>VWZT01013711.1:59962-145845 GCA_013397055.1 Pachycephala philippinensis
TGTCACTGGTCACCACAGAGAAGAGATCAGTGTCTGCACCCCAACTTCCCTTTACAAGGGAGTTGTAGACTGCAACAGGGATCCATGTGGTAGTGACATTTTTGCTTAATCCCTCTCTCTCTCTCCTTCCCCCTCCACCCTCCTTCTTTCTCTCTTTACCTCACAATTACTGTTAAATAAAATCCATACTATTGACTTTGGCATATTGGTCTTATTTGCACATTAATTAAAGCAGAAGCATCACTTTTAATTGGATCTTAAGAGCCCAGCTGCCAGCAACTGGAGAAGCTGGTCTCTAGAAGCAGTTACTGGGCATCTGAGGCCCATATCCAAGTCTGGCTGCTGGAGGGATCCCCACTTGTGTGTGTGTGTGTGTGTGTGTGTGTGTGTGTGTGTGTGTGTGTGTATGTATGCATGGATGGATGGATGGATGGATCTGCATTAGTGGACCTCCATCCTGCTCGGCCACGGAGGGGAGCAGGGTGAGGCTGTTGGTGCTGCCTGTGTCTGTGTGACTGCTCTGTGCACCTCCCTGTGACCTGTGTGCTTGGCCACGTGTACAGGCACACACGTGATGTATATATGTGCTCTGTGTGCATGTGGCTTCTGGGAATACACCCTCAGCTTCTGCTGCATGGATCTGGGGGCATGGCAGCACCCTCTTCTCTCTCATGCTGTTGAATCTGACCAGATACTTCCCCCTAGGAAATGTAACTATTTAATTAATTTTATTTAATAAATTTCTATAATTCAATACGTTCATTCATCAGTATTGTAGCCATTTTACTTGGGAATACTTTTAGAATTAAAGATGTATTTACCAAATACCAACAGAGCTAAACTGAAATTTTGACCTACCTTAGAGCTGCATGCCGAGAATAAATGAGCTTTTAATTTATTGTAAATTAAAAACCAAATAAATTTGTAATTTTGTAACTCATTTCTCTGTAGTAAATATAAATAAACTTGTCCACGCTATATTCATCAGGAATATATTTCATTGCCAACTTATTCAGAAGTGAGTGTGAGTACGATTAATTTTCTGTCCTGAAAGTTCTCTTAGAATACAGGGTTCACTTTTAGTACTGGTTTATCTCAGTAAAAACACAGAACACATATCAGAAATTATCTTTGTGAAAAGGGGCTGGGTGGCATTTCTGGAGTTCTGTTCACACTACTAGCCATAGAAAAAACACCAAGAGCAGGGTAAATATCCTGCAGCCACTAATAAAAGTGAACACATTCTAGCAGGACTTCAAAGCAGATGATGCAAACAAAATGAGGTTTCTAGGGGAGAGAAGGTTTTGAAGTGATTAAAGAGAAAACAAGTGTAGTATAAAAAATATCTCAAAACATATGCTTAAAAGAGATGCCAGGCACTAGCTTGTGAAGCAGCCTCAGAAAACTAATTCAGAGAAAAACCTCTCTCTTGAAATATTTGAAATGTGGCTGAACAAAGCACTAGATATTAAGAGTGGAAAAAATAACCTGGGTTCAGGCAGTTCAAAAGATCTTTTCTATTAATACAGATTTTAAGAAATCACAGACAACCATATTTATGCCCCTTTTTTCTTTTCGTTTTCTCTAAATACTTCTAAAAGAATAAGTAACAGAAGATTATATGGGGAGAAGAGAGCTGCTGCTTTCCTGCCCCAGATGTCCCCAAGAGAGCAACAAATTCACAGAAGTGGAAATATAAGCAAAGTATTGTCCATTTGGTAAAATTTCAAGGGGTTGCTTCAGCTATGAACTAAAAGGAAAAACCATGTATTTGTAATCTATACTAGACAGCCATTTCTCTGATCAGCTTCTTTGAACTGGTGCCTTCTGGACTGCTGCATTGTCAGTATTTGGGCTCCTCCATTTAAACACCTCTTTTTGAAACTACCTGAATGACAGACTTATTTAGGTTCCTTTGTATAGATTTATCATTCAACATGCCAGCACATCAAATGGGAGCTTTGAGGAAGTTTTTAGGAAACCAGTGCACGTATGAGATAATTGCAGTGACTACAGAAGAGATACCAGCTTTGGCTCTTTTGATCAGGCAATTACTCACCCAACTCTGTGTTCTCCTTGAGCTTTGCTGTTTGCCTACTGTAAAAGCCAGTTTGTCAAAGGACTGGGAGGATGATTGGCAGGACAGCATCTCAAACTACTCACAAAGGATGACAATTTGTTCTATTCTACCTTTACGCCTATCGTTTTGGGGTCTGCCCAGGCCTATGCTACAATGGAACAAGTCCAGAGCTTTCTTCTGAAAGGCTGTTGAAGGAGCTGCTGTTCATTACCAAGAAACATGCAGAGACAAGAAGAGTAGAGGGTGCAGTGGATTAGATGTGCAAAGGAAAATTTTGAACATTTGCATTGGGTTTCCAGTCAACAGTACTGGCCACCAAACAGGCTCAAGGCCTTTCCTACTTTGTAGGAGAGTTGAGTGTCCCAGTATATTAATATGTGGAAGACACATGAAGATACTTGGAGAGCAGAAATTGTAAAAGCTCAAAATACAAGCTGGTGTGGGGTTTTTTAATTTTTATTCATTACACTACTGGAAATTAGTTTTTATGAAAAGTTTAACTCTAAGGCCAGCATTAATATGCTTTTCATCTGTGGAATATCGTCCCCACTATGTATAACAAGATACGTTATACACATGAATATATTTATAACGATCTATTTCTAACTTGATGGGTTTTCACTCATTTTCTCTAATAAATAACCTATGTTCAACTCAATTATATTGAAAATCACTGGTGTTTTTAACTTCAATTGTCACTTCTATTTTTTGTCTTATCAGGAAAGGGACAGCTATTAATTTAACCTCCTGTCTATTGAAATTGAATTAGTTATTGGTTTTCTTTTTTTTAATTTGGTTTCTCATGCTAGTTTTCTCAGGAGCAGGCTATAAAAAACCACATTCGTAGCACCTCTTCTTTATTGAAAAAAATTATTTGGTTTGCATTTTTAAAAATAACTTCCATGCCATCATATAGAAAGATGTTGTAACAAAAAAAAAAAAAGTGATGAATGATGAAATATGTAGAACCAAAATTATATCTTGGATCAGATTTATTTGATTACTTCAAGAGGGGCAAAATATCTCCCTAAGACAGTTGGCTATTGTTTTCATTTATTGCAGAATCAATCCTTATAGATCAGAACACAAAACAACATACTCCAGTCTAGCATCCCTGAATATAGTTGTGAGCCCAGAATAGTGATGGTAGGAAAGAAATATTTTCTCCAGTCTTTAAAGAAGCTGTATGGGATGAAAGACATACAGAGTAATACAAAAGGATGGTGCTTTTTCTGAAATAGTGAGGGATGGTTACCTCAGAAAGTCTTTTGTCCCCACTCTTAAGTCTTCCTATGGATTTGCCCATTTGGTTACCAGTGTAAAGCTTAAACTCTTTTATAAGACTCAAAAGAAAGAAGGGAGACTCAAACAGAGCACACTAATTACTAGGTCTAAAGGGACAACTTTCCTTTCGATCTTTCCTCTCTGACCTAAAGTACAGTAGGATTACTTCAGCTAAGGACTCACGGGGGAAGACCTCAGGTTGTTGCATTTTCATGTCTGCCACAGGAGCTGTAAACTCATTTTATAGCTCAGTGACAACCGTCTACATTTCTAGGAACGTTGTGGCAGTCTTGATTTGAAAGCATCATCCATTGGTGAAATACGTGTAAAAACTCATTTCAAACTTTGTCTCATCAGGTAAAACACAAAACTTCTTCCTTTTACTTAGCCACCTGTAGAAGAGTTACAATAATGTTTCCTTATGGCACAGCAAAGATGTACCACATTTTAAACCTCCCACTGGAGGATACTCTAATGAACAAAAGCCTCTTTCAACTCCCTACTTGCTATGGCAGTTTCAGAGGAAAACAAGCAGATATAAAGGAACTGGCTCACATCCAGCATGTGTGGCTTCACACAGTAAATAACAATCAACACTTTGGCTGCTTCCACAACTGAGCAGGCAAGGTGCCAGCAAATGCTTTTAATCAGTGCCATTCTTTGTTTAGCAATGCCCACTAACTAGTGCTAGTGAAATTTTTAGTTTCTTATTATTAGCACTGGCAGTAAAACAACAGTAAACAACACGACCAAAGATTTGAAATTAAAAGCTCTCCTGAAAGCTTGATACACCAAACTTCATGGATGAGTCCCTGGCATCTGAATGGTGCTTACTGTTTCTGCCCTTACTTGTCACTGCAGGAGGGCATTTTACAATCCTGACTTGACAAATAGGCAGGATATATAATTAAACTAAATGCAGCAGAACCCATACTTCAGCAGTACAGCTTGTTGTAGACACTTCGGCAAACACAAGGTACACACCCTGTTGGGAAAAGCTGTATTTAGGTGAGCACTGCTCTGGTGACTTGCCTTTCACACATTCCTACGTGAGTTCTTTTGATCAAGTCCCTTCAAATCAGCTGAAACCCTAGGTGAGAGGAGGAGGAATAGCTCCATATTAGCAAGTGCTGGTCCCTTGGGTGTACTCAATTAGGCCCACTCAAGTGATTCTCTTGCACAGAATGGAGAACATTACCAGTCCCTAAAAGCAATATTTTAAGGTAAGTCAGTTCCCTACTTTAAAACCATGGAGGAATATATTTTGTTTTTCTTATGAGGGAGATGGTGCTTTTGTGCTTGCTAGAAGCTTGTTGTATCCTTGAAGAGTGGAAGAGTCACTGAGGAAGAAATTGTACTAACAACCTTCTGCTTAATGTTAGTGGACTTGTGCCATCTTTATATAGCTGAAAATCGAAAAGCCTAAATTTAGCACAAGGTATTTATGAAGTAGACTCAGCATTTTGGGGGTGAAAAAATATTCTATATCCTGTCTCAAATGCTGATATGATTTTTTTTTGTGCTTGTCAATCAACTGTTGTTGATTCTAAGTACTGACATCAAACCAAATTTTCATTTTAATAATGAAGTAAGACACTGACTTTTGTGTTCCTAAGACACGTCTGAATGAATGACAGTCAGGCTGAAAGTGTGTTCTAAGTCATGCTGCATCAGTACTTTTCATAGTGGTTGTTCTTTGTTTCTTTCAAAGATGTGCAGTGGCAAAGGCAGACAGGTCAATATTTGGTTAGTGCTAAATACAATGAAAAGACCAAGGAATTTCAGTGCCTACAGCCTCCTGTCAGTTTGCAGAAATGGCAAAGAACATAAAATTCAATGGGGACTGGTTTAGAAACTGAAAATCAAACACTGTGCTCATTACTTATATTTTATATGGTAATACATTTACCCTTTAACAAAGGTTTTTGCTTTCTCCACTACTAACAACACTTTGTCTCAGGAGAAGGGCCCCAGCAGTGCAAACAGAAGAACAAATGTGCTTACCTGCATAAATATTTATAAAACTGAGCCTGACATTAGCATAAGTTGGAGCTGATTCACCAAGTACAGTGGGGAAAATCAGACACAATTGAGGCAATGATGTGTATGAAACTGCTGTGGGTGAGAGAGAGACATGATCTGTGGGAAGAAATGCTTCTTCCCTGCCCACACAGTGAGGGCAATATGCCCCATCCTGGAGGATCTCTGGCACTCAGTGTCTGACACAGGGTCCCCTGCCTGTATCCAAACCTCACTGTCCCATCTGTGCTCACCCAGACCAACAGCACAGCCCACTGACACTTTCATTCTGTCCCCCAAAGGGCTCCCCAGAGTGCAGGTCCATGGTAAGGGGAAAATACTTGACCACAAGAGCTCTACTGTTCATGGTGATCATGGAAGGGCCAGAGGGGGCTTTGTGGCCATACATCTAAATCCTTTTAAGACGGAGGAGTGAACAGTTCCATAAGACAAAGCAGGATGTACCGTTACTGCTTACAAAGGAGATATTATTCCTATAACTCAGTAAAAGACATGTGAAAAGCATCAAAATTGAATTTGAAGTCTAGCGGGGAATATGAACTGATAAATCTTTTAGCAGAGCAAAAAATCTAAATAAACTATATAAATCTCCTTTACACTATTCTGGAGCTTTCCTTTTCTCATATGTGGATACTTGACACATTGCTTTTGGCAGCATATCTAAAATTTGTAGCATAAGTCAAATCATTGGAACTGAATACTTAAATAAGACTATATAAATGGTGCTTGATATTTGCTGGCATATTTTCAAGAAAACATGAACAGCATAGAAAAATAAAAAAGGAGAAGACATTTCCCAGTTAAAACAGGTAACAACAAGAATAAAAAGAGAGAACTGGAGAATCAGATACATCTAAAAAAGAGTCATCTATCAATCAGTTCAAGCCTAAAAAGAGATTTCCTTTCTCATAGTTGTATCATTCCTTATGGAGATACATTGAGGCTGAAATTGCTGGACATAAAAACTTCTCGCACTGTCTGCTAATTTTATGGCACATAAACTTTGTCTTTGTTCCATAGCTGCAGATTTTGAGAACAGAATAACAAATTAAGGCTGTTATAACTTAGGCTCCATTACAGGGGATGGTACTATGCCTCTTTTTCAGTGAAGTAGACTATTGACTTGGTAGCCTGTGCATCAAAATTCAGTGCTTAATGCTGACATTTTAAATCACAAGCAAAATCATAATCATGGTGTTGTTCTGATACTTGTAATTGCTTGTAGGTAGTATGTCAGATAAAAATACTGCTATATTCAGCCACTGAGGGTTCACTTTTAAAAGTTGTTCTTGGCACTTTTTTGTGAGGCCACTGTGAAGCTGGTCACAGTGTCAGAGATGCATAGATGGAGTAAGCAAATAATTGTTAGAAATACATAAAGTGCACATAAAGTGCTTTCTAGATGAGTGTTTTTTCAGGCATGAGTTTACTGTGATCTCTATTTGACAGATATGGAGCTTGACCATTGAGGGGTAAAGCATCTCCCTCAAACACACTGCCCACAGAACACACATTCACTCTTAACACCGAGGAATTCAGTGTTCATTTTTCTCTCCTCTAGGGATGAACTTTGCTATCTCCAGCTCCTGGGAAAGTTCAGTTTCCCACAGGCACCAGCCCCCCCACTGGTACTCCCCACTTTGTTCCCAAGAAGTGCTTGAGGAGGCTTTGATCAATGCCTGAGAAGCAATCTCTCAGATAGCCAGGGACCCTCTGAAAGGTTTGGCTGTCAGACCAGAGACATTAAATTAGGCAGCTGTCAATGTGGAGCCCACGCAGGCTCTGAAGCACTGGTATAATGCTCTCAGGCAACCCAGAAGGCTTTTTAGTGTGATAGTTAAGGCCTTTAAAGGTGTGTGGCAGTTAATAAACCAGCCAGAGAGCAAAAAAGATTGGAGTCTTTAGACTTCTAGTTTCATGCTGTGTTTACTGAATCATGCTGTCTTCTGAGTTATTGGCTCCTATTTCTTCTCTGACACTCACCGTATCTAAGATCTTTTAAGAATATTTCACAACGGAATTCATTGGGTTGAATAAATTCCATTACTTGAAAGCTAATATGAGAATCATTCACATAATTGGAGTGAAGTGCAACTGCACAAATGTCCAGCTGACCTAAAGAATACGGGCTCTGTCAGACACTTTCACTCAAAGGTAAATGCAGGTTGATCCAAGACTGGTAATAAACTTCCCTGACACTGAAAGACTTGACCTTGAGGCTTTGTCACTTGTAATTTGCTGTTTTATTTGAAGATTTACCAGTGTTTATTTTTAGCACAGATGTAGATCTAAAGACACTTGTAAACAGAAATTAATGCTGCTGAAATAAAGAAAGGATTTTTGTCTCTTTCATTTACTTCTGACAAAACCTGCATGTTGCTAATTTTGTTCACATTGATCAGAAATTTAAAGAAGAAAAAAATATTAAGATCCAAAATAATTTGGAAATTCCTGGGATCCATGACAGATCCCTGAGTCCAGCACAAATAAGATTTATCTACCAAGTCCATAGGACCCTAGTGGTTTAACTGCACCACTGAGAAGTTTCACCGGAAGGTATATTTATTCCCTCTCCCCTCATTTTGTGGGCTTAGGATCCCTACCTGAAAATATGTGTGTCCACTTGCTGTTTCAGAATTGCAGGGGAACAGAGAGATAACTTAGTGCAAGATTTAATACAGAATTATAACATTTTGTATAAAAATTCTTTAAAAGTAAGAAAATTGGTAGCAAGAAAGCCAGGTAGAGGGATTTTTGAATGCTACTGTCTCAACTGATAAATATTCTCACCGAACCATTTTATGTTAAGCTGTGTGTTATAAAGTACAATGCTTATAGCAGTTACAGTTAATATGCATCTCGCCTCATGAAGAAAAGGGGACGGGCAGAGAAAGGAGAATAAGAGGTGTCTCCTTACTAAATTTTTAAGTTACAACACCATCAGAGCTGCATTGCACCAAACATTACTTCTCTAATGTTAGTGATTACCCAGAAAGCAAAATCCAACGATTGCACATAACTCAGATACCAGGCTCTGTAATGCTTAGTCCAAATGCTGCAAAAAAGTAACTGCAGTGAGCTGTAGCCAAAGACGACATTTGGCCGCTCGTATTCTAGTACATAAACATTTATATTCCAAACTGATGCACATAAAAGCTCATGTGGTAGGAAACAGCTCTACTGGCAGATGAGTTACGCTGAGCATCTGGCTGGTGGAGCAGAAGGTCTGTGCTGTGCTTCAAGTGTCAGCCTGGCACTGATGGCCCACATGAGCTCCAGGGCGAGCACAGCACAGCACAGGACAGGGTACTGCCAATTCCAAATAGCAGGGGCTCACAAGCACACAGAACAATACAATTACACCAAAATCTAATATTGACNACTTTAGAGGCATTTGATGCTCTGCACTACTATTAATACTGGGTACTTGAAATCACAGTCTTTTTGTACGTTTCTTAATTAGAAACTCGGCATCTACCTTTTTCAGAGACAATCCATGAGCAAGCAGTCACTATTACCACGACAGTCCTTGGTAAGCTAGATGACATTTTTTCCCTAGTGAACACAATGTGAAGTACCTCCATGCAAGTCATGAGATGAATAGAAGTGTCGAGACTGAGTTCATTATTAACTTTCAGAAAGAAGATTTCAGTCTCTGCCAGTAACTGTGAGACTAATTGAAACAAGTATTTCTGGTGAGCACATTAAGATCTGTAAATTTGTGACCACTGACAACTATACTCTAGGTCTGTCAAACTGTACTTCCAAATTATTTTTACTTGAAACAACTTTGAAATGTTTCAAGTACCTTTACTAAGACTTGAAGGAAATGTATAACGAAAGTAAGCATTAGTTATTGCCCAGTTTGTTAAAAGTTTTTCACATAGCCTTGTTTGAAAAATGGAAGAGTTCCCTCTAAGGCTGTAGTAAATGAATGCCAGGGCTTTTGTAAAATAATAACAAAATTTTTCATTGGCAAGGGCTGGTTATTTTAAAGTTTTTCTTCAGTCATCTAAAGCTGAGAAAACAATTGATCTCAAGCACAACTGGAAAACAAGAACTCAACTTTAAAAAAAGGAGATTTGAGCTATGTGCATTATACGTGTCTACTGAAACCCTAGAGAGAAAAAGAAGATTTACAGAAATCTGTCTACTGACAGCACAGAGGGAACTCTTCCATATTTCAAACAAGGCTATGTGAAAATCTTTTAACAAACTGAACAATAAATAATGCTTACATTCATTATCTAGCTTCTAGGCTTACTTGCTTGAACTTCATTATGTTGTTTTATATTGTTTAGTTTATTAAGACAAACAAGTCACAGGAGTTTTCTAACATGGGGGATGTTAATTTTCCATTTGAATTACTACTGGCTGATTTTCTAGCAAGATTCATTTATTTTTTTATATTTTATCGGCATTTCTATGCTCTAAGTTTAGCAGGTTTACATGCATGAGGCACCACCTGTTCAGCTGCCATCACCATGTCTATCTGAAACGATAAGTTGTTGGTACTTCTTTGTATGTACAACCTCTTCATGTCCACAACACTGGTGTTCAAACACTGCTGTGTGCAGAGGGGCCAGCACCTCTGCAAAAGCTTTCAGCACAGTGGGAATGTTTCATGCACTGATGCCCAGTAGAGAAGCCCCTGTTTGATATTCAGAGTCACAGAGGGATATAGCTCAAATGGTTTTAATACTGATTCATGTTAGCCAAGAAAACCAGGTAGGAACCTTTAGCTGATCTATAGTTTTCTTCTAGGCTCCCTTCTGTTTGGTCAGAAATTCTGCATCTGGAAAGATCCTCCTCTTGCTAAGACTGCATGCTATGAAGCCCTATGACTTGTACAGACAGTCATCAAATCTCAAGGAAAAACAACTGCACCGACTGCTGGTCAAATGAAAACTTCTCCTTGCTGTCCTAGGGCTCCACATGGGAGGGTGAAAATCATATTTAAGCTCTAAGCTACTTCACCTACAAGAACAAGCTTTGGAGGACTGATGTGAGGGGCAAAATACTCTTAAACCAGTTCCACTCCCACTCATGTTCAGTTTGGGGTTTTTCCTGTCTGTTCTGGCCTGTATTAATCTTGAATCTGCCTTTACTCATTGCAATACAAACATATAGGTTCAGTATAGAATTGAATGTGATCACAATGAACTGAAGACATCCTATTGTCTCTGAGACAGGTGACACTGCCAATTCAGAGAAAGCTGATCCAACCTAAAATATTACTTCTTGTAGCCTGAAAGCCTCTGTTTCATAACATACAATGTTCCAGAGATATAAACTAAGAGGATTATGTTGTCATTGTCCCTTGTCATGCTTTAGAACAGGTGGAAAAGGTTAAGTAAGAAAGCAAAGAAAATGGAATGGAGTTTCAAAATATCTGTTTTTGTCATCACAGAGGTATTTTAACTCTTTGCAACATCGATTTTTTAATCTCTTTTATAGTCAAATGCATATGTCCCTTGTCAGTACAAGATTTCAATTTGTACTAAATAATTTCTAATCAAGACATTGATGATCTTAGAAACTACGTTTGAAAGACAGAAGTGAAAGACAGAACTGTACATCTCTATTAGCCATAGATCAAAGGCTGTGCAAATAGCATAGCCATAAAGGTAAAAGCCATCCATGTGTAGGACATTGAGATATGTTTCTCATACCTTCTTTCTTACCAAGTTCCAATTGCAGTGAAAAAAACAAAGGTATTTAGTGTTCCTAGAATATCATGCATACAAATACATAAGAAAAGTTAAATCAACCTGAAAACTTGGATTCTGGTACTCAAAATTACATTGAGGTGTTTCAGCTTTTGCACAAGTTAGTGCATATCCTGCAAAATGCACACTATATACTCATCTTTCATTGTCATTATGAAACAAAAAATTGCAATAGAAAAATGATTTATACAGTGAAAATTATTTGTATGCAGTGAACCAACTCAATTCTGCTCTTCTAAATCTCAATTACTTTTATAAAATTTATAATTTTTCTATTGCTTTTTAAAACTCTAATTTCATGGGAAAATGTTCAAACACAAAAGTCAAATGCTTTAGACAATCAATAAATGAGCTTTATCACCTCTAAAACTAGCTTCCATTAAACTTTCTGTGAGACTTACAAATGCCACATACAGTAATACAATGCTTCCATCAAATCATAACTGAAATATAAAAATCTCAGAGCAAGTTAGCATATTTCGACTTATGCACATAGATGGGTAGTGTGATGAGGGAACCAATCTTTGAGCTGTAACACTGTCAGATTTATTTTCTTACAATCATTCTTTGTCTCATTTGCAAAAGGGAAGTGTCATAGAAATACCATTTTCCCAATAAATGTTGAAAGTATGGAGCTGCCTATTTAAAGCTCCAGTATATGTCCACGGACATTTTTATGCGTTTATTACTTCAATTTACATTTTCTCTGATATACAGCCAGGTAAGAAAAATGTTCATGAAAAAGCCTTTCAATTTTCTGGAAAAGTCTAGTAGTTTCCCAACACAGAGTCCTACAGAAATTTTTACAAGAATAATCAACCAAAATGAAAAGATTATTAACATTTAAATTTAGCAGAGGAGCATCTTTTGTGCAGCAAAAGCATTATCTAGGTATTTTTAAAATGGACATTTTTAAAACTGGGAGAGATCTATCAGTGGACAAAAGAGAAAGAAAGACCACATGTTGAGTCCATGCTTGATAGTCTGTACAATTTATTGTGAAGTGCCACTTGTACTAGGACTGCCACAGAGCCATTGGTTTGAAAGGTTAATGACTGCAGCAATCACAATTTCAATTTACAAGAAATGGGATGACAGGAAGCCAAATACAAATTGGAAATGTCCCACTGTGATGGCAGCTGAGCAACAATTCATCAACAACAGCACAGGAATATTGTAAAGCCAGAGTGCTGGGGACAACCTTTTGAGCCTGAGAAGGGCTTAGGACTTATATTAAGCTCATTTTTCAAAGATAGTATAGAAGCGTAAAAATAGCTAAATTACCTAATATAGACATCAGTTCTCCCATGATAAGTTTCCTTATAATAGTTGTTAGGTCATCTGAAGGTGCTTATCCCACCCCCTTAGGTTTTCTTTAGTGTATCTCCCCTTTCATTTTAAATGCTGACTTTGAGTTCTACCAAAACAGCCATTGTCCCAAAGGCATTTCAATCACCTTTGAGCATTCCCTGCAATTATACTCTACCTCTTGCTTACTCAGAGCATCAGCTCTACCACAGTGTGATCTGAGACTTTCTAAAGCTTTCAGGTGTTTATGTACACACAAAGATGCTCTATGAGACCCTGTGCTCCTTCTGCCTGGATTTTGCATGTAATTTGTGTACAGTGGAAAATCAAATTGATGATAATAAATCAAACTTTGTAATCATCAACATTACAGAAATACAGGTGTATTTTGCTGCTTTCTCATCTGAAGTCAGTCAGAACTACATGTAAGCAATTTGACATCATAAATAACAAACAACTGGAGGTAAGCTGTGAAAAGTTCTGTTCATCCCTATCTCAGAATAGACATCCTAAAACTCAACAGGATTCAGGGAAATAAGCAGGCTGGAGTGAGATTCTATAGACAAAAGCTTTTCAATTAGTACTAACGTGCTGTAGGATGCTGCTAATTTCCTCTAACGGGACCACAACATCACCAGAACTAAAGTAACTGAAGTTCATGCTTTAATTTACCGTGCTTTTTGTACTTAAATTATTGAAGAGAGAGTAAGACAGGCAAATATCAGGTGAAAAGCATAAAGCACAGAGGTAGGATCTGCACATGTTAAGTTTTGATGGCATCACATTAAATATGTGTGCCTGTGTGTTTCATTAAAACTTTTTAGTAGCTTCCTTCTTAGTGGAATAATTAAACAGAATATCACAGACTCAGAGAACGGCTGGGGTTGGGAGGGACCTCTGGAGATAATCTGGTTCCACACTCCTGCGTGTGCAGGCCCACCTGGAGCAGGATCCCCAGTGCCATGTCGGAGAACTAACTTTTGGATATCTTCAAGCAGGAAGATGACACAAACTCAGTGGGCAGCCTGTGCTGGTGGTCAGTCACCCTCACAGTGAAAAGTGTTTCCTGATGTACAGCGGGAATATCCTGTGTTTCACTTGGTGCCTATTGCCTCTGGTCCTGGCACTGGGCACTACTGAAAAGAGACTGGCTCCACCTTCTTCACACCCTCCCTTCAGATATTTATAGATGCTGATAAGATCCCTGCTGAGCTTTCCCCTCTCCAGACTGATCAGTCTCAGCTCTCCCAGCCTTTCCTCAGGGGAGAGGTGCTCCAGTCCCATAGACACGTTTGTGACCCTTTGCTGGACTCTATCCAGTATGTCCATATTTTTGTTTTACTGGAGAGCCCAGAATGGGCCACAGCACTTCAGATGTGGCCTCAGCAGTGCTGAGTGAAGGGCTGGTGTGACCTCCCAGTGCTCCCTCGACCTGCTGGAAATGCCTTGCCTAAAGCAGAACAGGGTACCACTTGCTGCCTTTGCTGCACAGACGCATTTGCTGGCTCATGCCCAACAAAGCAAAGTCAGCCTCCAGCTGGGTGGCACCCAGGAGATACTGGTACACGAAGCAGACATGTGAAGCACACAGGCATGGAAATGTCAGGATAGCATCAAGCTGGATCACAAAGTGAGAAGGCAGGTGGCCTGTGGCAGGCAGAAGAGGATGATAGAGCACTGTAAGGGTGAGACAGTCCAAGCACAGACCATGGGAGGCACTGCAATGCCATTGTGGATCAGTACCCACCAAAGCCACTCGAGCTGTATCTGATAGAAGATAGATATGTGACAGGAAAGGTGAACTAATCAGCATACACAAGCTGCTCACAGAGCTGAAGTAGACCTGTCCTACCAGTTCTCTGAAGTGATTAAAGAACTGTGATCTAGCACCATATTTTGCAGTAGAAACTGTTCATATAAGAATTAAAACAAACTCCTACTCAATCGAAAGTTTGAAATCATTCATTTCTGAAATCTAATGCTTGGGCTAAAGAATACTACTTTAAACTGATTTATCTTTATAACAGTCACTAGCCCTAGGCATGCTTTACAGCATTTTAGATTGCAATTGATAATTTTGCAATGATATTATACACAAAAACACTGAAGTTCATGCTTATTAACTCTAAATAGTCAAAGATATGTTATACATGCACATCTTGAATTATCATGTACTGATAAGGAAATGAAACATACGGATAAAGATGTATTACGATGTATTACCATCAACTTTCCTTTGATGTAAGTAGAACTTACGTCTTCGAACAGAAAAGCATATGAAGAAATAGAATTCCTCTTTTCAGAAAAGGCTAAAACAGGTGTCAATTAAAATACTTCCTTATAATCTATTCTCTTTCTTCATACTTCATTTTATGCAAAGAAATATCAAGGTTCTTCATTTCTGAGACTCTAAAAATAATTATTCTTGGAGAAACAGACAGAAGGCTTATTTTATCCACTATACTTTGTACCTTTTTGCCTTAGATAATTAGGGACATTAGATCATGATTTGCAATGCCTGGAGAATACTGTCATTAGCAGGGGAATGTTCTCTGGAACCCTGAGGAAATGAAAAGCTTTTAAGAGCAATCACTGTTAATCACTAACATGCCAACATTATATACTTTCTGGAACTGAGAATGATCCAGACAGGACACAGTAAGTGACTCTGTTTCACTTGCATTGTAAGCTTTTGATAAAATATATGCTTAAAACATCCCTTTGCATGTCTTGCTTTCTTTACAGAATGTAGGAGAGCTAAGAACTCTGCAAGATTTACTCTTCTTGTACAAGCTATTGAAGATATCCTCTCTGATTCCATAATGGAGTAATGTTTTTATCAACATTATACTTTGTTATGCAGTTTCATCTGAGTAGTAAATGCCATGGGCATAAAGTCGGCCCATTTCACCCAAGAAGGGTGAAAGAAAAACGAAATTACAAGGTGATAAATGCAGTTAAATTAATCTTTAGCTTCAGCTTAGCAGGAGACATAGCATCTGCACAATTGCAATACTTAAAGCTGACACTATAGATTAACATTTAACACGGATGATTAAAAATTTGCTATTATTAGTTTTTTAATATCATATTTCTTTAATATTTTCTATCCAATGTTAACTGCATGCAATATTCTTCATATTTTTTAATCACAGGAAAGATAGTAAAATAAATAGAGAAAAAGTCTATTTTTTAAGAAAACAGAGTACTACAGAAAACAGAAAACTACAGTACTACTTACTGACATATTTTTGAGTCTTATTTCTTTGCTGTACTAACCATGCATGCCTCACAAGCCAAAGCCAAGCCCAGCACTACAGGGCAGCTGTACACACTGGAAAAGGAGTCAGACTAAACCAATGTACTGGGGTCCTCAGCTGCAATCCCTGCCAAGTAAAATACTGGACCTGCCACTACATCATACATTATCAGCAAAAAAATTCTCAATTACTCACAGTAAAGGGATCTAAGGGATCTAAGAGGTCTAAGAAGTTTATAGATTTGTAGAACTAGTAAGCCGTTCACCAGATAAAAAAGCCGTCTAGTGCAGTTGAAGTCAATTACTTCTTGTGACAGCTCCTGTGAATACAAAAATCAAAATCTTTCCTCTTACTGACCAAATTCTTCAGGACACTTCCATTATTTCATCCTTAGACAAACAATCTCAACACAACTTTCAATTTGCTTTGAACAAAGTCCTACTCTACTAAGTTATTATTATTCTCTTCTGGATGCTTTCTATTTTGTCTGCATTTTTTGGTCATTAAATAGTTTTATGACTTTAGACCAATGGTTTCAGAGTGATTGTTTCCTCATCTGATCAGACATGCAGTATTTAGCTACTGAATCTCATGAGTTGCACTGCTAGTCACTCTTACACAGCTGAGATTGCAGTGGCATATCCTTTAAACAGATTGTAAATTCAAAAAGGAAGTGCTTACGTTCTTGAAACCTCTATATAAGATCTGAAGTTCCTTCTTTGTGAATTTACTCTGTGCTTCCAGCAGTTCAAGAGCTTCAGGTCTATGTCGTACTGTGGCCATTTCCATTTCATCTTCTACAGTGTCTGCAGAATACAAGAGATAGAGAAGGAAAACTCAACAAGAAATACAGGAGGTAGAAATTTTTAACCCTTTCAGAAAGAAAGAAAAGGGAGCAAGAAAAGAAAGAAAAGAAAAAAGAAAAGAAAAAAGAAAGAGAGAAAGAGAGAAAGAAAAAGAGAAAGAGAGAGACAGAGAGAGAGAGAGAGAGAGAAAGAGAGAAAGAAAGAGAGAAAGAGAGAAAGAGAGAAAGAGAGAAAGAGAGAAAGAGAGAGAGAGAGAAAGAGAGAAAGAGAGAAAGAGAGAAAGAAAGAGAGAAAGAGAGAGAGAGAAAGAGAAAGAGAGAAAGAGAGAAAGAGAGAGAGAGAGAGAGAGAAAGAGAGAAAGAGAGAAAGAGAGAAAGAGAGAGAAAGAGAGAGAGAGAGAAAGAGAGAAAGAGAGAAAGAGAGAAAGAGAGAAAGAGAGAAAGAGAGAAAGAGAGAAAGAGAGAAAGAGAGAAAGAGAGAAAGAGAGAAAGAGAGAAAGAGAGAAAGAGAGAAAGAAAGAAAGAAAGAAAGAAAGAAAGAAAGAAAGAAAGAAAGAAAGAAAGAAAGAAGAGATTCTCTTAAAGACTTGTTTTTGCAGCTTTAATGACAAAGGATGAGTCCAATTTGAACTCAGGAAAAGGGTGTCTATCATCTGCTTCTGTGGCTGCAAAGAATCATGAACAGCAGGGATGATCCAGGAGCCTGTGTATTATCTCATGAGTACTAATAGCAATAAACTGGACAGCCAACATCCTGCAAGGGCATGCATGATACATTCAGTATGACTTCTCTGTTTCTACAATATATCTTTAGTGACTCCAGAAAATGGAACATTTTCCTTCAGTTAGATAATGGATGTGAATTCACCATATCAGGCTGGGATTTTTATTGTGAAGTTGTCCTTTGGAAAGCATGTGAAATTGATGTTGCACATCCAGCAGCAGATCTTGCTTTGAGTATCATATAACTGACACTTGGGGACAAATATTGAGGGTGAGCAGCCTAAGTGGGGAACATGATGGTTTTAGTGACCTCTTCTTTAGGTGAGTAAGAATGCAGATATACACATTCAAGGTTTACAGCTGTGTGTAGCCCTAAAACAATGATAATTAGCAACACATTTTTTCCTAGGTAGAGTTTTAAATGTGAAAGTTCAATAAAGCAGCTGAAGGAACTTACAATATGTATTTATATATAGGGTTCAGTCACTTCTGATCAAAAATACAAATGTGTGTGTCCATTTCTAAGTACTGCCAGCATTACACATAACCTACGTAGTACTCTGGGCTAATTTAATGAAATCACTGCCTTATTCCGATTTAAGAGTTATACCAACTATAGAAATATAACAATACAACATGGCTAATTGTCACTTCTACAATGCTGAAGATACATATTTTATTTCATTAGAATCTGGGACTCTTTATTCTTAGAATAAACTTTTATTTTGTTCAATATTCATAAGAGCAGAGTGTTAGAATACTCGATTAAAGTAGTATTATACCTACAGTTTCACATATTTTTGTTCTGCTACAATGCAGTAATAATAGCTTTCAGCTGCTCGGGAGAAATTTGGCATGAGAAGATACAGTTCTGCTAAACAAAAAATGAACAATCTTTAAAGAGATATTTAATAATATATAAACATTTGGAAAAGTCTTCACAAAATTTAGGGCTTTGTCCTTTCTCCTGTGAAAGATATGTTGCTGTTAGCACTCATCTCAGGAAGATGATCTCAGTGAGATCCAGATGATTGTTTTTTGTTAAGTACAAGTAAACACTAGGTACTTAGACTCAATTGACAAAAAAAGTCAACCTGAGAATAAATATTGTTGAAAGCTCACTTGTATTTTATATTCAAACAGTTACATGGGATTTAAATGGGCTTTGGTTTAGACAGAAAAGGACTTAACTTGAAATGAGTACTCTAAGCATCCATTTGTAAAACATCTGGCTACCTAGAGAGACATCTACAAGCTTTTCTAGAAGCTAAATGAATACACATAATAAATGTGAGCCTAGAGATAAAGGCCAGACAATAGGATGTTGAGCACCATATTTGGTATATCCTTAGCAATAAACATTTTTATTGTGTTTAAATGCTTCAGTAAGAATGTAGAAGACTGCAATGGGCTGATGATGTTAATGAAAAGGTTCAGTATAACATTCTTCACACTCAGCTTCTCTAGTCTCTTATAGATATAAATAATACAAATAAAAGATCGCCATAAAATTCCTTAAAATGTAATAACTGTGATGATTAAAATGCTATAGCATTCATGAGTCATTTGCAGTTTTAAATTTTTTTTCTTCACGCTTCTAGCTACCAAGCTGGAAAAAAAATCTATACTTTAAAATATGCAGGGAAAATGTGTAAAAATGTATCTATTTCTAAACACTAATGATTTCTGTGGCATTAGTTATTTCAGTTCTTTGGTTTCTTCAGCCTAGAAAAGTTAGGAGTACTTTTTTTTTCATAGAAATGAAATTTCATGTCAACTGAAAACCAGAAACAAGTTCACAATCCCTCATTAATATACTAAACTAAATATTCTTACTGATTTAATCAATGAGTAAGTTTCTTATAGCTAAATAATAAAGTAAGTTTTTAATGTAAATGTCACGGGAGCTATGCTTTGAACCTTTCATTATTCACTAAAGAACAAAATGGTAAAAACATTGCAAAAAGAAAATGATTCTGCAAATAATGGCAGCTGGAGAAACATGTCCTAAGTTAGGGCTCAGTTCATATCTTTAAAAATTATGCACATGCATTTCACTGCACAAACTCCAAATTACAGCCTCCCTGACCATTTAATAACTATTTAGCATGTTTTAGTTTTTCAAAATCATTCTTGAGTGCAGTCCATTCCTAGCGTGCTAGTACCTGCACGTATCTAGGGAATGATGGTTTTAAGTTTAGACTTACTAGACTAGAGCACACAAATAAGAAAAGTGTTCTTTTACATGCTTTTTTCAATAGGAATGCTGAAATATGTTCAACACAAATGCCAAAACAAGATTTTACATTTTTAGATAACCTTTGTCAGCACATATTGATAGAAGTGCAGAAGTGCAAATTCAGGCTATGTATATTTCAATAAGTTGCTTGTTTTAAAAATATTTCCCTGATCATTTCTAAGGAATTCACATCATGTGATTGCTATTGCAAGTAGTGTTGTTTTCATTCCTAGGACACTATAATGTTGCTTCTTTCATGCTAGCAGAAATGAAATAGCACATGATGTCAAAATGGAATAATAACAATGTGTATCTTCACTGGTAGTCCTTTTTAACATTTTACCTTAATAAAACATTCTTATTTAATATAGCACTTCATTATTGAGGAGATTACAGAGAAAATTATTGAATGCACCTTCTTTACCACTTGGTTCTCAAATAGGAAATATTTATTACTATTTTTAGTTCAACCTCTGTTCTGGTTTAGAGAATACTTTCAGCAAGAAAACGTAAGTTTGACATGATCAAGGTTTCTGAGGCTGACTAAATATATTTGGTTACCTGTGCAGACGAAGAGCTTACATAGAAACGTGCAAGGAATAAGGATGTGTCACTCTCCCACCAACTTCAAACAAACAGATCAAACATTCTATTAATTCTGTTCTATTTCCTTTATCTATTCCATGCCCCAGGGAGTGTTCAGGTTGGACGGGACTTTGAGCAACCTGGTCTAGTGCAGGAGGACTGGACTAGATGGTTTTAAAGGTCTCTCTTCCAACTCAAGCAAACGTTTAATCCTCTGATTCCTTTTATTCTCTGGGGCTATATTGCTCATGTCATGCAGCTGAAAGCAACTTCCCCAGAAAGAATTATTATCAAGTGCTACAACAGTAACTGAGGTTTTTAAGACACCCTATTTTCAATTAAAACGTATCAGCTGAAGATACCATGAAAAAAAATAAATCAGTGTACATCCAGAAATTTAGCCCTTTTCATCTCAGAGATCTCAAATACTTAAAAAGGAAAGCAAGTACCAGAGTTTTCTCTACAGAGGAGCATATGAAAGACAGTGAAAGGGGATAGCAAAAAGAAAGCCTAGATCTATACCCGTGAAGTCTTGACATTTAGTAGGGGCCTGTATTTCTTGCCAAGCTGCCTTTGGTTGTCCTGGATTCACTAGACATGGGAAACTGCTCTTGCAGGCTTTTTTTACCTGAGATTGATTGATATGCTTTATCAGAAGAGTATACAGGAAGCACATGGACCATTCAGCTTCTGGGTTTAGGTGCTCATATTAGTGCCTAGAGTTAAGTCAAATTAATCTAGATTGAATTGGTCCAGAAAGATATTTTAAAATCTGTTATAGGAGCCAATTTATATAGGAAGACATTGTAGTGTTATTACTATAATTAATCTCTATGTAGGTATATATATGTATCTATGTATCGATCTCTCTCTCCCTCCCCTCTGTCCCTCTATATTTATCTGTTACTTACCCTGGAGAGATTTTATTTCCTTACAGCATATCAAGACATTCAGTATAATATCAGTATGCTTTTCCTGTATATTCACATTCACATACTTTCTTTTCAATCTCATTATTATTATTTTTCTCTCAGACACCAAATTTAAGTCCTGTTCCCTAAATAGTTTGTAGTTATGCATGCAAAACCTGCAGGGCCAATCCTTCCCCCCCAGACCAGTTGTGCTGGTTCTCGCTGTGTATTGGATAGGAAGCACACACAGACAAGTGCATAAAAATGCAAATAAGTTACCACTTTTCAAATACATGGAGAGCAAGTATTAAATTTAACCAAGGAATCACTTCTCAACCAACTTGCAGGTCCTAAGTGCCAACCCAGCAACTCCTGTATCCTACTCTGCACAGACAAATCTGTCCATCACTAGATTTTAAACCTCGATAGACCATATGATTACTTCCGCAGATATCTTGCCTCTCAAATTAGAAGTTAATGAAAGCATAACTTTTGATGCATGCAAACCTAAAAAAAAAAAAAAAAAAAAAAAANNAAAAAAAAAAAAATCAAATGAAAAAAAAGAAAAATAAAACTTGCTTTGAGTAACAGGAGATGTCGTTTTGGCAGCCGAGCAGGGCAAGAGCTTCATAAGTCGCTCTTTAATGCTGCGTTTGGTACTGTTCTGAGCGTAGAGGAAACCTAAAAAATATATTATCAGGACTGTTAACAGAGGCTTGAGAACAATTTCTGTACATGCTGCAGAGTTCATCATTATAGCAGAATCCTCATGGGAAAAGGCCAAACAGATGGCAGCCATCATGAATCACAAAGGGCAACCAGAATTTTTGAGCAGGACAACAAAATTGTTTTGTCTTTGTATCTTTACAGCATCTTTCCAATAAAGGGGATTTGTTTGTCTGTGTCCATCTCTTGTAATATTTTTATAACCCATTTAAGTTCTTATAACCCACCTTAAATCATCTAACAGAGAAGTACCAGATTATTTATTTGAAACAAGAGAAGGTAAAAGATTTGTAAAAATTTTAATGTTAAAATATTTTAAAGACTTTTAAGTCTATTTCATTTTGAAGTTTAAAATGGCAAACAAAACCAAACCCAAATGAAATCTCAGAGATGTCTTTTGTTGTCCTTTCTGGAAGATTTCTAATTCCATGGCTGTGCTTTCCCATATAATGAATTCGGCAACTGTGATAACCAGTGTGGTACTTTTGCCTTTTCTGAGTATTAAAATATCAACCATGATGTGCAGCCAATCTCCCTTTAATATTTGGCATTCTACATATATAAAATATAAATATTATTTATACTCTCATTTTAAAAACTAATTTGGCTGAATAGCTAATGTTCATGTTCCATAAAGCAGGTGAAGAGTATCACCCTTATTTACTGTGATAGAAATTGTTGGAGTATCTTCCTGTGAGATCTAACCAACCATTTTATACAAAATGGGTGATATAAGCAAGCATTGCCTGGGTGGATATTTGCTGCAAATGGCAGACTTAACACCTGTAAAACAGCTTAGTAACTGATTTATGTTCCTGAGAAAGGCAGAGCTTGGCTGGGACATTATGCAACTCCTGCACTTTTCGTCTCGACTGCGTGCACAGAAATACAAACACTCTATGATGGCTCTTGCCATGAGAGGGAGAGTGCAAAACAGACGGGGCAAGAGATGAAAGACACAACTGACAGGTCCTGTGGGAAGGGCACAGGCACCAGGATAATCTTTGGTTATCCCCTCTACCGCACTTGTGCTGAATCCTGGTGTTAGAGACACAACATAGAACTGTTTCCAAGCTATCTTAGTTATGTGCTCGTATTTGGGAACAGCAAGCAAGAAGATTTAAGGATATTAAACTTGGTAAATAAAAGGAAAAAAATATCGGTTTGTATATGAGTAAAACATTGAAGGAAATTAAAAAGAAATTAGGAAAAACAAGGACAACTCAGCCACAGCCTGAAAAAATCAACCAACTTTCAGCAGACAAATTCTGTCTCTGAGAGAGCAGCAGGTCTGGTGAATAGACAAAACGATCCAGTTTCAGCACAAGGTCAGATAGACCTAAATGACTATCTCAGGAAATGTCTAAACCTTTTAATACAAATAATAAGAATGAATATACTTTTAGCCCATAGCACCTAACCATCAGCTCAACTCAGAAACATAGTGCAGATAAATGCATAAAATACAATGCAATCTGGGATCTGACGGGATCTCAAACTTCCTATTTTTAGTTGAGTACAAAACCTCAGCCTTTAAATGGGTAGCTTGCTGTCTCAGCTGGCAGTGTCTGCAGAATCACACTATACCTGTACTGTACCTATCTGAGCACGAAAGAAGTTTCTTTATCTTAAAGATTTTTTTTCTTTATGAGCAATTCTTCTAGCATAGACACGATGCAGAAATATCTACTGCTATTTTATTAATTTGAGTAAAGATTCGCAGAAGTTTACCACACGTGTACTACTTCCATAATTACATAGGTCCATACCTATGTAATTACTGAAGATGTATACAATGCTTTAAAAACCTAAGGTATTGTTACTAAATGGTTTGCAGCTAAAAGCCTTGAGTAAACAGAACATTTTGCTACTTTTAGGCTCACACAAAAGCTCCTGGAATTCAATGCAAACCATATGGGCTTTGCAGTCATATGATAAAGGTCAAAACCAAAATAATATATATGGGAGAAAGTAATATCAGAGGAGTAACAAACCAAGGAGAACAGTATAGCTTCTGTACTCACTTCTGGCAGCTAACTTAAAATTCTGACACTATGGTCAGGGCAGAGGTGAAGGGATTGGTTTATCTTCTCACAGTATGAGAAAGCAGCACGGAAGATTTTCATTCCCAGTGGGTGCAGTTAATTTATTCTGCAGCTACGGCAGTCTGCTGTTATGATCTCCTGATCAGTACTGCAACTTTCAATGTGATTTTTCATGAGCTAAAAAAATACTTAATACAGAGAAAACATGTTGCACACTGGGCCTATGCTGTGTCAAAATACTAAAGGTGATAATGGAGATGAAATACTGTAACAATTTCTGTGAATTCTGTACCTATTTGCCCAGTTTGAAACAAGTTAAGGAAAAAGCTGTGACCATTAAGAAGCTAATTAATCTAATAGACTAAAACTATTTACACAGTAGGAAACTCTTATTACCAGTCTTTAAAGTGGCTGGTCACGAAAGGAAGAGCTATGAAACATCAACACGCTGATAATGATGGACTGATGCTATTTCCTTCAACATTCTAGAATAGAATAATAGTAATTCTAAGCCTGAAAGTAGATATTGAGGAGAAGCTAAATTTTCTGGACTAGTTTTGGGGTTTTTTTCAATTGTATGTTGACTAGAAATGTCATAGCTCCTATCCCTAACCCAGTAAGGCACAAACTCCTCTGGGCTAGGTGTGAAGGTTCGTCAAATTAAGGTTAGTTCACTGGTGCTGCTTGCTCTTGGATTTAATAATCTGTTTCCCTGCAATGAAAATTAAACTGTGAGACACATTTTTCCCCAGAATTCACTGTGGGAGTGTCCTAGAACTCATCTCCATATGACACCAGTGGAATTGTGGGCAATTGTCCCAAGAGGCGCTTACGTTTCACAAACAGTTCTGTAAGTGGAGCATGGCTTATTCTCATATCTTGGTACCCCTGTACTGCTACCTGTGCACAGACACAGCCACACGACATCCTGTGGGAGTGCCTGCTATTTAGCATGATTTATATCTGTAATTGCAACTGTTAAATTCACCAATGGCTTAAACCTCTGGTGTAGAGATATTTAAACTAGAGAACTGTAACTTATTAATCAAGGTTTAATATCGAGAGTACAACATGGACACGTGGCCAGTGCAATTTTTTTCTGAACTGCTACTTTTAAAAATTCTACTTGACCAAAAGCATCCAGGTCTTCATTACTTGTGTGACTTAGTCACTTCTTTATCACAGTGTTGACTCTGCTGGTTATGAAAAATTACAAAAAACATACAAATTATTATAAGCTAAAAGTTGTAAGTGATTTATAAATGACTGTATACTTCTAATCATATACATCTACACCTAGACTATCTTAACTTGATGTATGTACTTCTTTCAGATGTATGATCCCAGCTTCAGAAAGACAGTACATATTACATATTGCCCTGTTACAGAGACAGGTCAGACTACCCCAGGAAAGACCATCTAGAAAGCAGTTTTCTGAGGCAAAATATCTCCCTTTCAAAGTGTGATTGGAGTCTTTGAAAATTCTTTGTAGTCAGCATGAAAGCAAGGGCAGGTAGGCCACTTTTTGCAGGTGTGGCAGATAAATCAGTTTATTTTAAATGCCCACAAAGTGCACAAGATAGACCTTGTTATTGCTGCCCTTGCCCCCAAAGTCTTGCTCACCTTTCCTGCTTTCATCAAATGCTCTCTGTTCAAAGAAGTACCCGCCTGCCTCATTGCTACCTTTTTGTAATGGGATTTAGGTGATAAACATACACAGAAGGCACAGTAGTTGGAGTCCCGAAAAGCTTTTGGGGCTGGTAATCATCCTATTTAGGAGGACGTTTCTAGTTAAAAAACTAGAAACAATTCATCCAACAACTTCGTCCTTCACTGTTAGTGAAGAAGAAAAGTCACATGTAAACTACCTCTTTTTTGCCCCTCCCTCTTTTTTCTCTTCATATCTTTTTATTTCTGTTTACCTTTTTTCCTTCTCAAAGTCTCCCCCCTATATTTGGCAAAGTCAGCAGATTAGTTCCCACTTTTTAAGTCTGACTCTGCTTTTTAGTCAGCAGCATTTACAAACCACTGGCCACCTCCAATGCCTTGACAGTACAGCTAAGCTCCCAGTAGTGCTGGAATTTGGATTTTGTTCACCAAAGGATTTTATGTCTTCCCATAAAAATGGGGAAAATATCTATGTTATATTAGTTCTGGATGTGATACTTTTGGAAGCGATTTAGCAGAAGACCTGAAATCCAGGCTGGAGAGATCATTTTTCTAAATATAAAATTTTGAGACAAAGATGACAAAGACTCTGAAAACTGAAAGGGAAATGCATTAAGTGGTTTCTTGACATGATGATTTACGCTCAATTTCAGCTGTATGATGGAATTTCTCTCAGGGCCTTAAGGGCTGGCAGTCCCACTAAACTGTTAATGGTTCATCACAGATGGAGAGGCAGGGGAGACAAAATGAAGTGCAGATTTCGTATTCACAGTTCAGGACTCGTGGAAGAGAGACAAATCAGAGTACATGTGCCTTCTGTGTAGTAAGCTTGGGAACAGAATGAAATTATGTACAACATAAATATTTATAAGCCTCAGCCTCAGTTCTTTGGAAGCACCTGCCGAGGAACTGTGTGAGTTGTCAGTAGGCTACTTGGCAGATCATCAGCATTTTTTGTCAAGCCAGGAAAACATTCTTGACAATCTCATTTGTCTGTACACATGCATTTTATTGATTCTTCCTGTACTGACCCTAGTTTCCTGTTTTTCATTGCAATATATACCTATCGACTTCATTGACTACTAAAACCCAATAGACTGCATCAGATCACCCATGAAGGTATTGAATTTAAAAAATGGATGGCAACATTTTAGGGAATACCTTGAAATTCTAATTTAAAAGTAAGATTGCTCTCCTTCACTTTAAATTCCCTCATACATACTGTTATAAATCAGTCTCCCAATGGCAGATGCAGATTAGGAACTGATAGTTACACTTCTCTACCAACAAATTAGAGATCAGAGCCAATCAGGAAGCCTGGAGGTAACAGGATTTGATTAAAAATGAAGGGCAAAGAACCAGTGATCTTGTCAAAACCAGTAACTACAGTTTGGTGTTTGTCGGATTGTCAAAGGAAAAAGGATGAAAGAAGAGAGGATTAAGTAGCACCACTGGAGAGAAGAAATACAGTAGACAAGCGTCAAAGTATAAAAATGATAAAGCAGAGAAATGGCCATACTTTTCTCCTTACAGTCCTCATTAAATTTCCCAAATACAGTTTATCATTTGGACCCTGCCTTTCCATGATATACATGCAGCTTTTCAATTTGAAAAACTGCTTATGTTATGAACAGTTTCTATGCAAATGTTCAATGCAAACATTATCTAAAACTGTTGTAAACATCTCCAAGAGAATAAACACTGAAAATTGCAGAGAGTTTCTTCAGTGCAATACTTGAAAGTGCACTAGTATATCAAGATGACTTAATTCATTTAATACCACTTAACACATGTGCACACACACTCGGTAAGTGTGTGTAAAACTAAACTGGTTCCCTATGGCAGGAAACACATTTATACCAGATCACTTACTTTCTTTAGAGAAATCTCACTTGAAGTGGACTGCGTGAGCATATGAAAAAATGCAACCAATAAATCAGGTTTACTGCTACACTGAACTATGCAGTTTCCTTCCTTTTCCCCTCCTCACTTTTGTTTTTTATTAGAAGTTTTTAACTATCTGTAATGCATACAAATCTTCACAGAACAACTTACATCAACAGAAAGTTACCTATCTTTTGGGGATCTAGAAAGCAGACAGATTAGGAAGAGGTTTTTAAGATAGATGAGAGATCAGCTCACAGGAAAATGATACTCAAAGAAAAGTGTAGGAGATGGTGCAGAAAAATAATAATACTAAAAGGAAAAAGATAAAAAAATCTGTCCTATACAATAGTTTCAAGTCAGGCATTTTTACTATCCTGAGCAATAAAAGAATTGTATGCTATTCTTAAAAAAAATTTCTAATTTAATATTGCTCAACAGGATTCTGGAATTGAAAAAAAAAATGCTGAACCACAGCTAACAACTTTTGCATGTAACATTTTCTAACAGACTTAAAACCAAATGTGTAAGTAGTAATCAAAAAACATAAAAGAACTATCTCTTAAATTATTTTTCCTTGGGTTTGGATTCAAACATGTTTGTATAGCTTCAATAGAATTCAACAGCTTCTTTCAAAGAAACAAGCAGCAAATATAAGCTGTGGGGCAAAGGAAATATGGCTCAAGAATGCTTTACTTCATATTCAGGAAGGACACTCAATTTAGGAAAAGTCTCTCTAGCCATATCTATTCACAAGCAATTTGGTGCCACAGAAATAGCAAGTGATGCTGAGAAAGTGGAGATCTGGCAGATGGCTTATGGATACAAAGAGTGAAGAAGGTGGAAACTTGAGTAACAGTGAATGGGCCCTAGCACTGGGCAGACACTTCTGGACACCCCAGTGGTGGTGTCCCTGCTCAGTGAAGAGCCTGAAGGGCTGGCACCAGTGACAGGGCAGTGTGGGCAGTGAAAGGCCCTCCAAGCATTTAGCGTGTCACAAACAGCAGCACAAACCCATAAAGAAAACCTGTTAAAGAGAATGAATTTCTACTAATTACTCGATTGAGTTTATCTGGTTTAGTGGGGATTCACTGAGTTTTGCAGTAGAGGGAAACTATGTGATGCCTCAACTGAATTGAAGGATCAGTTCTAACCTGGAGGCTAAAAACGAATGGCACACAGTGCCTCTGCTGTGAAATACAAAAGCAAAGAGGGAAAAATACTGTTGTAAGAAGACCAGAGAAAGCAACTGAAAACAAAAAAATTAGTCTATCAAAAGTCAGTGACAGAAATCAAATGGGGGATATGAGATAAGCTGGAATGAAAAAGAAGAGTTCAGCAGAGAAAGGAGAGAGAGAAAAAAAAAAAGCAAAAATGTTTAAGAGGAGTTAATAATTAGAATGAAAAAGTAAAGACATTTGAATGAAAAAGAAAGAGACCTTTCAGATGTTTATTATCTCTAAATTTAGCTTCTCATCTAAACTGTGTCTATGCCATAGGTGAACATGTACAGCGCTGGACTCGGGCATTTACATTTGCCAAAGGGACAGCAGCTGGAGTCGGACCAGGGGCATAGGTGCCTCTGACCTGCAGTGTCACCCACTGGCTGGAGCCAGGGGGATCTCTGTGCCACCCACTGGAGCGGGTGGGAGTCCCAGCCACAGTGCTGGGTGCATGTCCTGAAAAACACTTATTGCAGGCTCCAGTGTGAGTGAGAGGCTCAGTGCCAGGGCTACAGCAGGACCCCAGGTCACAGCCCGTGTGTCTGGCACCAGCTGCAGGGGTAGGAGCATCTGTGTCTCCTCCAAATCATGTGTGTGGAGCGTGTTAAAACATCCCTTAACAAGCACACCAGTACTTTGTGGAGAGAAGTCTTTTCATACTCATTAAGAAAGTTAAAGACCAGAGAGAGATACTTTTAATGAATAATTTGAGGAGTATACCTTCATAGCGTTCACACTATTATCTAATTAATCTGAGTGGAAATAATTAACCTGCAGTGCTCCAGGCAGTCACTGTATTGTGCTTTTTAAAAGCTTTATAGGAATTTAGAGAGAACTGCCACAAAATGGTGAAATTAAACCAGTACACGCTTTTCAGTTCTGCTGAACTAGTCAGTGAGTCAGCTATGACCTAGGTCACTCAGGAATAGGTCATTTCCAAGCCTGCTGTCAAAGTCAACAGCAAATTTTCCACAGAATTCTGTAGGATTTGTCTGGACCTTAAATTTTATATTCCATAATTAAATTGGTAACATTTTTCTGCAAATTTTTTGTGGTTTGGGTAAAGCTCATTTTGATTTGGGCTGATAGTGACATTACACTACCTTTGCACAGAAGACACCATCCCTTTCTGACATACTCAGAGTTTCCAGTTGCTATGCTGCCACTCTTGAGGTAAAGTGCTCCACTTTCCACTGATAATCTGTGTCCTGCTTCCACAAAAATTACCTTTTTGACTAAGACAGAAGAGGAGCAGAACAAAGTAATGAAGATGTTACTTTTCCCTTTTGCAAAAAAATTGAAAGAAACCAAAAATTGTGCCATTCATTAAATGCTTCATTAAAAATACTATAAAGAAGAAAAAGAAGAAATTAATATCAGTCCTTCCTCTTCATCAACTAGCCTTAAAATAAAGTGTAACGTTACATTTAAATTTACATTTCCTTTGTACAGAGCTGAGTTATTACAAATTATTTAATGTATTTGGGTGCAGTACACCCTACTAACAAAAAAGTAAGTGCTGTGCTTTATTGCAAAATTGTTCTGATTTCTTTAAGAATGGTGCAGCTACTCTTGCAGCTTTTACAACCGTGTGTACAGTTCTAGGCACACAACAGATGACAGTCTTAGCTGGTTAGAGCGTGGTGCTAATGGTGCTAATAACATCAAGGCTGGGGGTTCTGTGAATCTGTAATTAAAAATACCTGGCTTGTGACCATAATGGATTTTAGTAAGACAGATTTGCTATCAGACTGGCTAGAAGTAACAAACATATTCTTGTCAATCCGATCCCATAAGGACCATTGTGTAATCTGCTACAAAATGCAGAATTTCTACTCAATCTTCTCATATATCTTGACTACAGTTGCATTCGGAGACTATAATTAATCTCAGATAGGCTGAAGACTTAATGGTCTGGATAGGAGTGATCATATACCATAATTTTTTCACTACAGTTCTAAAAGTATTAATTAAAGAATTCTCTTTGAAGTAACAAAATCTCTTAAGTGGTGAATATAAGAACTTACAACAATTTAATGAGCAGTTTAAGGTTTAATAAAAATCAGGAGACACATATTTGCTAACATGTTATATATTAGGATGCATTTGCATCACTTTTAAATAATGTTTAAATAAGTTAAAAAAAAAAAAAGTCATAATTTCTTTCTCTTAGTAAAAATAAGTCTGTGATTCAATGGCAGACTCCATTGAATCTGTGGCTGAGTCCCTAACTGATCCTCTCTTCCTTTACACTGTTTCCCATGACAGCATCTGACTGCTTAAGAACAGCCCTTTCCTTTGCAAAACTCGTTTTAGTTCCTAATGCAGCCGTGAGCACATCTCTGAAACGATTTCCTTCTGAATGCCTGGGGTAGTGATGTATTTGTGTGGGATTGAGCACAAATGCTTAACCTGGGCAAGTGTCAGCCTACCTTGCTGCCAGGTTCACATAATGCTGACACATGATTTCGTTTTCTACATCACAGAGCTGGAGAGAAGGTGCAGTGTTATTGAAAGAAGACTAAAAATGTTTTCCTGTTAATCCTTGCAAAAGAAAGAAGTTGAGGTATTCCATGATACTTTCTGAGATTAGAAATTGCACTTGTTGTCCTCTTTATTCAAGAATATTTTGAAAGGCATCTATTATATTTCAGCTGAAGGATACCATGTGTAGCAAAACCATGAAATTATTAACTAGCAAGAGCCTGAAAAATATTAGATGATTAGACACTGTCATAACAATGAGATTTATCTAACTCATGCAATAAACATACAAAAAAATCCAAAAATTTATTTATGTTAGTTTTTCTATGTTTTCATAGGTTTTCAAGGCTGGTTAATTTACAGAGCATTATGAGGACAATTGGAGAAAAGGCCTTTTGATTTCACCAGCCAAAAATCCTAATAAAACTAGTTCCTGGAACAAGGAGATGTGAAGTCTGGCTTATAAAGGAACTTTGAAACCTTTGCAAAAAACATTAGGAAAAAAGTTTCAACTGAAACTTTCCACCCGAATACTTGGCTAACCATTGCAAAGGACAAAAGGAAGGACTAACACTGAAACATAAAGTAAGTGTCCCTTACTGAACAAAAGATTAAACTTTTAGGTTTTGGACAGCTTTTAAAGATGCTCTTCTCTGTGAACCAACAATTGCACTCACAGGCACACACTCAAACACTGACTGCAGCATGCTAATGCTGATAGCAAGTCTTCCCTGTGGCAATTCAGGCCACAAGATAAAAGAAATAAAGTGCTGCAAAAAATGGGGTTTGATTACTTCCTCCTGATTTTGTTCAAACATGCAGTTTTCTGTGGTTGAAATGTTTTTAAGTTGCTAGTGCTCAATTTCTTCTCTTTTGCCTGCAGCTTCAATTTCTCCATATAAACTTCGTACTTCAGTTCTCACTCATGCATTAATTACATTCCTAGTTCTAGTATCTCCTGCATTCTGTTCAAAATCTGCTACTAAGATAAAATTCCTGCCTTGACATAAACGTATCATTCTGACACAGAGCTACTGCTTGCTGCTCTGTAACATGGATAGACATCTCTTCTAAACTAGTCGCTCCATATTGTTCCTCCAGCAGTAATGCTCCATTCTCATCTTGTGGAAACTCTCCACATTTTAAACATATATAATTCATTTAGACTAGTTACCTTAATATAAGTTTGATGTCTTCCTTTGTTCTCTTAGTGATCTCAGCTTTTCATCACCCAGTTCTCCGAATTTCTAGCTAAGACTCTCAGACTTTCTGTTCATATCTCTGCATGCACAAGGAAATGAAAACTGGACCATGTTCTTCTTTTTGCCATCCCTTTAAACTCTTCTATTTGAGCACTGAGCTACAACTAGATCAAATTTTCACAGAGCAAAGTGAAGATCTGTGAATGGCATGAGTAAGGGCATTTGAGGCACGCATTGCTTTGTGTTTTCCTTGCACTTTATTTCTGCTTTTATCAGTGACTCCTTGTCTATCTACTGGTTACTTAGGTCCCACTGTCTGTGGGAGGACAAGGTCATTAATTTATATTCACACGATACTTACTGCAGTAAATCCAAGCTAACTCTGATCCTTAGGCAATAATCTCATACAGGATGATTATAAATGATAATATTTTTCAAAAGCTTGAAACAGTTACTAGAAAGAAGAAAGACTTGTGGCAGCTACTAAACAGGAAGAAGTTCTTGATTTTAACTTCAGGTGAAGACCCTTTGTAGTGCACTGCCATGAGCTGCATGAAGCAAATTCTTACATTGACACTGATAGAACTTGCAACTGTTCAGGAAGAATGAGTGCTCGGACCACAGCTCTCATGGCCCTGCTTTGAGTCAGTTACTTCCAAGCAAATTGTATTTTGATGATCCTTGTGGGTACCTTCCAACTCAGGATATTCTATGATTCACTTTGTTGAAGAGGATGCTGTATCTCATTTTTCTCCTGCTTACTTGGTATCAGTCAGGAAGAATACATCTCACTTTTTAACTTGAGAGATCCTGGTATAAATCAACTGTGACTTATTTGCTATACATAAAATACCTATGTCTTTTTCATTCCCTATTACTAAATGCTTTCTAATCAGTGTTCAAAATTTTCAGCTAAACCAGTGTAAAGTAACCACGTATGATAACACGTATCAACTTGTGGTAAAAGGAGCGACCAAAGGAACATCAATTTATGAGTCAATAAATGTGGGAGAAAGCATAAGTAGGAAGACCACTGAGTGCTACCATACAGAAAACAAGGAGAGGCAAATTTCCAGTAGAAAAACCACCTGCCCCAAAGGTCCTATCACTAATAAAAAAAAAAAGTATTTGCAAAGTCCCCTTAGAGCAAGGGTTATTGATTTGGGAGTTCTGCCAGGGCAAATCTGTTCAGTTCAGAGAGACTCCTCAGGGATCCTGACAAACCACACTCTTGCCATACTAGAATAAATTGCCCTACTGGATACTGGTTTTTATCAGGCCTAAAAGCACACAAATCCACTTGCTATTTTTTTTACAGAAGGCTATGATCGTTGGTTGTGGTTTTTTTAGTTTTCTTTTCCAGACCACTTCCAATCTTGACTGCAATTAAATAAAGTACCTTGGACGTTTTTATTATTGTAGTTTGGCAATTGTCCTCAAGTTGCTCTCCTGTCTTCCGATAGCCCATCCACACATGGATCTTGGCCATCTTGGGAATCTAGAAACTGTTGTCAGGAATAAACCAAAATCCCTTTTTAGTTTCTCAAGACTTCTTCAAATAATTTCTTTCCCAGTAGAACACAAAGAAGCTGTGTTTTAAAGAAATAATTTTAGATTATTTCTTCAGGGTGCTGACAGCATAACACTTCACACTAATCGCCACAGTTAACTCCTTAAAGTGTGAGATATAGAGACTTACCAATAAGTCCCAGACAAAGTAACTAAGGCAAACACAATAAAGTAGAGAAACAACAAAAGTCGTTGTGGATTTTTACATATGCATGCATGTCAGCTGCTAGAGACAGAAGCCTTACTGTCTAAAATGATATCCGCAAAGTTTAATGGTATTTGTTGCTCAGTTTAAAATCAGGTGAGCAGAGAGAGATATAACCACATTCATATATGGATAAATATATGTAGTTATATAAATTCTCAGAAAAAATACTTATGTCATACTGAGAAAAACCTGGGGTGACTACATATATATTTAATTTTTAAGTAATACACTAATTAAGACATGACCAAATAAATATTGTAAGTAGGTATGCAAATCTCTAGCAATTTCTTAAAAAGAACAAAATAGAAAGAATAATTTTACAGCCCTTGGCATATAATTCTCCAATTATGCTTGAATAAAGCTCTCAGTTTTTCTGGGCTTTCAGAAAAAGGTAATTTCAGCAGAAGTAGTCCATTTCTTATTACGTCCCCTGGATTTTCATGCAGTAAGAAGTATGTTACTTCTGAGAAGGTTACCCAATGCCTAACGGCTAGGTGGTGAAAACCTATGGAGGAAAGATACGAGTAGCAGTAAGCTGTTCAGTTTTCAGTCCTTTCTTCTTGTGGGATTTAACTTCAAGGAATACCTGAATATAGAAAATTGTTGTAGTGAACAGTTCATTCTGTTTTACACAGAATATGGCGTGATTTTAACTCAATGGAAAAAATCCTTAATTCTGTTGAACAGAATCCACATTCAAAAAGATTAATACGTGATTATAAGTCATTTTCTTTGGTGTTCTGTACTACCAGACAGTCATCAAACTATGGTTAGTTAGTGTAGATTGGGGAATACACGAATTCCAGCGTGAAAGTTCTGTAACCAGAAAAACACATAAGCACTAAACAGTCCAAATACAAATCAGTAATAGAGAGGGTCTCAAGGTTTTCCACTCTGTGACCCAATGCAGAAGCTGATAAATTAACAGATATTTTTGATCTATTTAAATTAAATAAAGTAGCTGAGAAGTGGTTTTTAGAAATGAGCTAAAATAGAAAGCAATGATTTGGCAAACCAGAGCACAGAAAATGAGCTATGAAGAGAGTAGGTAGCTTGTAAAAATTTACAGAGACAGCTTTGGAAGAGAAACACTAGAACTAGTATCAATTGTTGAAGATTGGGAAGCAGAATTAAAACAATAACAGTGGAAAAGCATTTGCTTAGAAAGTACCTTTCTATTTCTAGTCTTGCACGTGTGTTGACAAAATTGTATGTTTCTGAATTTTTAATACAGAGAACTACCAATACTTACAGGAAGACCAATAATTCTCACTTTATCTAATAGGTATTAAGAATAATTAAAGAAATTTGGTGAAAGAAGCAGTAGGAAGGGAAGGACCCATTTTAATACCTTCTCAAAAGCCCAGGTACATCCTATTAATCTAATTTTATTTACAGACGCTAATAATTAAAAAAAGAAAACCATAATTAATTAGAATTCCTTCCCACCAATTTAGAATAATATCAAGCTAGACAGCAAATTCCCAATTATGGCATTTTTTCAGAAGTTTCTGTCTCTTTTTGTAACAGACTTCAAGCTACTTTAGGCTGGATTTACCTATATTTAAAGAAAAGTACCCTCCTAGTATTTCTTTTGAAAACAAACAAAAAAAAAATTAGGTATAAAAAAAATAAATTATTACAGGCACAAAACCACAAGCTGGTGTTTTCTAAAGAATGCCTAATTCAACAGTTTTCAAAGGTCTGCTATGAGATAAAGAACAAAATGTTGCTGTTTGTGTATAGAATTAGGACACCTGGGACACAGAAAAAAAAATCAGATTTATTTAAAAAGGAACACTAGTCATTTCAGATATTATTTCTGATATGAATATTTAATGACAATTTCTGTGATTTACATGCACATTTTCATATTAAGAAATCAAATCTCTTTACTGGCTTTGGTGTCCTCAGAAATAAGAAAAAAAAAAAAAACACAACAAAACAACAAAAAACAGTAGTAAAAACCACAGAGTAAACATACCGAAAGAGAAAAATATTATTTTCAACAAAACAAGCCAGACTTTTTTTATATAAGTGGGATTTTTAAATTGATGCTGTTACACCAGGAATGTTTGCATGAAAGCCTGATCCTGTGAGTAGGACAGAAATCTCTCAGAAAATGCCTGTTTTGGTGACCTATGTCACAAGGATATTTATTAGCTAGCTCGGAAAAGTAGAGCAGCACTCTCATTCTTCATTTTTCTTTCAGATCACTTAGGCATGGGGAAAAGAGATTTGGGGGAATTGTCACTCTGGACAGTCAAACCTATTTGAGTGGCTGCACTCCACTAGGCAATGACACAGAGGCTTGTAGCATTCTGTCTGCAATTACCTGCAAAGAATATCTGTGCCCTGAAACTTCAGGAAATTACTGAGGTCCAGGAACAGGGACAGCAGGAAGATTTTTCTTTGAGATCCCTACTTCTAATAAAAGCACTTGGACTGACAGAAAAAAAGATACCTAATAAACCATCAGCAACCTTCTTGGCGACTGTTTGGAACAAATGCTTAATGATGGTCATATTAGGGCTAACTAATTAAGCTTTTAAAAAAAATCTGTAGGTGTTTGGTATTGTTTTTCTTTTAGCAATTTAACAATTATTTTTCAAAGTGTCATTTCTACTTATATATAATTAATCATTTTTAGAATAGCTTTATACTCTTTAATACTGTTCTTGCAATCTATAGAACATTCATTATTTCTAGCTAAATAAAAAAATAAACTAAAAAAAAAAGAAGGAACAGGACAAAGAGCACTGAGAAAGTAACCTGATGACCCATTGTTCAGTATCTCAGAATCAATAAGCAATACACTACAGCATTTTCTTACAGTATAGCTTAATGTGTTCTTGAGATCAAACCTGGCTATTTTTCAGGGTGCAATATACTGCAAATTAGCATCTACCATTTTATTTCTCTCCTTGAGTAGCCAGTGACACAACCATTATGGCAGTTAATTCAGAAATAAAATCTCATTACTCAACACATATATATCCTTAGGCATGTGAACAAAATACTACTAAAACTGTTATTAAAACCACTAGTGTGGTTTATTTTTGAGACTGAGCTAATAGATGCGAGAGGATAATAATCACCCCAGAGTGAAAAATGTCTGTAAGAAAGCAGTGGGTAATAATCTCTCCTGCTGGCAAAGCTGTAGCCGGAAGTGATCAAGCCTTTATGGTCCTGCTGATACCAAGGTTGTTATAGGTTCTTTTGTCAAACAGGACAACTATCTGATAAACTTAAAATAAATATGGGCTAATATCTTTACTAAAAGGGTTGTCAAATATTAAAACAGGCTGCCCAGGGAAGTGGTGGAGCCACTGTCCCTGGAGGGATTTAGGATGTGTAAACATGGCTCTTCGGGACACAGTTTAGTGCTGGACTTGGCAGTGCTGGTTGGACTCAATGTTCTTAGAGTTCTAGGATTTGATTAGCAGATAGAAAATACTTGCACTGAAATAAACAAGTGTTTATATTTATATACAGAAAATTAATTTCTAATTGCTCCTCAGTTATGGGTCAACCATTGTTTGAAACCAGTTTGTTCAGAACAATTTTTGGCTTTTAGTTACGGTTGTGGGGCAGCTATATCAAAGAAAAATAAAAGCTTATTTTTAAATGAAAACTTTTTTTGCTGGTGTAAGCATTGCTTATGTCTAAGTTGCACTGCTATTTTTCTATGTGTGATTTTTAAAATATATATATGTTCTTTAAAATATTTTTTAAAAGTATTCACCTGGTGAATTAATCAACACAGACTTTGTCAAAGCTTTATTTATTGTAGTTGCTAAACATTCCTTATATACAAATTTGTGTAACTAAAGTATCTCATTTGGCATTTTCTATTTTCATCTCATCCCCTCAGACAATGATGCTACTAAACAAGATGTTGTATCACTTGCATCAAAACCTTTCCTAAAATGTCTTTAGGATATAATATGCACTAAAGGAATTCATAACAATAGCAAAAAATATGTTATTTTATTCCCTCAAATTACTAGTTCATAGCTTCTAGACTGTGAGCTTTTTCAGAATTGCAAAAACTTTATCACTTTACTTATATGCTGCAGGGCTCATTACAGCTGAATAAATGAAATTCTTAGAACTGCTTAATTAAAATTGTCTTCACTGCACAGTGTGTGTCTAAAACGGCTCCACTGCATTCTTTAAGAGGTGGTTCCAACTGACAATACTGTATTTCAAAATAATGCCAGTAATTATTTCAAAATAATAAGCTGAGAGAAAATTATGTACAAGCTTATCTTAGAGATGGAGATTCCACCTCTTGGATGGCACATTTGAGACTCGTTACAGAAGCCCAAGACTAATACAATCTTCTAAAATATTGTTAGGGTTTGTTGAAAGCTCTCATAGGGTGAAGTCTGCAGCAATGCTCTGACCTTAATGGAAAATCATGCAAGAATAAAACAAGTAGCACACATGGCTCCTTCCCTTATGATGTTGTCTCAAAAATAAAAGCTGTAATTCCAGGAGCATAAAGCCAATAGCAGGAGAATGAACAAATGAATAAATGAATGAATGCATGCATGAATGAATGAAACAATTTGGCAGTTGCTTCCACAATGAAAAAGACACATCAAAGTATTATTCTTTAGCTGAAAGTTACTCTTTAGCATTATGGTCCTTCAGAACACATCCCCACTCTTCACAAACATAGCCCAAGGTTCTTTACCAGGTCGTTGTGATTCTACTCAACCAAAAGAGCTAGACCATCCTAGGACGCTTCAGGATAAATCTGTTTGAAGAGTTTTGACAGAACTGCACATAGAAAAGATAGAAAGTAAAGGAGCAGCTGTAGTGTGACTTCATGAAAATAGTTTGAATGAGAAAAAATCAGTTCTGAATTAAATCTTGTGAGGATAATCATAATTTTGTAATCAGAATTATTTAACTGAAGAATGTTTCTGCTGATTTGATGGAACTATCAATCTAATGATGTTTTAAAAAGTCAGAGAAGATGTGTATATAGATGCTAAAAGCCATGCTAAATTATTACCCAGGCCTCTCATGATAAACTCAGTGAAAATGATGTTGAGGATGGGGAGAATGAGATTCTACTTTCATCTTGAAGAAGTAAACAAATACTTGAATTTTTTAAATTCAATTTCATACAAGGCAGCAATGTTATCTTGCTGGATTGGGGGCAGAATGCACATCGCCTTTCAGGATTAAGGTCTGGGTTGGTGATGAGATCCCACCTTCCTTTAGACCTTAAGAATAGAACGACATCAGGAAATATATTCCGGAAATTTAGGCCAGTTAGTCATCCTCTAACCTCTTCCTGGTCAACTGAGCATTACTATTTATCTAACCGTCTTTCTTCAGAAAGACATTGAAATCTGCTGCTACAGATTCTGTCCTTATTGAAATGTTCTTTACTGTATTTACTCTTAGTTCCTTCCTAATAGCAAATCCAGGGGCCTATTTGTTGAGATATCTGGAAGGCCATCCTGCTCCTCCTTTATTGCTGGCTATTTGGAAAATACACTGTGTTTTGAGAACAGAGAAATTCCCAGTCTAAATCTCCCTGATGAAAGCTGCAGTCCAATATTCAAAACTGCCTGCAGCTGTGTTTTTTTCAGTAACACCTACTGTGCAAAAAGAAATACAGCAAGTAAACGTTTTACTTTTTTCTTCCCTTTGTTAAGCGTTGCAACCAAAAGCAAGAGAAAGAAAAAACCTACATGCCATATGCGTATATTAGAAGTACTAGACTACTTAAAAATGAAAGACCCATGTAATCCTGGAAGATCCTCTGTGATTACCTAAAACACACCTTCTTTTCACAGTCAGAATATCAAATTAATCTAAATTATTTCATTAAAAATGTCAGAATGGGACTCTGATAGACTTTAAACCCTCTATAGAAAAATTTTTGCCTTGCAGATCGCTCTTGGGTGTTTTCCATTACACTTCTTTCTGTACTCCAATAAGAATCACACTAATGATCTGAAATGAAAATGCGCCCCAGGGAACATTTGATTAAAATGTCAAATATTGAGGAGCAATGATTCATCAGCAATCATAAATTTGTAATACTGATGGCAGATGAAATTGTATCATTTTCCAGCAAGCAATATAGTCTCCAAGAACAGGTGGATTTGAAGTCATTCCTAAAATTGAATTATGTAGACAGAAACTGCATGGAAGAGCACATAGAAGCGACCTTTGCTCTGATTGACTATCACATCCCATTACATATAAAGGTTCATAGAGAGTGAGTCATCTGCACTGACTTAGTAGTTTAGCATCACTTGGGTATCACTATTACATGTCCTTGTCTGTTAACACAAATGACTGAAATCACTCATAACAATTAGAAGTTGCATAAAAAATGTGATAGGCGGATGCTGGGCAGACATGAACTACTGCAGTTACGATGAAGTTACCAAGGCTGTGCTGGTTTGGATTTGGTTAAATAATTGGTAAAATGCAATTACAATAGAGAATTGAAGCTATATTATATCACGCTTGAGCAGGGGGCAAAAATGGAAGTAGAAAGCACATTCCAAGATGCATAAAATAACATCTTTGTAGTGGAAATTTTGCTTTAGCTGTTCAAATATGCTAACCAGAAAAATAGTTTTGCAAGTCATTTAATATCACTTACAAGAAAAGCTATTTGCATTTTTGTGTAAATAATAATGCAGGCATTTTGTTTCAACACTTCTGCTGAGAAACGTTGATGAAGAACTACTGAAAAAAAAACCCAGCAAAATATTCATAATATGTCATTAATATTGTAAATGCTTTTGAGATGAGTTTATTGACAATGTCAAAAAAAGTGGGGAAAATTATAACTTTCTATATGGCACAAATAGCTGATCTTACTATGATCAGAAGGCTTTTCTGGCCAAAATCTACTCCTGAAAATCACATCCTAACACCAGCAATTTACATGAAATAACCTCACAGGTTGTAAAATTAAAATAACTCTTCTAGGAATTTTCTGGGGAGAACTGGGAGCACACTGGAGACAGGATTAGAATTCAAAGAGATTTGGACAAGTCAGAAAAAAAAAAAATACAAGTCAGTTGAGAAAAGAGCAAAGTGCTCCCTGAAGAAAGAATGACTTGGCAAAATTAGTAGAAGTCAAGGTATGGCTTTGTACCAGTGTCAGGGAAAAGTTTTTAAAGGACACAGACCTGCAGAAGTAAGTTCACAATGAGTATCAGGAGTTAAATGGACTCTAATAGAAAGAACTTGGAAAAACAGGGGTTTTTTTCATCTAAGGCGGATAAGACTGAAGGGAACCAATGTAACAGTCTTCACTCCATGCAAAGTTGTCACAAAAACCAGAAGTATCTCCTAATGCCTGTTGAGTCACAACAGTACGTAATAAACTTAAGTTTCAGAAAAGATTTATAGTAAGGTTTGGGGGTTTTTTAACAATTCTAATATAACAAGTCAGATTTCTTAGACATATTGTGTACTCAACATTGCTTCAGTTGTTTCAAAACATTTGTCAGAAATGGCTAAAGATTTAGACTAGGCAACAGAATAAATGACCCCCTGACAGCCTCATCACCTTTGTTTCTGTGAGAAGTGACAATCCCCTGTGGAGAACAAATGACCCCCATAAATTATAAATCTCTTTTTTTTACCTCTAAGTACAGCCTGTCAAGGAGCTTCAGTTGGCTTAAGTGTGATTTTTGTTATATCTTTGAGGCAGGACTTGTGCCTCTACCTGAGTCTATGTTAGCATAGCTGGTGACTAATAAATTATACCCCCAACCCTGGTTCAGAAGAGGCTGGTACAGTGCTATGAGTGAGCTCCCAGCAAAACACAGACACAGGTTCCTGAGGATGGGCTCCTTCCATCTTCTTCACCTTCAGATACTTGGATAATGGATGGTTCTGACTGTTTTGTATTTCAGTAAGGCTGTAATTAGTAAATATTTATCAATAATGTTTTATGAAGTGCAGAAAGGAATACAATAGCCTATGGCATATAAAGAAGATATTTACAAAAACATAGAGCTATGAATCATGTCAAACTTCACCTACATCAGGTAATCTATTACTCGAGCCTAAACTAAGTAACACTTGCTTAAAGATCCTATTACTAAGAGCTGCCTTTGAAATTGAAGTATTTCTGGTTTTCCCTTTTGGAAGTCTTCCTAATCAGCGTCAGAAAAAAAAAGTGTTAATGACCCAAATGAAGACAAAAATACGCATTTTGGTAACTACATTTTAAAAGTCTGTACACTATTTTCTTCAGTATTTCTTCAGTATGTATTTCTGTGCCTCTGTGAGGAATAACCACTTAGGAATCAGAACTGCCTTTAAGTCTAATGAAACAGAAGTTCTGTGGCAAGATCAAGTGTGCAGTTTCAATTATTAAAACAACATTCCTTCTGTCTTGTAGGAACATTAGTGCTGCCTCCTCCAGGGTAGAGGATGGAGAAAGCAGCTATTTACCAGTGTTTGAGTTCTGTAATGTTTCTCTTCGGCACTTAAAAAATCTAATTTCCTGTGAATGGGTCTTAAGTTATCATCCATCACAACCTTTTTGTTGTGGCTCCTCACTAATATTACCTGCAACAGCTTGGACTGATGACTGTGGTCTTTCCCAAGTACAGATGCTTGGACCCAAATTAAAACAGATACTGGTCAAGCAGTAAGTTTTAGGGTAGAACCAGCAACACAGCAACTTTCTATTCTCAGTTCTCAGGCTTTAATGAAATTCTTTATCTAATTTTAGGGCACCTGGAGTGTAACTCTACTGCTGTCACCAGACTGTATCATTAGTAATTCAAAAGCACTGAAAGCTGAATGAAAGCAGCTGTCAACTGAGCTCTAAAACCACCCAGTTATTTGATTGTTTGGACACAATCATTGGAAAGCATACACCAGCAATTGTGTATGTAAAATAGGCAGAGATATTATTTTTTCATGTGTCTTCCTATACATTTCTCACAGCCAGCATTTTGATGCTGAGATCTATGCTCTGAATGATTAGAAACACACAAGCTAAACTATGAAGAGTTTAAGCACATAATGCATACAAACCCCATCAGTTCTGCCTAGGTCTGAAAGATGAGCCAAGTTACACATAAAGTTAATTACATCAAAAAGGTATTAAAAAAAATATTTGGTACCACTATTGTAAGTTGGCAGAACAAAACACTGCTTTCAGAGAAAGTGGTATATATTCTACACTAAAACAAGTCTGATCCTTTACCTCATTTGGCAGGAGAGACTGTCCCCTATAATATCTAGCTGAGAATTAGTGGAAGAAGGTAAGGTGTCTGAGTTAGCATTATCAGAAGTCATATGCCAAAATGAACATTTCCATGGTGGGATAATCACTGTTTCTGTTAATAAGTTCTTCCTAGTCAATATACGTCTCATACAAAGCCCCAAAGTAATAAATTTCAATCAATATGTCTCTGCAACTTCAAGGTTTTCTCAGCTCTGAGATAATTACAACTCTCTGTTCCTTTAGAAAGAACATTTCTTGAGAAAAAACAATTTCACTCACAATGTGGCCCTTGCGATCTAAGAAATCCTAAATCATCTGGGCAGCAAATATGTGGAGAAAAAAAAGCAAAACAAAATCTTGCAGAAGAGCTGCCATGGGAACTTCATGATGTACATTAAAGCTTTACTATCAAAATCACTCCTGGTATGTAACACAAAATAGATACCCAAAGATGATGAGGCATTCAGACTTGAAAAGCACTAAAACCATTCAGCTTTGTGCCTCTGCTTTTCTGCATGAAAAGCAAACTCCTATACTTATCAACAACCAAAGCTTAAAATACACAGGGCTCCAGCTATTTTCAGGCAGTGGTTACATAAATTATTGTCATCCTCATTTTACAATTTTGACAACTAAGCGACAGCAATTATAAACCTCAAATTTAAAGAAAAACTTAACTGAATGGAAGAGACTTGTGTACTGCATGAGGTTCATATGATATACACCCCACAAACTCTCACAGCTGTAAATAGGTAATAAACACATTGTTTGGGCATAGTTAGGTGCATTGAGATTTGGGCGATAGCCCATGTATTTGCTTCAAATACCCAATTAATTGCATGTTGGAGAGAAAACAGGAATAAGTTAAGTATTAATGAAAAGGCTACAGGTGCATGGATTTGGTCAACTAACAGATCTAAAAAGTTTTGGCATAAAAACACCTGCGGTAACTTCATTAATGGCTGTTGCCATAGAGACACCAAAAAAGAAAGGCAAAGAATTTGGAGTATTAAAAAAGATAAAAGCAGTATATGTGACTGCTACTCTGTGGTTATCATCTTGGTGGTTGAGAGCCAAGTTTATAACAATAGCAACATGCCAGAATGTTTCTCAGATCTGTAGGTGGAAGCAACCCTCTCTTTGTTGTTATCGTTCCCTTCTTGTCAGGCAGGAAAGATGAATAGATGTTTTACTGGAGCCTATGAAGGTCATTCAAGAAAAGAACAACTCAGTATGTGAGGAAGGGGGTATGTGTTGCTTTGTTTTAATTTTTTTATTAGCAGCATTAGGACATTGAACCAGGAAAATAACACTCCTTTATGGTATACCTGCAAATCTTGCACTCATTTAACATTTAGATTAACCAATTATTTGAGTTTCTGAAACTTCCTTCTCACCCAGACAGTATCAGTTTTACAGACAGCCTTATCAGGGATGTTTACTTATATCTATTTATCTTCTTACCTCTCCATCACAATTTTTTGAAACAATTGTTTCAACTCTTTTAATGGGCAAATTTCTCTTCACCGCTCTTCATATGAGTACTGAGACAATACCTTGTACCAATGGGTAATACCAAAATAACAAGGCTTTTATAAAATATTTTGATGCAATAAGCAGTAGTAATCTAAATAACCTAACAACAGGAAAGGTGAGCTGGGCAAAGAATCCTCTTATTTTGAAGTGACAGAGAAAGTAAAAACCTGCATGTATTACTTGATCATAAAATGGCCATCAACTACTGATCTAACATGGCCATGACAGAAGATACCTAAAATGCTTTGCGAAAGTTTGAAGCTCTGAGTCTTTGGTATCAGGCAGAAACACTCAATGATAGAATGCAAAATTCTGCTCAGTCATGTTTGTCAAAGATGAACTGAATTTGGAATAGAGAAAGACAAAAATTCTCAGGATGACCTGAATTTGTTTAGCTCAGTTAAGGCAATACCAAGAAAGGATATGGCTCTTGTCAGCAAATACATCAAAAATGCAAACTTGAGAACTGGAACTAATGCTGTGTGAGCCAAAGAATAATATTAGAACAAATGTGGATGAAATGACTGCAAGTATGCTGAAGCTGGACACTAACAAGATTTTGATACAACATGAAACCTGGAGTCCTCCAACTGCACTAGTAAGCTCAAGAACATATCTAGTTTCAAGGTAAATGCTTGGTGACACAGCACAAAAGATTATATGACTGTTGCCTCTAAGGTTTTAGGATTCAGTGACTGAGTATTTATCCAGGTTTATATTTCCACTTGTGCTTGGTTTAAGTGACAAGGTTTTGGCAGCAGTGGGGTGGCTGCAGGACCCTATGCCTGAGCAGGAGGATATTTCCTGAAGGAAGTTTCAGCCTGTGGAGAGACCAAGCTGGAGGTGCAGATCATGGGAAGGGCATACACTGGAGAACAGAAAAAGTGTGAGGGGGAAGGAGCTAGAAAGGGGAACTGTTGTGGACTGACTCCAACCCCTCATTCCCTTTCTCCCTGTGCTGCTTGCCATGGAAGAGGAGGTACTTAGTTAGCCAGCATCTTGTCTTTATGTCCACCCATGAGCTTTTCCATCACAATTTTCTCCCATCCTGTTAAAGAGATACTGCTAATTACTGATCATTGGATATTGCTAATCATTTCCAACTACACATTCTTTTATGTAAAAAGGTAACTCATCAGTAACAGCTCTACAACTGTTTTCCTTTGGCTGCTTGCTCCATCACAGACTGCTGCTGAAGTCCAAAATGTCAGTAACTATGTAACTACAGAACACCAGCAGTTCAGACTGAGTTGTCCAGAGGTGTATGGAAGATTGGAGAAATAAAGGAAAGGGAAACATTGATTATAAGTCAGAAAGCCTGAAATAAGATGAGAGTGATGTTATTGAAGTCCTCTTCCCTTGGTATGCTCCATTTTACTTTTAAGAAAGAGAAAAGCAACCATTTGTCTTATCTTGCTGTTATGGGAGGAACCATGAAATTTGATATGCTGAACCAGAACCACCAAGGTGTAGGCTAGGAGATCAGAGTGCAAACTACAGTGTGGTCTGAGCTGAACACCTTCCACATAAAACCATGCTGTAGCACTGCAGCAAAACAGAGCTCCTAAAAATCTCCAGTCAGTTCTTGCAGAAAGTACAAGGAAACACTGCTAAGGGAATCCAGGAGATTTAGTCTTGCAGTCATAGAAAATAACCACTGGTTCTACATGAAAATATGCAAAGATGAGTACCATAACTTATCAGTCAAGCGTTCGTATCTCTTTCCTAAAGTTTTCCCTCTGGAAAGGAAGCAGCAAATAATCCTCCAGAACCTCTCCTGAATTCCTCCATTGATTTTTAGTGCAAGTTCTATCGGGATTATATTTAAGGGAGGATAAAAGCAGCTAGTCAGAACCAAGTAGTAACTGCTTGAGGATTTGCTGGAGGAGCCTGAAGGGTGTTTTCTCCTAACATCCCAGGGGACCACATTGTGAACAATAAGTTCCTTTAGAAACTGTTGATAATATAAACACAAGTTCTGAAATATCAGCTAACTTAAAAGAATATTTCATCTTCCTATTTCATTTTTTTGACTTTTATAGCTGGCAATCATCACAGTTTTGGTAAATCTCCCTTTGCTGGTCACTCCTTAAGCATTTATTTCAGGCTCACTTACCAAAACAACATTGTTAAAATGTAAACCTGGTTTTCAGTCTCCAGATGCTGTCTGAGGATACAACATACACCAGACAGTGAGCATTAAGGGGAGGTAAGATGTCCCACAGCCTAGTTTCCTAGGCCTTATGACTAATGCAAAGTCTCCCAAATGCCTCAATTGCTAAAAACCCGTCATTTTCTAGAGCACTAGTTTGACCAACATTTTGTTTTACAATTAACCTCGTCTGGATTAAACAACAGTTACAGCATATAGTATGTGCTACTTGTAAAAACCTCCAATATATTTTATCCTGTCTCTAGGTATTCTCGTCAAATATTTAAAAATATATATATATAAAAACAGGTGAAAAATTATTACTTCAACAATCAATTTTTCCTTTTGAATCAGAGTTGTGTGAGTAATGCATGGTTCTTCCTTACCTCTCTGACATGAATTTTTTACCCCTCAACAAAATCTGTCTCATCTACTCTCCCTCTACAAAACACTGGATCTGAAAATGTCTTTTACAACTTTCATGCATGTTCAGCAGATGATTTCTAGTATCTTTCTCAGATGATCAAAGATCACATGCAGCAGCACTCAGAATTGTTCAAAAATATTTCACATAATTAAATGGAATTGAAGCTTGACCATCCTTCGCTAGATTTTTTTCCAATATGGAGGTAGAAAGTGGAGAACAAATGGAGTTTTCAGTCTGACACAGTTACAAGTACAGAGTTCAAATTCTCAAAGTGAATTCGGAAATTATACATAGGCATATTCCCTAAATCACCATGGTAATTATTGTGACCCAGAACAACGACCTTCAATTTAAAGTAATTTTAATTATGAACATTGGTGAATTGCAGAGGTTTGGGAGCGAAACTGGGGCAAAGTTTTGCCATCTCCCTGGTGTAATGCAGGTGCTCCAGAAGAGTTCTGGGAAGAATTCTGCGAGAATGTGTCAGGACAGGAGTCCTTCTTTAGTCTTGGTCCCTTGGGGTCTATTGTCCAGTTAGCACCTTGCAACACCCACAATTCCTATAGCACCTTTCAGTGATCTTCACTAAATCACAGTGTCGGATTATGGTTCAGCCAAACTTATGGTCTGGCAAAATAATCTACTGATTGTAAAAATGTTTAACTAAGACCTTTATGGGTCTAAATACTAACACAAAGTGAAGCCATTTAATCATCTTTGTGGGTACATAAAGCTCTGAGGTAATACCAGGAAAATTACATAGCAAACAACAAAGAAGTTGAGCTTTTTTTCTTTTTTTTTTTTTTTTTTGTCACTATTTTTACTTATATTTAATAATTTTACATATCTGTTGGGTTTTTTCCACTGGCTGTTTTTGAAAGTTGTACATCTACTGCAGCTTCATTTCAGTCAAACATGCATACACTATGCTGAGCCTTTAGCTTTTAAGTCACTCGTTAGCTGAACTGACAGTCTAAGAGGAACTCTTTGGCTGTCTCTTTAGAGGTAAATTGGACTTTGAGGATGTACATTTCCTGTTATAATTGAAAATTTGTTTATCTAAGCAGCTTTTCTTTTTAGTTAGGGAACATACCTCAAATACCTTTTAGGAAAAGCACATGGCATGAAACCTGTTGAAAATATCATAAAGACTGTGTCCCTTACACATATCCTGCATTATGCTTAACTAATATTGAGATTATTTTTCCACAATTAAAATGAGCAATTTAGTTTAATGGTCTTGTTAGTAATGAATGAACTCTTCAGTAAAAGAAGTCCTCAAGAGTTACAGTTCAGTTCTCACATTTTTGGGGGAGTTTAGCATCCCATCCTCTTTCTTGTCCTAGTGGTATCTATCTACCAATGAGGGATGCACTCCTATCTGTCCTCATTAGCAGAGGATTTCACTCTAAATCCTTACAGATTTTTTTTAAAAAGAGATAACCATGTCATATTTCCATGAACATATGACATAGTAAAACATGCAGAGGGCACTTACCAAAGAACCAGTGATTCACAGTAACACATTACTCCCATGCTTAGAACCTCAGCTTCACACAGTACATATAAGATACTGCTTAATTACACAGCTCAACAGCCTAAGCTCTCTTCACACTGTCTTTTTTATTCCAGCTTGACATGGGTTTTCTCCCAGTTTTTACTGTACCATCTACTTTGAAATTTCAGAGGTTCAGTGTGTCTCAGGCCCTGACTGAAAAGCTTCTGTCTCAATAAACCATATACTCATAGTAACTCTGCTTTTTACCAGTCAGATGTAAATGGAGCACAGTATAAACTACAGGGAATCTGCTCTGCTCTGGCATCAGGACATAAGCCATGAAAACACATAACACAGACACAATGAAAAATCTCCTTCCAGCTCGTGTGAAGATAAGCATAATAGATGTACCGGAAATTACAGTAACACAGAATATTCCTGATTGCATCTTTCACCAGCAGGAATGGGTATCCCAAGCACTGGGAAATAAAGGATAAATTCCTTACATCATCACTGACTTTGACAGTGATCTTGGTGAACCATCACTCCTTGCGTTTTTTAATAGATATACACAGGAATAATAAACCACACTCCATTTGTCTGCTGTGTCTATTCTTTTAAAGCAAAGACTATACTGGAAAATCAAACCAGTAGGCACCTGCCAGTCAGTAGAAATCCTAATAAAGCCAGGGAGGATCTCAGAATGAAAGACAGTAGTAGTAAAAATTAATGCAAAGAAAAACTCCGTAACTACATTTTATGGAGGAATGCAGTAAACAGGACAAGTATTTTATAAAGTCTCAAGTGGCTCACACAATACAACTTGGTAAAGAAGTCAACAGAAACAATATTTGCAGTTTTCTTCTTGGCATGAGGGTATAGAACTGTAAGTAGAAATCTGTCTCTTGTTTTAGTCCTACCATGCCCTGGGACGTGGTGTACCTCTGCAGTAATTTAACAGGGCATTAGAATTTATGTGAGCCCTATGTGTCTTTTCTCTTATACTAGAAGAAAAAAAATCCCCTGCAAAAAAACCCCCAAAACCCCACCACCAACACAAAACCCCAGAACGCTGCCGATCTGAGAGTAGACAGCAATGTTGGTGCAAGATGACAAAGGGAAATTGGAAATGACAATTTCCATTAGACCAAAACAGAAAAAAAATTAAATTGCTCACAGATATAAAAATGAAATGACTGAAGTAATTTAAAGCAAGAGCAGAAATTTGTAAAAAATTAAAGTAGAGCTACAGAAGATTTCACAGTGGCCACAGATAAAGTCCTTGTTAACACGGAAATATCAGAGAAGGCCGTGAATCTACAAAAATCTCCTCCACAACTACCAGAGATCCAAGAAAGGACCAGTAACATGGACCACCATTCCCAGTGGACTGAGGAATTTCAAAAAGACACAACACCTTCAAGTTTAAAAGAGATAACCTGAAGGAAGAGCCTTGGAAAACATTTTTAGATGGAAAGTGAGAGTTGGTGTTTATGGTAGAAGAGGGAAGGAATTCCTCTACTAAAAATGAAGAAACACAAAAGGGTTAACTTTAACTCAGATTTTAACTCATACAGGCTCAGGGAAGGAGCAGATTGTTGATGTCATGTTACAGAGCAGGGGGAGAAGGGAAGTTACATGTCAATTTTCTTGTACAATAGATTGTATGGATAAATGTATGAATAAACAATAAAATCATCCCAACAAGGAAAGTGACACAACCCATGCAAGTAGAGATGATACAGTTCATATGACTGGAACTTTACATATGCTTGTATCAAGAGGTCCTGAACCTAATAGATATTAAAATTAATACACTATTCTGTAACAGACTGTTAACAAAGCTGTTTTCAAGGGAACCAGACAAAATATTGAAATTAGTTTACATTATCAGTTATTTCACCTTGAAATAGAACAAGAGATGTAATTGTTGCTCCAAAAAGTCTGAAAAGTAGATGGAACCTGCAAATCCTTATGGTGAACAATCTGAAATTTTGTAAAAATATATTACTTTCTATGATATCTCTGATAGGCAGCTAAAGAGAGAGTATTGCAAAAACCCAAGGGTACTAACTAAATACTGATACCGAAGCACATTTTTATGTTCTTAAAAGTGCATATTGCCATGTAGAAGAGAACCTGTGTATAGGATAGGAGATGTACTACAAGATGTTTTGGATATGTAATCTGTTTGCTGGAATAATGGGATACAATTTTGGCAGGTTCACTGAAAGAAGCCACCTTCAGAATAAACAGTGGATAAATTAGATTGTCTGTAATGTGTTTGGGATGGAATCCAAGGAAATTAAGTGGCTCAGAGAACGAACTTTTTCCCCATATAAAACCTCAAGTGTATGCAAAATGCCAGCCAGCCCGGCACTTAGATCAGAGCTCTGTGGGGTTCTGTTTCCATTGCAGAAGGGTTATTTCTCTATGTGGAACTCAAGCCCCTTTATGGGAAAGAGAAACCCTTTCAGGGTGTTACATGTACTCTTCAGAATTTCTAAATCTGAGAAAGTATCTTGTCATTCCCACATTGGTATTTTATTCTAAGACACCCTTTTAACAGAAGCAAATGTCAATATAGCAACATAAAAATACAAAGCCTTGGGGATGGCTAATTATAGCAAGTTTATATCTTATTTAGGTGGGTTTTTTGCATTCATCTACAATTCAGCCTCAAAATAATGTTTCATTCATATACTCCTGCCTAATAATTCCCTGTAATTTCAATTATTACATTTTAATAATGAAATGAAAGGGGTTTTTATCTGTGATCAGTAAAATTAATATTATAAGTAGTTAATAGGATAATAATACAGAGAACTACAAATGTGAGTGTTTTACAACTTGCAGAATTAAAGGAAAAACTGTTGGAAAGCTAAGTCTTCAAGTTGCCTATAGCAAGTCTGATGAAATTAGATGCAGGAAAAAAAGAGTGGTAAGGTAGAAGTGACTTCCTTGAAGAATTTTTTTGTCAAAGATGCCAAAACTGCTTAAGGTTCTGCCAAACATAAGATTACCCACATGGAATTTAAACAATTGTCCTCAGCTTCTGAGAACCAAGAAATGGTGTGCATGTGCCCCTTCTCAGTCCCACCAGATGGAACTGTGTTTAATTAAGTTTTGAGAAAAAAGGACTTTTGGTCTGCCAAGGATATGAAATGGAGTAAAGCCCTATGCAGAGGAAGGGTCCCTTTGGCACAGACTGACATGACACTGTCATGAACTTCCGAGGTTGTCAAAAGCGTTAGTGACAATACCACAAACACAAGAGTGATATTTCTGAAAGATCAGAATGACCAATATCTATTATTTTCAGTAAACTTTCATTAACCTTGGATATATATATATAGTACACATTCTTTTATTCATCCCAGTAATTATGAAATCATTGTCATTAAGCCTTTAAGTGCAACCAAATGCTGAAAGCAATTTTTGGGATAAGGGATTTCTATGAACCTTCCACAAGTGAAAAGGAAAGTTTGGAATCAGAAAAAAAAATATATAGTAGAAGGAAAATCTCAGAAGACATGACACAGTAGCACCTCAAAAACACCTAGTAATTGCTCATGCCTGTTCCAGAGGTGATAATACTTCTTTTTATGCACTCCTTAGGCTATCAGAGTGACTCACAAAAAAGCCAGGAGCTATTCTGAAGGCATTCCTTACTCTTCTCCCTAGCTCCACAGAACACAGCTGAACAGACCCCAAATATTTTATTACATTCTCTAACAGGAATAATCTCAGACAGCATTTTTGTAACAACAAGAGCACAACAGTAACCCCCAATAACACCACTGCCTAATTTGATTTTTACTGTGGAAAAGCTGCTCTGACTCTGCATATTAATATAGTACATTTTTAACATGGTTTATTGGAGACCCATAAATTTCCACAGCAATCCAGCCATTACCTCATCTCTAGCACAGCCATGTGCTCAGAGTTCTGCAGGATTTATTTATGTTTTTCAACTCAGAAATTGAAGAGATGGATTTGCAGAGCTTTTGTGTGTCCATGAAACAACTGCAGCATCCATGTATCACTCTGTGGTAATTGTTGGAAAAGGTTGATCTTATAATGATGACTAATGTACATTTCTGGGTACACTGGAAGCAACATCAGATCTGGTTTAAGTAAGAGGTTTCTTATAATCAATGTGTCTTGCAAACTTCCTTACTTTTTGTGCCATTATAGTGACACCACATGCTAATTCAGTCACGCTTATTCATACCTGTCATCTTCATTACTGATAATTTTCTAGGTAAAACCAAGATGACATCATAAATTAGGTTGAATAGCTAATCACGTATTTGACCCTACCAGGTAATAATTTCTCTGATACTATTCTAGCTTTCAGTTTTTTTCTAAGGTTAAGCAAAGTTCACTCAACTGATTTTTAAGTGTTCAGCCTTTAATGGAAATAATTGTCTTTTAATTTACACATTCCTTGTTTTCCTGGAGAAAAGAAATGTGACTAGAACCCTGCAGCATTAAATTCTTTGTAAGTGATACCTTTAGAAATGTAAGGGTCAGGAAGTTTCAAGTGAGGAAGTTTTATACTCCTAAAAAGGGTCTAAGTCACAGCTGAGGCGTATTATCAACACTTGTGCCATGGGAAAGCCTATGTTGTCAGTTTTTAGGACAGACAATGTTACAGTCTCATTTGGCAGTAAAAGTTCAAGCAAAATATTTTTATAAACACTGATCAGAAAAGCATATGTAGTTTACTGTTTAGTTTACTCTGGTCCCAACTGAAAATGTCACTCTGACATCCAGCCTTTCTCCTTGAACAAGGGTTTTTTAAGTATACAGGAAGAACAAAACCAGAAAATGATATAGTATCTCTCTACATCAGTCTAACACTTTCTCCATCTTTAACACCACTTGCTGCAGTCATAACAGATATGTGTAGATCAGACCAATTCTGCAAGGCCAGGAGGGGGACATAAATCCTAGTCATGGTTTACTCTCATCCAGACTGATTCCTGTAACGTGTGGAAATATATTTAGAAATAAATAAGGTACCAACTTCTTACCGCAATCAGGCAACTCGTGAGCAGAAAAGTTAGAATTTACTGTCTTTGAAAAGCTGGATAATGATGAACATCTACTTGTTTACCTAAAGGGATCTAAATACAAGGGAATTATTATGGCTTCACATTCTAAAGCTTGATAAAAAAACCTTTCAGTAAGTTAGGCTGGAACCTTTGGCTACAAGCAAATTCCAAAGTTTAGTTGACCCTGAGTGAGGGTAACTGAGTTCTCTCTCAAACAGATGAGCTTTCTCCGGCTCACTGAAAATATTACTGATAAAAGTCTTCTTTTTGGAAAAGAGCTGAAAGCCTGGCAGTCAAGATAACTTTTACTTTGGCAGCTGTAGCTAGAGTAACCTCCAGGCCTGAAAAATGCAGACTGCTTCAAGAGAATAGTTCATATCCCTTTTCCTCTCAGCAATTTGTACAGCTTTTTCACCATTTATCTTGAAAAAAATAGGAATTTATTCCAAGGGAAAAGTTTGTTTCTTGCTAAATCAATCCATTTTGTCTGGCCTTTCTCAAGGACGAACTTGTAAAATATACTACTTTTCAATTTGTCACTGTTATAAGTGTTTGTATAAAATAGTTGGTATAATACGTTCAATTATCTCTGTTATTTATGGGAATATTTAATTTTGCACCTCATATAATCACCACAATATTGTAAATTTTCTTGCATAATGTTTCAATGAACAACACCTATAAATAAATTAGAAAATTTAGCTACATCTGTCTAATTACCAGTAAATCCATCAGTATTTAAAAGAAGGTGAATATTTGTGCCTTGGTCAGCAACTTTAATTATTCATTTTCCAAGCGAACAAAAAGTCCAGCATTAACTTACCATAGAAGACTGTGCAGTTTCCTAATAAAATATAAAGTATTGAAAAATTGAAAAACACTACAGCTCAACAAACTCATAGATAACCTTGAAAAACACATTTCTATGTGCTTTCAATGCAGCAGAAAATCATAATTTTGAGATATTAGTTTCCTTTGGGCAGTAGATAACAGTCCGTGTACTACATAATGTCTCCAGACCATTCCTCTCCTGGGAATGGAGACACCACTTCTTTACTGTGGCAGAGAGGGTCCCAAAACCAATTGCCTTTGCTGAGCTATTTTTCTCTGCTAGCATGTGATCAAGGAAAGTTTAAAGATTGCAGGAGCCTAGAAGTCATTTTACTACAAATGAATTGCCCAGAAAGGTAGATTTCTTCACAGCTATTAAAATAGTCAGCCACTGTGATGCAGCAGTTTGTCTGTGGGATTTGCTTAAACCAAAGATGTCTTTCAATTACTATACATGTACCAGTAAAAAAACCCAGCAAACAAACAAAACAAGGCAAAAAAAGAAAAGAAAAACATAATAATAAAAAAAGGCAATCAATATTTTGTGTTTAATTTTCATAATGTAATTTTGTGAATTAATAAATTTGTGCATCATCTGAAAAGGGGACTGAAAGTCCTTTGACATTTGATTTTTTTCTCCTAGCCAAAAAGTTCTATATTATTAATAGGTCTTATTAAACTAACAGTAGCAAGCAGACAATTTCACTCTGCAAAGAACAGAGAGGTAAAAGCTGACCTTTCTACTCTTTGAAAAACAGTAATTTATTCATATTGCCTGAAGATCACTGTTTTGCTGATAACAAAAAGCAGGGCACATTCTGCATTTCTTATGCATTCTAAACTCCTGGTAACTTTAACAATGAAGATTATAATCAAGAGTTCTTCACGGGAAATGGGAATTGGCAGAAAATGCAGGACAAGCCCCAAGTAACTATATATTATAAATGTATGCTGTGAACTATCACAACTGTGTGCTCTTATTAAAAATAGCTTTCACATGGAACAGTTATTCAGAAAAATAACCACCATATGGTTCACTGCTTTCATTTGAATGTGACAGATAAAATGCCTCAGTGTGTATTAACCTAATTTAAAATATTGTTGAAGAAGGAATAATAAGAGAGAGGTTTTTTAACCTGAGGTTCATTTCGATTACACTGAAAATATTATTCATATTCCCTGCTGTCTGAAATTTGCTTTGCTGATGATGTGTACATGGCATTGAGTGTATTTTAAATACACACAAGGAAAGGGGAGGAAAGAGGTTGTCTGTCTCCAGAGCAACACACCCTGCTAACATCAGAGGCACTGTGGCAGCCCCAGCTCACAGGCCAGTGCTGTGACTGGCTGTTTGTCATACGGAGCCAGCATTAGACTAAAGGTTAAAGTGAGGTAAGACACAGCTTTAAATGAGGACAGTGCTGGCCTCTAGATCCAGCCTGTGAACACAGCTATCAGAAGACAAGGCAGCACCACTACAGTACCCAACTTAGAGAAAACAGGAAGGTCTTATCCAATAAATACTGGCAGAAATTTGACCTTTTTATTTCACTTTGATAGTTACCATTATTTTTCAATTAATTAAACCAGTTTAGTTCTGGAAATTAATAATTAGTCATAGTTTTTTTCCTTCTTTTTAAATTAGAGTTCCTAGTGGGGTTTCAAGAACTTGTGGACAAACATTGTCTTGGTGGCTAACATTTAGAATACTTAGGTCATCCTTGCTCCAGGAAGTTTTTGTTTTTCTTTATTGCAATGTACAACCACAAAATAAATCACCATTAAACAGCTCTGTAGGCAACCTTCAGATCATTTTGACTCAACTTCATTTTAAATAGATCATTGAAACATAGTCTTAAACTATGGGACTTTCCTGTGATATCTTTGGCACACATGTGACAAACAGTCCTGCTTCCTTCTTTAAGCCTATTACACTTCCACTGTGTATTACGCCTTCACACCTTCATAATCCAGTACCTTATCCTATAGTCATAATAATTTTGAAGGAGAATCTCCTTAGTCAATCCCAGCCCAGTCGTTCTCATGAATCTGTCCCTTCAGGAACAGTTGTAAATCACAAAGGTTTGAATTCATTTTTGCTATTTAATCTTTAATGTCCTACTACTTCTAGGAGGGTAAGGGAAAAAATTTAAAACATGTAGCATCAACAAATGGTGTTCTATTCATTGATTGAAATAAAACACTATCTGCTACCATAACATCAAGAAATGCATTTTTTAAAGTTAATTTTAACTCTCACATTGGTATAACAGCTTGGCCTTTAATGCATTGGTTTACGCAGAGGACAAGAAATAAGGTAACACTGAGCTACTCAGAGGTTGTTCCCATCCTCCTCTCACTCCAGTTGACAAATATGGCTTTTCTGAGGACTGCAGGATGACAGATGTAGCGATTGAAGCGAAAAAAATCTAAGCTTTCAATTCTAATTTAAAATAGCACTTTCAGAGATACTTTCTATCCTGCTGTTGTGTGACAAATACCTGACGAGTGTCAAATATATGAACTGACAGACACTAAGTGGAATACAGTTATTAAACATTTAGTGCCACTTGATCTTTCACAAAAGAAGCTGAATTAGCTGAAACTATGATCACATACCAGCCTTTTTGGGGGTGGGGAACCAGGGGGGTGGAACGCATGTATGCTGGAAAATTTGTGATTAAAATAAAAAAATTATCTGCAGACAAAAATGTTTTTTTAGAAAATCCCAACATCTATTACAAAAATTTCATCATAGTACTATGGAAAGCAAATATGTAGCATATTTGCCTTCTTCGTTACACAGAGTATGACCACCTTAATTTGTTAAATATATCATGTTACATGATTAATTTCATGTACCTAATGTAAATTTGCACATTGAAGGATACAATTCAAGACAGATTAATGATTTCCCCAAAGCATACCCAGTCTGGAGCCCATTTTAATTATCATTAAACCACCATACATACAAATTACTCAGGTTGGCCTCTGTTGTCACTGTAAAGCAATGTTTTGGAAACAGGATGTTTACTAATTGGAAAAAAAGATGTGCCAGAGGAAACATACACATATCTGGCAGTATAAAAAAATCAGAGTGCAATTCATGCCTTTATAGAAGGACAAGAACTTCGGATAACAAACTTTTATCTACTTTTAGGCCTTGAACACCTCTCTGTGTCTTAATATATGTACTAGCTTAGGACAATTATTTTTAAAGAGTTTTCCACCCTACTAATGTATTAAGGCAGACAGACATGGGTGAAAATTTCAAAAGAGATGAGTTGTCATGTGAATGTTTTTGGTTCAAATGTGCTCACTGTTGAGTTTTCCTGGATCCCAGCTTTAAAAGAGCTTGGTACTTTCATCTGCTTTTAAACCTTCCATGCACTCTTGAAGCGTGCAAACTATTTAGGACAATGAGAGGATAAATTTATATTAGAGAAATACATTTAGGGAAAGAATATAGAGATTTACTCTTTTTTTTGCAAGCACTGGGAATGAACAACATGATCTAAAAGTAAAATATTTATCAAATAGTAAAACGGATATTAAATAAGATAATCAGAAAGCATTAAGTCAGGTGAAGGCTTACCATATTCTGTCAGTTCACATTCCTATCGACCCCATGAATTCCTGAGTTTTAGTTCTGTGAAAAGTTTGCATTTTCAGTTTCTCTACATAACCATTAAAGAAAAAGAAATAAAACCTCAATTCTAACTTATTAATTTTCACCTCCTTTCTCTTTTGCATAATGAGCCAAGTAGACTTATAGCAAAAAATCCTCTATATAATTTTTAAGGAACTAAGGTTTCAACTTAGAGAAATGTTTTGCAAAAAGACCACAACTGAAAAGAAAGCAATGGAGAATATGAATGTTATTACTTTTGTTTTAAAATATCCAGCTAGAGATAGCACAAGGTTTTTTTCCATTCATTTTTAGAATTACACTCTCTTAACTATTCTCAAATACATTCAAAAGCAAGAATTTATGAATTCAATTATCATGGGATTAAAGTAATAAAACTATTATTAAGTTAATTCTTCCTCAGAAATGTACAACTGTGTAGTACAGTAGTAATACACTGTGAATCACTTGGTGTTAAATAATGCTTCTTACTTCCTGCAGGGTAGGACTAATTTTTATTGAAACAAGAATGAGGGAGATTGTTCAAAAACCAAGACTATAAAATCTGTTTTCTCAGTGTGAAGTAGTTTAATTTACTTTCTAGGCAGCTTCCTGGATATCTGAGTCCACTACACTCCATACCAAACCACACGATTTAGACCTCTCTGGGTTCATTTCCATGAAGAGATTGATCATACCACTTAAAAGTCATAAAAAACATCAAAAAGAAAAGGATTTCCGGTTGAGGATAAATAACATGCAAAGAATCACTAGTGCTTAAACTACATTTTCAAATGTAGGTGTCTGAAGTGGGTCACAAAGATCAATATCTAGGAACTGAATTGATGTGGCCTAATTTGTTGAAAAGTTTCCTCTGAGATCTGCCCCAAAACTCATAGTTCAAGTCTTCTGAAAACCAGAGCATCTTTATTTGTATTCCTGCATTGCAAGGTTCCTTTGTTTGAAACCAGTTGGTTTTCAAGTGTTCACTCTTAATCCAATACAGAAAATAATAACTATACTTCCCTGGAAAAATGGCAAGAACAGAAAATCCTAAGCAGTTTAACTTTTTGGCGTTGTGTCTGCCCTCCCCCAGCCCCATGTTTTTTCTTGTTTTTATCCACTCTTAAAAGGCTGCTAACATCTTCAGGTCCTTAACAAACCCTGCTGTGATTAATGAATTAACCTATTATTGTTCTAAGCTCTCCTTAAAAATGTGCATCCATTGCAATGCTTCTGGGCATGGCTGACCTATCTATGCAGCATAAACTCTCATGCCTGGCCATGTTGCTGTGTGCAAATGTTGTCATTTGTCACCTCCTCAACACTGGAGAAGATTTGAGAACCCAGGCTGTTGTGCTTTCTGTTCACGTGGGCATTGCACTGAATCTCCTCTCTCTCCCTCCATCAGATATCCCGGATTAGGATGCCATGCAGAGTGCAGAAAGTATGAGCTGCCATAAATATTGACCTGCTGCTACTTGCTCCTTCTCAGCAGCAGAGAACTCGAAATGAGATTGCTGCTCCCTGTGTTGCCAGCCTTCTCTCTGGCTGCTTCTGAAGCAGTACAAAGAGAAACAGCCCTGAACTGTAAAGTCTTTACGCAGAAAATCCAATTTTTAAAATAATAACCAATAGAATGGTTGCAACTACTGTCTTGTTGTACAAATAACACAAAATTGCACCACTTATTAAAATTCATAAGAGCAAGAATTTGCTACTCGGGATTTTACTTAATTATAATACTTCAGATACTTCTATTCAAGCGTTCATCTATGAGATACAAGTTTAACCTGGCATGGATAAAAGAGATCTGAACAAAAGCTTTTAATAACATTATTTTCAGCAATTTTGTCTCCATTTGGAAAAAAGCTAGCACAAATTCATGGTAATATATGGGTACACAGTGAAGCATCCATTTATTGGGTATACACTGAGGTTCTCTAGTTGGTTGCTATATTTGGAATGCTGTTTTGTGCACAATAGTGTGCTGAGAGAGTAAAGTGATGGACATGTGTAATCTCTGTTATACACTACAAGCTGTGTATTTACTACAATGCATTAGACTTCTTCAACTGAGAAAAACAAGTAGAAAAGTTACAGTTTTCTGATCTACCTGAGGATCAGGGTCTGAATCCAATCCCCAAATGATTATTGCAAGTTAACAGATTTGGCTCCATTTAGTGACTTCAGTAATGAGGATGAAAAATTGCCAAGAGGGAGAAAGAACTGAAGCAATGTAAGGCATATACTTATTATTGAAATATAACAAAGAAACATTTATTTGCAGTGCATCATTATTGAAATATAACAAGAAAAACTCTATATACAATATTAAAGTAAGAAAAAAATCCTTCAAATTATTTATAATTTATTTTACAATTTAAAATTAAAATTAATTCTGTTTTTTATGTTTGGGAAAACAGAATCCATAGAAAAATGCCACACTTTAATAACAAAAAAGCACCTCATGCTGAAATTAAGAACGTATTTTTATTACAAAGTTTTTATATTAAAAAACTATTCACGAGTAAGAGACTGAGAAATAGGCCCTGTATTTGAAATATTTCAAAGGAAATACAACCACCTAAGATTCTTTTTTAATTTGCAGCCTGTGAAATTTGGCAAATTCATCTACCTGCACTTAGTACACCATAACTTTAAATCTAAAATTATTTTCCATACATTTCATTGCATATGTGTATAGATGTATTCTATGTGCTATGTATCTCATAAAAGAGTGTATACTTCTCTGTACATATATACATGTGAGTTCAAACAAATATATTACTCATAATAAACAAACAAGCAACAGCAAGGTTTGAATTAAAAAGAACAGGTAATATGAAGCATTTGTAACTGCAGAAAGTGTGTAAGAGTACAACACAAGGTACTGATTATGCTACAGTCAAAATCTTACTGTAATTCATTCTAAACTAGCTTTTTATTGGAATATGAGGTGAGACTACCTGCTTTCTCAACAAGAAAATACATGCTATTTCTAGTAAAAAACATCAAATCTTGGGTATTGACTAATGCAAATACCTTTCTATCTGGATGCAGAGTGATTTTTTGGTTTAAATCGTCTCAACAGTTTGAAGCTGTTATCACTCACCATGTTCAAGTTTCAAACCTGGGTTTCGACATTGAGATTTGGAGACACCTGTTGATATCTGTCTCTCAATACTCATCACATGGCCTCACCACTTTAGTACTGGATGCCACTTTTTCATCTTACTTATTCTCACAACAACCTGTGGGTTAACCAGTGTAATTGTCACCATTTTCTAGATTTCCTAAGGTCAAAAAGGAAAGGAATCACAATGAGAGTTCCTGAATGCCAACCCAGCTGTCTATTTATTTGCAATTCTTTTAATTATGTGATTGAAGTTGCTGACAATTGGTACCTGCCTGACAGGGAAATAATAAACTTATAAACAATTCAAACTACAGAAGAAATATAGGTGCTGATTGCAGATTAGCCAATAGTCACATTCTTATAAAAAGTAACTGGCAGTAAGTATGTCAATGTAAACAATACCACTGCCCTACCACTTACAGCAAGTGATACCTTTCCCCAGGAGTGTTATTTCACATCAAGTGGAATCCTGTTACTGTATCTAAGGAAGAAATTTAGATCATTGCTTCATAAATATAACTTTGCAAGACAAATGTTAACATACACATTTTGCCTTAGCTCAAATTTCATCATGACATGTAAAATCCAGAACACTGTATTTTACTGAAAAACAAAGAAATCTAAAGTATTTACAGTACAAGGATATAGATCAAACTGCTAGTACACAGGTTAAACATTATGGCTGCACTTTTCAGATATATCTAGGCTGAAACCAGCCCCTCTCTCACTATGACTGTGAATCACAACTTAGTAAGGAGTTCCCATTAGATCACTCAGAAATATAAAACTCAGTTTTGAGCAGAGAATGCTACATTTCCTGTCCTTGCACAGGAGTACATGCTCGAAAGTAACATGACTGACATACGACATATAAAAAACTAATTATCTGAAATTCATGAGCCAAATTACTTTCCTAACTTTTCTATTTTATTTAAAAAAAAAAATAAAAATTGAGGCCCTCCTTACCTTCCTACTTATTCATATGATGATTGACCACAAAGCAAACTAGACTCTTTTTGCCCTTTCTCCTCAACTATATTTTCTGAAGTTTCTCTAATTCCATTCTGCCATTCCAAACCCAGTAGTTTTATCTGCAAGGAACAAGGCTCCTTTGGGAGTTATCATGAAACAGTCACTAAACTGTTGCACTTCATTTTAGTTTGACTCATTTCAGCGAACTTTGATCAATATTCTTCCTTCTAATTTATGAAAGCTGCATTGTCTGAACAAGGATTTGTTTCATATGATGTGACTTATTCTTTCTTGAATGATTAGTGGAAGACTGAAAATGTTCTCAAAATTAGGGCAGATATCTATGAGAAATAGTCAGCATCAGTTCGTCTATATACTTATTCAAAAATTGGTCTAATGCAGATTTGGAATCTACCAATCTACTTAGAAACAGTTATAAAATAATCAACCGGAACAATAGCCTACCATTTTAACATGAAATATAGATCATTCAGCAGTAGCATAATTTACAGACACTGACCAGTAATGGCTTTTTTAAAAAAGAAACATTAAAAGTGACCTATTTGTACCTATGTCAGACCTTCCATTATATAGTTGTTTTCTTGAGATATCATATCTGTTAAAGGTTACGGACTGATAAAATTCGGTACACATGCTCTTCATTTTAGATTATTCCTCTTTCTTCACGAAATGTACACACATGCCATCAATCTACTATTGGCCTATTTCTAAAAGTTCACAGAGTACAGACTTGGAAGGGCATATTTCATTTCTATAAACAGAATGGTCTCATTTGTGCTTCTTCATACTGCTCTGTGAAGCAGTTATACAGATGAGATTGCAAAGTGAGCTTTATGGCTGATTTTGCAATTTTTCCCCAAGGTAATTCCACAAGTATTTTTATTATGAGCTAAAATGCATACTAGACAATAAACTTGTAGCATAATATCTCCAAATTATGTTATTATTTTTGCATTACATGGAACAGGTTCACCTACGTTGTAAATTTCAATGTTTCAAATAGGTCTGCATGTAATCAGATACATAAATCCCTACAAAATCACTGAGTGTCTCCCATATCTCATTAAAAGGCCAAAGAATTCTGGTCAAAAAGTGCATCAAAAATAGAACAAATAATTTAAGATTCAAGAGACCAAAGGTGACTGCATTATTTCTACACAGTACATTATGATGAATTTTTTTTTTCATTCAGTCATTCCACCATTGTGTATATTCAATCTTCTTCTATAAAATTTTAGGCAAGGATTATTCTGCAAATATCTTATTCCAACAGCAAGGCCATCTAGATTCTCAGCCCTAAAGTACATTAGAGATTAGGCAATGCTTTTCTCTCCACACCTATACTCAGCTGACCAAGTGTAGTTATTTTTCAGAAGCATATTTTGTCATAACAAATTTTTGTCATCTTAAAATGAATTATTTTATCTAGAGCTACATTTTAAAAGCAGCCTGGTCATGGAGCAGTGGCAGAGTGCACAGGGAAAATCCTTGATAAGGGCATTCTGTAGGAAGCTCCTGGTATCCATGCTCTGAGATGCAAGGGGGTTAGATGCAGACTTTGCTGCAGGTATCAAATATAGGTCACCTACCTTTATTTTGGGTGTTTCTAGATATATTCTGGGAGAAAATACCTCCTTTCCTTTCAAAACACATGTGATTTTGGCCAGAAATGGCCAAGACGTATCTGGATGAATAACCTCAAGATGAATATTCAGAATTCTTAAAGGAACTTCAAATGATGCTTTGCAAAGATGAATACAGGGACAAACTTCTCTACCTGCTTACAAATAGTCGATCTAAAGTGACTATTAGTATGAATATTTTCTTGAAAAACAATCAAGACTACAAAGCAGAGGTTCTAATGATTGTGGGGAAGGCTTCTCCCAGAATAGTGCAGCCAAAAAGGGCCCTACCCAAGTTAGAAGGCAAATATCCTGTATGATCCTGGACCAGAGAGGATCGGTGAACTCCCACATGAAGAGATAGGACATACGTTATCCTTACAGAAATATTCCTGGTAATATTTGTAACCTCTCTTAAACATTTCTCACCATTTTTCACACAGTATCTAGATTTGTAATTCAGACTGATATGGATCTAAAATGACCTGTTCCTCAGTGATTTAGTTGATCTGGATGTTAAAATGCCCTGAAGAAGTCCAAGGAAAGCAGTTGACAAAAAGATCTCCATAAACCAACAGGCCCTTCCTCACAACTTTTACATAAATTGTCCCATTTTATTCCTATTTTGATAAAAGCTTGATTTCCCTAATTTGGACATGAAAGAATGATTTTTGCTGTTCTTTACCAAGCACATTACTTTACACTTTTATGTCATTTGTGCTTCATATTATTAGGTCCAGGTAGAAAAACTGCTAAACTAAAAGGAAAGCAAAACAACGTAAAAATTTCACTTTCAATATAATTATGTTAATCAAGACAGTGCTTTCCAAACATAACCATTCTCCTAAGCCGTGAGGAGCCTATTTTCTGAGGGTAGATGAAGAGTAAATAGAACATCATCAACAACCCTGAGGCTGGTTATTAAGATGGTCACAAGTTTAAGTAAGTTTCAGCCTGTCTTGTATCCAACATAAGCATACAGAAATACATCTATCTATATAAATGAGCATATTGAAATTAATACCTCAATATTTACATCTATTTGGATCAAGGTTGGGTTTAAAGCAGCAACTTAATGCAGTTTCACATCTGGTCTTCTAAAGTAACTCTTCTCTGCTGTGTAATCTATAGCTACTTCTATAGACTGACTCTCCTTTAGAGACCTTGAATCCAGAATGTCTGGTAAGGTTTACAAGGAGGGTGGGCAAAACAAACCAAAAGAAAACCGGTAATACAGTTTTTTTGCCTCTGAGGGGAAGAATTATGCTAGTGGAAAGATGGTGTTTGAACCTTTACACCTTTTATCTAGTCACAGGCAGCAAACAGAGTCTATGTGCACAGGTGCTGATATACTTGACGCTGGGGGAGTTATTCTCATTTCTGGTGTGCATCTGTTGGATGCACCAACAACCACAGGAGACCTAATAATGCTATATACCTTGATGCCATTAATTGGCCCTGGGACATCAGCACACATGAACAGAATTTTTTTGGGGCAGGTGACAGATATTTACTCAGAATAAAATAGTTCTGTCAATTCTGCATTGTCTGGAGAAGAAGAAAAGACAAGTAGGAGGTGGTCATTTCACCACATGTTAACTGAACAGCTTACTGAGACCAGGTGTTATAAGCAGCTGCTGAGAAAAGGCAAGGGGACAGGTACTGCTGCATGGCATATTTTTTGCCTTTCTGTTTATTGTGGAATTATGCTACATTGCACCCCATTTGGCTGAAAGAAGTGATACAGGAGAGGGAGAAGCATAGGAGAGTCTGTTGGAAGCTAGACTTGTAGCACAGTTTCCAGTGGATGAAGAGGACATTCAAATTAGGATCATTTATGTTGGCTGCATGCAGAGAAGGAGAAAATTCCCACGCTTTTTGGTGTTCTTTGTCTTTGAGAATATGATGCAATAGAGAATTTCTCAGCAGTATGTCTCTCCCCATATCAGTCATTTTCTAAGGGTGAGAGTCATACTGCACTCAAGACAATATTTTAAACCTTTCTGGTTTTGCTAAGCCATGAGGGTAACTAACAACATGTTAACACAGATGGTTGCAGACAGACCTAACGTCTTCGCTGTGCTTTTAAGTATCTGAACTACGAAAGAGGCCACATTTTAGCAGTTTGTGTGACAGAACAGATAAATGCACTAACATGACTTTTGGACTGGAGGTGACTTCTGTCCATCCAGATTAGATTAGATAGGAAGAAAAAAGATCTTTCTGTACCTGAATAGAGCAGATATAGCCTAAGGCAGAAAACTACCGCTCCTAAAAACTACCTCTATTTAGCCCCTTCACCAGTTTCCAAATTCTAGATAAAGCAACTAATTACTTACTCGCAAAGCTGAATTTGCAGCCAAATATGTTTATTGATAACTGCAAGTGAACTGTTTTTTTGTTTGCATCGCAGTAGGAGAAACTAAGGATCAAATATTCTTACATAGCCTTGATAGGCTATTGAGTTGAAAGACATCGATAGGCTATTGAGTTGAAAGACACCAGTGAGTCCTACTAACCAAAAGACATGGAGTTCATGGGACAGTCACATGCCAAACATGACATTTATATCTGAATAAGCATTTGAAAGATAACAACAAGCTCTGGAGACAGTTAGAGATTAGTGTAAGGAAAATGGAAGGAATAAGGGAGTCTAAAATAGATTGCAACAATGGTTGATTCTATTCACAAGTAAAAGAAAAACATTTCTGTGAGAGATGTTATATTTCAAGATACAATCAGTGCATGATGTAGGAAAAGGCACAGAGTTTGTCCTTTCAAAGACTTTGATTTATGCAGTTCCCTAATATTTAAAAAGTTGCTCACACATGTTTACACAATCTCTTTGCATAGCTACTACTTGACAGCTGTTCTGGACACAGAAATGCAAAGTGAATCCTTCATTTTGCCATCTCTCCCCTCCAAGTTTCTGGTGGATGAAATCCCTCTAAGCCTGGCCCTGTTGCTTTACTGTTCTGATCCATTGCTTCAGTTTGATCTCCCTCCTCTCCTCTCCTCCCCTTCCAGCCTGAGTAACAAAACAAAAGCTTTGGAGTGAAGCTGCCCGGTGGAAAAAGCTCCAGGCAAGGAAGTTGGAGGGAAGATGATGGTCACTTTCAAAGTAATGGAAGGAGAGGGAAAGGGGAGTTTCGATCTCTCCTAGTAAAAGTTGTATTGATTCAATTCTGTCCTTTTAACTGAAACAGCTTGCTGGCTCCACTGAACCAGCTTTATCTTCATTCTGGTCTCTTTTCTGCTTATTGGAAAGTGGAGAATGGATGAAGCAGAATAACATCATCCCTAGTATGGGACACTGGGTAAAATCAGGTTTCTCTCTGTTCTGCCAATTGTTGAACACTGTAATAATATAGGTTAGACTCGATGATGTCAAAAGTCTTTTCCAACCTAGTTAATTCTGTGATTCAGTTTCTTCAGTAAAACCAAGCAGATTGACTGGGTTCTGCTGTTTTCTCATGGAGGTGAGGGCAAGTCAGGCTCCTCTTCACCACAACAGCGCTAAAATCAGTGGAGTTGTAGCAAGTTAGCAACTAAGGATTTGTCCTTTATCTGTCTTCTCTGCCCTCTGTTAGCAAACATCAGGCATGCTGTCCTTTCTTTCAGTGATATTTGCAGTATAAGTCAATATACCAGGGATGTTAAGACAAGCATGTTAAGGCATCTGAAACCCTAACTATGGGAACAGATTTGTTTCAGCATATGACCCATGATCTGCCTGCATGTGGTAGATGGGGAGGACTCATTGCTCATTTTGCTTTCCAGATCAACATTGGCAATTTAAATGTGCTCCTCCTTGGATATGAACAGGAAACCTTTCCTTGCATTCAGTAGGTAAACAACAAATCACTAGTTCTGAATACACTAAGAAATATTCCTTAACCATTTAGTGCAGAATTCTCGTTTAATGGAGTGGTGGTACCCAAACATGGAAGAGTTGATTAGCACAGATCAGTCTCAGGGGAACTGGAAATCCCCTAAGTCACTGGAGTTACTCACACTGCAGTTATAAATACATCAATTGTGCCTTACAAAGTTTAATCTTTTTACATTTAGGGATTGGTTTATGTTGCTAGGTACTTTTGAGTGAAATAATTTTCATGTGAGGAAATGCCACGACATTAATGGGTGCATTAGAACAAAAAGTTGTACTTCAATCGATAGATCATCTTGAACCTATTATTATTATTAAAATCAGCATAATTTTTACCAGGAGGATTTTTTTTTAAAGTGGTTTAATAGAGTTGAAATCACATAAAACCTTTTCCCACAAACTTAATGGCAATACCAGTGAGAAATCAGGAAAAGGATCTAACTCTATATATGCTAAATAAAGCAATTTGCATTTCAATCTTTTTTTCCTATTTTTACTACATGTAATAAAGCTGAAGCTAGTCCCTAATCATGATGACTTTTTTACATGTCACAAATGTTACACATTCAGAGTATTAAAAACCCAAAAGTGAGGACTGCTATGAGGGGTAAATTACCCATTGTTTAGAATTGAAAAAGTAATTCCATAACAAACACATTATATAGTAACAAAGCAAATATATCTTCTCACCACATACAGTTTGAAGCATGATTTATTTCAATAGTTCAGTAACTATGTAAGTGCTGTGTTAAAGATTTCAAATTTTATCAGCACTCTGAACAATTTTATGAGGTGATTATGTGAATCTACATCTATCAAAGATCCTACTCTATGATGAAAAGTTAATGTTTCAGAAAACGGGAGTGTTCCCCTTGGCTGTGTGATTCTGACTGAAAGCAGTTACCCAGCAAAAAGGACTGGTTTGGACTCACACGAGCAAACACAATGACAAAAGCAAGTATTTTTTGAGCAAGGGCTTCAGTGACTTAATAGACATTTTGTGAAAAACTTGAAAAGTTGACAGCAAAAAAACCTCAGTAATAACTGACCTGAAATAGCTCATTTCTATAAAATTTGAAAAAAACCCCTCACTTTGTATAGAAATAAAAGTCCTAATAAATTAATGTGAAGCCCTCTTTGGGAGCAGATGAAATGATATGACCCATATAGTAGAGAGCAGACAAGATTCTGAGCAAGCAACAGGAATTTTAAAACATATATTCATGATATATATTCAAAATACACACATTTAATGTTGACATCTGTGCCTTTTTTTTTGAAAGGTGTAGAGCAGGCTTGATCCTAAAGCTCATCCTGTAATACCAGTGTGCTGCATTTATCTATGAAACAGATTTTTAAAGCACAGATACTGATACAGAACAAAATTCTAATTGCATCATAAATCAGAAGAGCAAAGCATTTTGTAAGCATGAACTGAACTAAAATCTATCAAGTTCAGTAGCACTGCACAGCTTTCAAAGGCAACTGACAGGTGTTATGTTCACTATTTTAGGGTTTTTTAATAAACATCCTCTCACAGACAGTTGTTAATTAATTGTAAAATAAAAATCTTATACTAGTATCTACTTCTGTTTTCAATAACAACGTAAAAGCAACAGAAGCAAACCAGGATTTTTATTCTGTTACTTTCACTTTTTTCATTTCACAGCTTCTATAGCTGATGCTATCTATTTTTGCAGATCAGACACCAAACCTACAAACAGCACAAACTGTGAGTGACCACTTTACCTTCTGAAAAATCAATCAGTCCCAGCAAATGAAGCAGCTTCAGAGATGCAAATATAATCACAACAATACCCACTGTTTGTAGTCCCTCCGACTCCCACTCGAGAGTCAACATTCTTCCAACAGGCAAATCATTCCAGTCTTCACACCGGTTTGCAGTCAGAGGGAAATCAGAGGATTTTACCAAGAGTTTGCTTTGAAGAAAGTTGCAGTGGTGTAAAGCAGCACTATACCAAGCCGTGGCAGCTCAGCAGCCACTCTAGCTGAGATAAAATATTAGATAAAGCCCCGCATCTCATGCTTCCCTAAGCATTTGATTTCATCAGTAGCGAGTCCTCCTAGAAGGCTGAGGTGGACCACGAACCCCTGGGTGTGACATTGTATCCGTGGAGCAGCGTTGCTGAGAGCTGCTGGAGGAACATCTGTGTCAGAGCAGGGACTTGGCTGTGTCAGTGCCAAGAAGAAAAGCTCTCTGCAAACTTGCACCAGGGAGCACGCTGCTATCAGCACTCAGTGCTCCAGCGCTCCCAGACCCAGGCGCCGCAATTCTCCCCAGCCTCACAGACTCTCCCCAGCTTCTCCTAGCACAATTTTTGTTAAGTTTGAGAAACGACAGTTTGCTAAAGACAGACATCTGTTTTCATGTGCTAAATGCTGCATGTCAGACAAACTACCGCCCTCTGCATTACAAAGAACAATGTTCAGAGAAATGCTGCCCCTTCCTCTTCTGAAACATCACCAGAGTCTAATTAGAATCTTCACTGAAAGTGAGAATACAAATTAAAGAAATACACATCAGCATGATCGGTGCCTCCAGCTAGCAAAATATAGTGCTGTCAAGGAGACATGCACTTTCCAAACCCCTGATCTGTAGCCAGGAAGAATGTATTCTTTATTGATTAAGAAACAAAACAGTGCTTTTCTGCCTCAGGACATGAAACTAGAAGTGCTGAACCCCAAACTGTGATATACATGAATGGGTATCAGGTATTTTTCACAGCTCCTGGGAAGATCTTGCCCAGGGTACACATCAGGGGAAAAGGAATCCCAGCTGATTTATTACACAGTCTGGAGAAAACTAATTGTCCTGGGTTTATTAATGTGATTACCAAGAGGATACCCAGTGTGAAGAATACACTCTGAAGAATATTTATGCAGCACATGCATAAACAATACAAGGTTATGCCTAAATGCTTACTCCTGTGCCCATCCTAATAATTTAAATAAATCCTGTCCACTGGTATACAAGGCACAAGAATAAAGTGAAGGGAAGCCTCAGAAAAAAAAAAAATTTAGACACCCTTATTATTAAAAACATACATTCTAGCACTAAGAAGAATTACATAAATGATGTCCAGTATCAACCACTCAGGTTGCTAAACTCTTTCAACTAGAAAAAACTTTTGCTAACCATCAAGAAGATCAAATACTTCTATTTTTGTTCAGAAGGTCATTATAATTTTAAATTACCGTAATAAAAGTTGTAACATTAACAATCTATTGTTTATGGGCTACCAAGTAGAGAAAGAAAAATGTAATCTACAATTAACTATCAGCTTTTTTTGTTTTTCTTTGAAGTGTGTATGCATTGAATTACAATACAGGAAGAACTCTAGAATCTACATATTTTTATTTATTTAAAACTGCATGTGTGTACTTCAGTTAATTTTAGGTTATATTTAGTCAATACATAAGCAAGAATATTCTTTGATTTTACACTTCTGGGTATTTAATACTAGAATGTCATGAGTTCTCTATTATTTACATATGCTCTCAATCTGAGGTCCCGTTCACTTTCCCATTAACCTGTAAAGCTAAAACACTGTCTAAGAGGAAAGCACAGTAAAAGCAAATCAAACCAAATACACTATCCCACATTTGCACCTTCCAAATATGTCATTTTCCCCTCATATTCTACATTAATGATTCAATACATTTTCCTGTTAAGTTCTTTTCCTTTTGTAGGAAAAGTAATATTTTGTTTCCTCTTTACAATTTCTACCTATTCCATATCATCTATTCCTTTTAAGGTTCTGACATGTTCATCTTGACCTCATTCTCATCTCTGGCTTCTACTTTTTCCTTGAGGTTATTCCTACTTAGGCTTTTCTTCTTCTCAAATTTGTGCTCTTTTTCTTAAATGATGAAGCATGAACAAATGTTTACAATATTGCAGAAACAATAATCCTAATCTAATGTCCCACTCATACTATAGCAGTGAAAGAGGCTTTATTTATTCTTAATGCATGGTCTCAGGGAAATTAATAAAATGGAGAAATCTGTCAGTCCACATTCTCCTTTCATGCAGGAGGCTGAGGTTACCTCGTGTTCCAGAGCTGCCCACTCTTGGGAGCAGAGCCCCTTCTACTCCTCCACTGACTGTGCCAACCCACTTGCAGAAAGTCACCCAGCAGAAGTGGTCCCAGACACAGCCAGGGTTTTGCTTTCTGCTTTCACACAAAAAGAAAGGCCTGGATCTCTTAAATATAATGAAAGGGAGAAAGATTATTAATTTGGTGAGCTTTAGGAGCCAATTCTACCTGCACAGCAAATGAGTTACAGAAGAACTTTTAAATTGAAAAATCATAAGCCGAGAACATTCATGTGAATCAATGTAACTGATTACTGACTTTAGAGAATACCTCCTTAAAAAAAGAAACAGACTTTCCCTGTTGTTTCTCATGATAGTTCTGTAAGTTAGGGGAACCATACACTGAATTTGTGAATCTCCAAGCCTTGACCCTAGAAAGCAAAGCAGCAAGGATAAGAAACTACGTGGAAAGGAGAAGACAGTGATACATTAAATCTTTCCTGCAATATGCCATGCAACAGATTAAAAAAACAATGTTACTTAGAGATGTTAATTCCTCCGGAAAAAGTTCAATTAAAAAAATTCTATGCCCCAAAACATTTGAAAATTAAATCAATCTTTAATAAGGAGCTAATAAAATTCTGTTATATATAGGGCAGCTCTTCATATTCTGATCCTTCTAAATTCAAAGTCCATTGCAATTTCTCTCACTTCGTATTTTGTTCAATTATTTAAAAACAAATATTTATGTGACACATTCTTATGGGGTACCTGTATTGACAGTACAAACAAATTTTAAATGTTGTTCAAAGAAAAAGAATTTTTCAATAATGTATCCCTCCAGGATACAAAAGGAAACACCATTTTTTTTACATAAAACTGAAAAAAAACTGAAACCAGGGGATGACATCTTGTAATATCCAAGCATTGTTTTGGCTTGTTCTCTTTCCCTAAATCCAGCTTTCATTTTTGACTTTGCAAGGCATTCTGGTGGTGATTGAGCTATGTATTTAAGTTTGCACAAACTTCCTTGTGATTCTTCACTAGGTTGCATGGAGGAAAAAAAAGTACTAGAGTTTGTTATGAATCTATCCCATCTAAACATTGCATCTTCCACTGGCCTGAAATTTTTCTCTATCAAGATTTGAAACAGAGAAGGAAGGATAGGCAGTGGGGTAGCCCTGTATGTCAGGGAGTGTTTTGATTATTTACAGTTCAATGATGGTGACAATAGCATTGAATGTTTATGGGTGAGGATCAGGGGAAAGGCCAAGAGGGCACGTATCGTGGTGGGAATCTGTTACAGACCACCCAATCAGGATGAAGAGGCACTGAGACAAATTGTTCTATAAGCAGTTGGGAGAAGTATCATGATTGCTAGCCCTTGTTCTCATGGGGAACTTTAACTTGCCAATTGTTTTGGAAACACAAGACAGCAGAGAGCAGACAGTGTAGAAGGTTCCTGGTGTGTGGTAGGTAACTTCCTGACACTGCTAATGAGGAGAGATGTCCCACTGGACCTGCTGAGTGGGAACTGGTGGGTACTGGGGTGCTTGCAGGCCATCTTGGGCACAGCAATCAAGACATGGGAGTTTTCAATTCTCAGAAAACTCTGGAGAGGGGTCAGCAGAAAGGCCACTTTGGACATCTGGACAGACACTGGCTTGAAAAGGTTGAGAGAGTCCTGTCAGAGGCAGTCCTAAAGGACAAAGGCGTCCAGGGAGGCTGGAAGTGCTCTAGGGAGGCAATATTACAGGAGTTACAGGAGCAGCCTGTTCCCCATGTGCTAAAAGATGAGCCAGAGGGGAAGAAGACTGGCCTGGTTGAGCAGAGAGCTTCAGCTGGAACTCAGGATCTCTGCATAAAAACAAGTACACATTTTTCTCTCCTAAATAAATAGTCAAGAGGAACCTGTGCTGAAGTGCTGTAGGAGATATATCGTACCTGGAAGCACAGATCCCAAGTGAGTTTTGAACTGGACAGATTAGATATGCCTAAATTAGTGGCACCTACAAGAATGATCCAGTTCTGGAGTCCTAAAATTTTTCCACAAACAATCCCAACCAATTACTGGCTACTCTAACCATTGTAAATAGAATCATTTATGTGTGGAATGCAAATAACATAAAAAGGACACCTTAAATAGGACAGTGTATTATGTACTAAGTACATTTTGTGACTGATTGATATATGCTTGTAGAATACCAACTATTTTCCCTTACTTCTTGAAAGAGAAAAACACTTAGAAACATTATTTATAAAGCTTAGATATGGGAAATAAAATTTCATTAATTTCAAACTTGACTAAGAGCAGAGAAAAACTGCCATTTAGAAACAAACAATTCCACCTAATTTAACACATTGAAAGAAGTAGTGAATGCTTAAGAATAACACATAGGATGCTAAGAATTGATCAATTAAGGAACAAAACAATTTTAAATTCTAAAAATACCTAAACAATACCTAAATAATAATAATTCAGTTACTAGTGTATTAGGATATAAAATTTCCCTACAATTTAATATGGTTACCCAGTTCTTTCTAAATTATCTGATATTATCACGCTTCTTCTATACTTCATTTATTTGTAAATTAGTGTAATCTCAGTCAGCTCTTTGTTTTGGATTATATCTGTCATTGTAATTAGCACAGTAAAATGACATGTATTTTCTTTTAATTCCCTTAGTTCTCTTAAATATCTTTTATTTTAATGTTTACAATAAATTTTTGCCAGAAGTTATAAACTCTTCATAATTTCATATTTCTTCTGACTCTTATAGAGAACTTACCTGATTCCAAATACATTGAAGAGTTTAATGTCTTTTCACTATATTTTCTTTTTAACATCTGCTTGTTAACAGTATCAGTCTTTTCAGACTTTTCTCTTTATTCTTATAATGATTTTCCTTTCTGTGCAGACATTCTGGATTTGCTGTTGTCTAATGTACAATGGCAGTTTTCAAGGCAAGGATGTATTATTATTCATTAATTGACTCGAATTTTACTCCCTTCCTAGGTGACGAAATCTGCACAGCATTGCAATTAATTTGTGTGTGTGTGTGTATGTGTGTGTCTTAATTGGCTGGGAGTAATAGTTCATTAAAATCTATTTGATATTTTCCCCCAATGTATCTGAAAAGGGAAACTGCGGATGAGTTAGAAATAGAAACAAAATTTGGAAGTATTAATTAGCTGCCCTTCTTTCTGTACTCACTTCTTCCAGAGGGAGATGTTACACAGCCAGAAGGGAATGAAGCGGTCAAATAAACACAGAAAGGGCACCTACATACAGGTCAGATAAACGACAAATACTCAGCTTCTTGCTCACGCCAAATCTGAGCTTATTAGGAAAGCTATCTGGTGGATAATGAACTTAATCCTATTAGTTAGCCAGTAAGAAATCCACTCACAGGCAATAAACTGCAGTTTTCCACACAGAAAAGTTTCTGTCTTTGATCTGCAGAAGAAAACTATGTTCAGTAGAAAGCATTTCAAGAACCAGAAGACATTAACATGTATCTTTTCAAGAATTATCCTCAGGGTAAACTAATTTTGAATGTAACACCTTTGTAGGCTGCTACAGCTAATCACAGAACATCATATAACTTTCATAAAATGTTTAGAAAAATGAGGCTAATGTATGGAATCATACTGTTCATCTCACCAGTGCTGCAGCTACTCAAGAGCCCAATATTGCACTAGCAGATTACTTATCCAGACAGAATTGCAGGGAAACTTGCTAGCTAGAAGAGCAAGGTAGAGTGTAATTACCCAAGATTAAATTTGTCAGGCTTCATATATCATCCTTAATATTTACACTAAGTGCCCTAGATCTTTAATGACTGTAAGTGAATATAGGCTGAGAAAGGAAAAATTCAACATCTCTGCAGGCAAGATAAATTTCACTGGTTTGTAATCAAGGAAGAAAATATGATATCTGAGCTTCTAAAGGTTCAGTCTCAGAAGTAAATTACACTAAAATAATATTGCAGTTATAGCTGTATAAATGTTCTAGGCTATGGTGTGGGATTTAATTTCTTTTTTCCTCTCTTCATTTTCACCTTATGGCTCTCACTTGCTTCTAAGAAACTTTTGTTCTTGCTTTGATCTATATCAAAGGACTGCTGCCATTACTGATCTGAAAACAGGAGCTGAAAGAAATCCCACAAGAAAACCATTGCCAACTCCCCTCATAACATAATACTTACAGGTGGGTTTATTTGTCAAAAATATAATTGATACATGTTATACATGTTATACAAATATGTTTAAAATACCTAATGTACAAGTGGTTTATAATTTAAATGGCAAGTCCATGCATTTAATTCACAAACAGGAGCAACAGTAGCATTTTAATTTATTAAGCTTTAGCAAAGCATTAAAGAGCAGCTATATGTTTCCTAAACAAGGTTAAATTACATTTAGTAATAGTCAGTAATCAAATTCTGGTTTGTTTTGCTGCAAAGCCCACTGGTTTGTTTGACAAATGAAATTATCTCTAAATTATGCAACTGTGTCTTCAGCCTGCAGACCTGGGGTTTTTTTATATTAAATCATACTTGCTGCAGCAGGAATGGCCACTACCAAATTTATAAGTACAAATATATTTCTCCACACAAGAGGGGCAGTATAATGGAACTACTAAGGCCCAATCACACCCAACTACTCCGTTAGCTGTAGATACCCACCTTCCTCTGACTAAGATATGTTTCCCTGCTTATAAGAAAAAAACTTTTTGCCTGTACAACCCTTGTCTTCTTCAGTCTTTTCACATTTGGAACAAACATGGTAGTGTCTGACTTTCCAAGTTTCTTCTTTCACTACTATTTTTGTAATTATACATTGAAGCAAGAGAACACCATTATCAATCACTTTATCCGTGCAAATAAGAAACTACTGGGAGGCCTACAGATCAAGCTGGTATAAATGATGGAACAGAGTAGCAGCATTCACAGCTCCATATTCAGTCATTTTCTGTGAGCCAAATTATGACTATACCCACTCATGTCTGCCTGTACATCTAAGAAGCTATGTATTTATGGGCTGTGCAGTTAGATGACCTCAGAGGAGCTCCTAAAGAAAGGGAAGGTGTTTTCTGTGGTGACGAATGAGAAAATAAATGAACTGTGTAGGCCAGTAATAAAAGCCAATATTCTAGTAACAAACAGGAATATTCATCATCCAAGCCTCCAAACAATCTCTCAATTTGAAATCATCAATCTATCCTGTACAACACCTCTGTTTCAAAACTGGTGTTTCTGGGTCCCTATGCTTCAACAAATGGTTAGCAAATAAATCAAAGGAAAAAATAAATGTATTATTAACCGCAATCATAAGAACATCACTATTATGCAGCTCTTTTCTTGTGTTCCACCTTTCTCTGATATAAAATGACCCATGTACACTAAATGTTCTATTTCTCTCCTTGGCTTTTCCAGACTGTATTTTGCCATAGCAACCAGAAAGTATTATAAATTAAGAATGAAGTGGCTGACATATTTCTACATTTGATGTTCTTGTTAAAAAATGAGTGTATCTGTCCTGTAAAGATGAGCAACAGTAAATCAATCCATATTACATGGTTGCAGCACATTAAAGAAAGCACTGTAATCCTGATTTGGTCTCTTAGCTCTGTATAATAAGGCTTGTACTATATATTAAATATGCAAAAGTTTGACTACAGATCTGCAACATGTGGTTACCATTCAGAATTATTCAATATTCAGAATTAGTCCATATCACCTTGTGGGTGACTGGAATGTTAATGGTTAATGACTCAAAACAACTGAGTTGCAAAAACAGCCAAGTGCAAAAACAGCAGAGTGCTTTGCTGACCATACACAAAGTCACCGCCCAGGTGCAGAGGGGGTGCACACCCATCACTGGAGTATGGCCATGACAAACTGACCTTTGTTCAGCAACAAGCTGGGTTTGAGCCAGATATGGGAAGAGGTCAATGAGAAGAAGATCCTGAAAGGCAGGCTAGTGCTTTTTATGATGTCGGTGTCCTCCCTTACACAAATGACTCGGATATGAAAACTGCTTTCCAGGGAAGTACTGGGACATTAACACTGAGACCTGAGGACATTCATCCCTTCTGATGGGGCATAGCTGGCTCAGCCTCGCTGATGTGAGAGCTGTCATAAACCATCAGCGACTCCTGAAGTGCCCCGTGATCCACAGTGTGATATCAGACCGTGTAAAACATTTCCACCTGACACTGAGCATACATTAACCCACTGGAACCTGTCTTTTGCAGGCTTCCCCCACCCCCAATGGATCAACACTGGGACCATCACTTTGACCAATGGACATCAAAATTACAACAATCAAACCTCATTCTTGGATCCAGGAGTGGTGATATCTGTCTACTCTTATCCTTTCTTTTTTTCTTCCTTTCTTTCTTTTCCCTTCTACATTTTCTTAAACGTTATTTTTAAGCTTTTATATTACTATAGATAATAACCAAGATGGCTACATACCTGCTTTCCACTGCAGCCAAACTGTTCTGAAATAAACCCTACATATATATATTTATAAGTACATATATATGTATTCAGTTTTGTTTCACTCTAATAAATCCCAAGGGATCTATTAATAAGAACCTGGGTTATCCTTCCCTCTGTGGTGGATTGTAACATGGACACTGAAGACCTTTTCTCTTCTTCAGTGTAGGGCCTGAAATTCACCTACATATGGGTGACTCCTGATAAATAGGTTTACTCTTGATAAATGGTAGTAGTAGAAAGAGAAAGAAATGGATGAGGATGCAGGGATATAAATGCATATAATCTCAACACTGAAAGGTAAAGGAGCTTTTCTTTCCTTTTTTTTTTTTTTCCTCTTTTTAATTTTTTTTTCTTTTTTTTTCATTCAGAGATTTCACTCTGGCAATCTTAGGGGCTTCTTAGGCCTTTTAATTCTGCCATTAAAAGTATGTTAGGCAGCGTACTAACAGTTCAGGAAATTTAAAGCTTTTGTGAGCTGGATTCCCATTATTTCACAAAAGAGAGAGAGTAAAAAAATTTATGGGGTAGGGGTTGAAAGAAATGGCATAACTTGATACTTTTCAGCTCCTAACACAGTGGCTCACAGCCCTATTCCAGTGCAAGAACCTGCAATGATATTTGAGGATCCATAGAACGCAATGAAAATCTTTCTGCTGCAGCAATTTTGCTGTTCTGGCAAACTGGAAAGCAGCATTAGGATAAAACCAAACCCCGAAAGGAGCAATGAGCTTACAATGACTTATCACTTAAGTAAGTTAAAGCAAAGTTGCAGATTTTCCCTGAGAAATCATTATAATGCCCAACCAAGCACAGCATCATGAGGCTCCTGTAGATGCTGAAATGAGGGAAGCAACAAAATACAGAAACACACAATCTTGAACCTTCAACAAAACTTCAGACACCACTTTTGATTGTGTTATGCTGCTGCAGGGAAAAATTTTTTCTTCCTTATTAGCTTTGCAGGGTTTACCACACCTATACAATCTATGTCTACAGCTTAGATAAGCAGATATTCCATTATGTACAGTGAATTTGTGGGTCATGAGAAATTAATTTTCACATGCTTCTTGACATTCACATGGCAAAACCCAAATTCCATAAATGAGATGCCTTCACATCTTCCTCCTGATAAACCAACATGATTTGGAACTGGCTGAATTTTTAAGCCATTCTCAGCAATTTTTAAGACGAAGAATATTTTTACTGTCATTAATACTTCAGGAATCATTTCCCCCCCAATAATCATCTGCACACCAGGCTATGAATTTTAATTTCTTTAATCTCCTCAGAAGCAATTTCCGTAGCTTCCCAATCATGTTGCTCTTTTCTGAACTCGTTCTAATTAGGCAAAAGAGTTATATAGAAAAAATTTAGTAACTAGTTTTTAGGTATTCAATTAGTGATGAGCAACATTCTATAATGACAGGCCAACCATAGCCTTAGCATTTAATTAACAACCTCCTCTCAGGAAAATAATATTAATTATTTAAAAACATTATGTCTTGTTTATCCCTCAAAAGCAAATAAACTTGAGCATCCCTTCAGTTTCAGAAGTTGGGATTTCAGTTGAGGTACCTCAGGAGTGTGCCCAGAACTCAGCCCATTCCCTCACTGCAACTGGTGTTTGTTTTGGGTAATGTGTCTTTTCAAACTTACTCTTTGCTAATAGGACAGTGACACATGCTGTCTTTCACTGAAGCACACTGAGAGTAATTAGGCTGTTCCGAGGCTGCCTGAACAGGTCTGACAGTCTGTTTGCCTGTCCCTAGCATGTTGTCACTTCTGCGTTTGCTTTGGTGCTTATCTGATACTGTGTGAGCTTTCAAGGATAATCTTAAATCAGCCAAAATAGAGCCTGACAAAAAACCCCCAAACCAACAAAAATCAGAGCTTTTGTCCTCAAAATACCTTGCAAGTGTGCTCATTTCACTTCTGAGTGCTGATCTCATGATTGTAACCTAAGACTGGCAAGGCTCAGGAGGACAAAAGCCGGACTCTAATGGTGAAAGACCAAGCCAGTAAGGAAATGAATCCTGTGTGGGGTTCAACTGACATAATCAGCACAAAGATATTGCAAGAAGTAGTCAAAACTTGCTGTCATACCAGATGTATGCAAATAGAAGCAGCAATCAAGCAAAAACAGCATTTCTTAAATCAACAAGATACACAGCCCCTAAGCTCACATGCAGTAACAAAACAACACAGTTCAGTCCAGCTTAGTATGTTCAACGTGGTTTATGACTAATCCTGATTTATACTTCTTAACATAAGTATACAGGATCTATATGGTACCTCAGAAAGGTATTCCTTGGATTTTCTGATTTGGATCCTGGCTAAAGGAGTAAGTTGATTTTATATTACACGGTGTTCAGCCAACTAGTAAATTCCCTTGGTGAATTCAAGTCTGGTACATTTTTTCTTCCTAGTGAATTACATTGTCTAACACACCAAAAGAGATACACAAGGTATGTGCTTTGAGTCACAGACCAACAGAACGCAGCGGCTGTCTTGCTCCCTCTCTGCCAGAAGATTGTTTTCTTTCACTTTTAATTGTTTGGGGGGAAAGGGAATGCAACTGCAATAAAGGTTAAGCAATACTTGCTACCTTATTTGTTGAACTGAGTTTCTCTTTTAGCAGAGTGAGGGAATTACTGATCCCCAAAGAAGTTTCTCAGTGGTATTAATAAGTTAAGAACTAAAAATCTTTTTATTGTCGGTGGAGAAGAAAAGTTAGAATAATTAAACAATTTGAATAAATACAGTAATTTCTCCCCATCCCAAACCCCAGTAGACAATAGATTGTATTGAAAGACATTCTCTATGGATAATTAAGTTTAAAAAACCATATTTATCAGTATTTTTCGCAAAACTTTCCTTAATATTTCAAGATATTGTCTTTTATTTTTTCCAAGGTACTATTTAAACAGGCTATCTCTGAAGCAGGTAAGGAATAAAAGGATGGGATGACAAGAAACTAAGGTGGTTTTATGTTCTTCAGGGACATATAGCAGTAAAAAGCCACTTGAAAAAAGCGAAACACAGAAGTAAAGGAACAGTCTGTACAACCTCAGCCTCTCTGCAACTATCCATCTCCAGTGGAAAAAAAAATTAATATACTCTAGGCATGAAGGAGTGGTCTTCAGCTCATTACTGCATTTCTAAACTTTCTGATGGTTACATCAGGGTATTTCAGAATATGCCTTGTGCTGACAAGCAGTGAGAGTGAGTAAAAGTTGTCAGACAAAATTTGACAGGAGGGCAAATTTCGTCCCACTTGTGGGAAAAGTGTAAAGTACTCTCAAGGGTGCTAGATCCAGCTGTCAGACTCCAGCAGCGTCCCCATCCACGGTCTTGTTTTAATGATTTGTTCAATGATCTCTGCAATACAGCTTTCTTGAGAAAGGAAGAAAAGGCAGGTACCACCACATGTGAATGTATAGTGCTTTAGGGCTATCTGTAGCATTTTATATCAAGAGCTGTTTTGCAAAGAATAAAAATATTTAAATGAGACACATGGTCCCAGGCATAGTTGCACATTTCTCTATGAAGCAAATCTTGGCCAGTGACTCTAGTGATTTGATATAATATACTCTTTTTAGTTCAAAAATGACCACACTTTGAGTGAGAGTTTAGCTTTCACCTTATTATTTTCATTGTGTGCCCCGAGCTATCAACTGCCCAGCAGTAAAATAAATGCTGGAAATAACTTTCCTGCCAGAATCATGACCTGATGTATAAAATGACATAAAAACAGCAGTCAGAGAACAATTACTATTAAGAGAAGCTTTTCAAGTTTGTGTGCATTTTTTTTAAGGGAGATTTTGTCTGAGGAATTTCTTGGTTTCCATTTGGAGGCTTTTTTGTTGCTTATCCAGTTCTCACTCTGTACAATTTAAATAACATTTCTGTGCAAGTGTTTGAATTTTAACACACAGAAAAGTCAACCTTTAAACAGACACTGCTCCTGTATGTAAAAATAGCATGTAATATACTTCAGAAAACTCAAATACTGCGTATACCAACATATATCAATCCTTATCCCATGTAGTTCACTAGTAAAGTTGTTGATTTCCCTTATTAGATACAGGGTTTTTGTATCTTTAATACTTACTTTGTTAAAAACAGCCTTTTGCCCTTGGGCAAAATTACTAATATGCCTAAATCATGATACTGCAATCTAGTATTAGAATTTCGAAGTTCAAAATTTTAAAACATTATCTCCAGGATGATGAACAAAGGAAAGGTGGTATAGATTTGGGTTTTGCTTAAGAAAAACGGCAAAAAAAGGCTGAAATACTGCTGAGTCTGTAAAACTGTAGACAGAAAAAACCTCAAACCAATAATAAATCATATTTAGTCTGCTTTGACAGGCATGAACTACATAACCTGTGTACACCCTTTACATTTCTTAAAGTACTGCTGTCCTTTAACCAAAATGCTCTAGAATATTTAGAAGCAATATTTTATTTCACCAGTGAAAGTACAGATTATGGATGTATTCTAACAGTAGGTAAATATATACCTGGCATCTAAATCCTACCTTTAATGAGTCAGGAAGAGCATGTGTAAAAATAAAAATGCATCCAGCTATACCAGCACATATTTTTTTAAACTTGTAACATAAACTGAGCGGATCACAATATGATAGCAAACAAATAGTTAGGAAACCAAACAGGAAAACCAGAAAAAAACATGTTTCAAGGTGGATGCTTAGAAAACATCAGGTCCTTAACGTAGTGCTTCTGATTCCAGGATGTATTTGACAAGTGTTTCCCCCAGGCCAGGAATTCAAGATGCCTGTGCTCAAGGCCAGGTTCCTGGGGAGTGAGAACTGCTTGAGAAACTGTGACTACTCATGAGAATGTAGAAGACCTGGAAGAAATCACACTCTTTCTCTCAGCAGTTGCATTTACATGGACACGGGTGCTCTTGCACCCATTCAAGGCTACACTGTAAGGGGAAAATAAAACCATCTTCTACAAAAAAGCTTATACACGGAGTACAAGAAAATATCTTCTACTTTATGATAACCTTTCATATAGGAACAAATATGTCATGAATGTTTGAGAAGGGAGATCTAAGCCCTATTAACCAACAACTATGTTTATAACATGAACACAAAATACTTGCACACAACTAGCAGTCTGTACATACTGTAACAGACAGGAACTAATACACTTTTATTTTTGGAATGCTGGTCAACTTCAGAATAAATACCAAAGAAGATTTATATTGCTATTGCACTGCTATATCTCGGGAACTTAGGTCCATAAAATATTACGCCACTTTCATCATTCTGCCATCTTTTATCTGTTGTTTTCTTTTCCTTGAGAACTAAGAACAGACGTTTCCATACAGCTGTAATCATTCTAGCTGTGCCTCCAGGACTCTGTAAGAGTTACCATCTACATCTGTTAAATCTCATTATATTTTCTCCCAAGTTGCAAATGAATAGCAAATACCAATCTGATTCTAAATTTAATGGCATAGATATCTTCATTGTGTTTGCTGTTTCTTCCTTCTACCACCACTTTTTAAAAATCTGTTTGCAGATCACAATCCCCCCAGTTAAAGCCTTTTTATGCTAACAGTAAAAAACAGTTTGGTTTCCAATTCTGTACATTTTTGGACACATCAGACACCACTGCTGATACATTAACTGTTCTGCTTGTGCTTTTTTAATTCTGTGATTCAGTTCTGCTGGTTAGCAAAATAAAAATGATAACGCTTTACAATGTGGCACTGCAGGAAAGTAAAACAAAAACAACTGAAGTGAGGTAGAAAAACAGCCTAAAGTAGTTGAGCTGAAAAACCGCCCTAGGACTAGCTCAAACCAATGAAGACCATGCAACTTTGTAATATTTGGTGATCCTAGTTTTATTTTAAAAAACGTTGATTGTGCTCACCCTCTGGAATTGCTAAGTATCACTGAAGCATACCCCTCCCTTTTCAAAAGTCATTTCTTCATTTGTCAGTAGCTGCAGTGATGGACACTTGATGAAACTCTTCAAGTAAAAAAAAAAAATAAAATAGAAGTCCTTTCTTCTAAGTTACCACAGTTATTAAGTTTTTTCTTCAGACAATTAGCTTACAAAGCCCCCAAATGTAATACTTAGTCTATATAAAATCTGTGTGTAGATGTTGGACCATATATACATTCAACAATGAATCAACAACGTTTACTAGCACAGCATAGGTGAGGGCAAACAAGCCTTTGAAACTCAGGATCCACCTTTATAAGGAGACTTAATCTCCATACCCCATATCCTCTTCCAGTAATGTGCTACTATTCTTCTGAATAAGCTCTGACTCCAGAATGTACCATTTGCCAGTGTGGACAAGTATTGACCCTCCCATAACACTGAGTCTGTTTTTTCCTTAAGGTGTCTTTGCAACAAAGAAGAATCAATCTGGCTAAAAAGACAGACAAAATCCTGTTTGTTTCTCAGCCATGTTTTATCTGTCACTGCCTTGGTTGGTGTCCACAGCTCTGCACAGTGAAGACTGCAGTACAGAGTCTAGAAATCTTACTTCAAACTGAAGTAATAGGAGAAAGTAACGTTTTCTTTTTTCTTGAAAGCTGAAACATCTTTAATGAAGTAAACAAAATGCTAAGAGGCTTTATTCTAGTCTAGTTTGTTTCAAATTAATAAAGCAAAGTAAGCAAACTCAGGTGAGGTTTTACATCTTACTCCATACATGTTAATCTTGCTAAGATAGCTGCAGTGCAATTGTGTCACAGTATTATGCCATTGTGTCAAGGCATTACGCCATTTCCAATTCATATATTCGTGCTAGGTAAATACTGCAACAGCAAAGAAGTTTTGTTCTTCTTGGTACTGCCACCTGCTAATAAGGAAACTACTATATGTAGCAAGGTGTTGTGCTGAATGCCAGTTCTGAGAATGGTATTTTTGCTAATAATCACTAAAATCACTGATAGGAAAAAGAACAGCTATTTTTTTTTTGTTTTATTTTTGCATACAGAATATCGCAATGAGGTTGAAACCAATGGATCCTTTGATGCTATGCTGTTTCAAGCATTAAATACAAATTAGGAAATACCAGCTTATATTGCTAATACACGGGCAGAGTGAACCAGGCAGTCAGTAATAGCTGGCTGAAGACCATTAGAAGATGCAAAAAGTAAAAAAAAAGTAAAAAAATAAGCTCTTCTCCTCCTAGAGATTTTTCACTTTTCCCAGGTCATTCACTATTCCACTGAGGATGGGACCTCCTTTTCTCCCTGAACAGAAGCCGTGGGAAATGAGGGGTATCTGGACTTGGGCACTTTCATCCTCCCATCAGGAACATTCCTGGTGGATAACTGATTT
>VWZT01013711.1:145878-311879 GCA_013397055.1 Pachycephala philippinensis
AGAAGAAAAAAAAAAAAAAAAAAAAGGAAAGCTTAAATTTACCAGGCTGTTTCTGATATCATTACTTGTTAATATTGATATAGTCTCTGCCTTTTACTCCAACTCAAGTAGAGTTTGACCCAACTCTATACTAATGTAAGCATCCAACTTCCAAGCAAGAACATTCTTGCAGAGGTCTGGGCACAGCTGCTGGTACATACAAAAGCACATTCAAAAGACAATTGCTAATCAGCTAGAATTTGTAGTCATTAATATCCAATCTCCTAGCACATTTATTATGCATCCTGGCATGTTTTATTAGGCTATTATTTCTTTTTCTAGTACAGTTATTTAAGTACAGAATGCAGCATGGTCAATATAGTTGGAAAGATTACTTGCTATAATGGCTTAGAGGCTTTCTTTTACCCATCCTTTCATGCATTCCAGCAAGTATATTGCCAAACTGCTTTAAATTTTATGAGGCATTTAACCAAACAAATGTAGAATAGAAACTTGATCACAGTGTTGTGAAGAAAAATCCTGCCCTGACCACTCACTGTATAAATACTGAACTGACCTGGAACTGTGCAAAGTTTAAAATATTCTTTTCCATTTCTCTATATTCTTATTACTAATATAATTACAGTGCACATTCAAACATTATTAATTCACATAAAGTGCAATAACCTCAGCTGTTTTAGCAGCAGCATATCCATACTTATACAAATGCAGTCTTTCCTGCTGCTGCATTATACTAATGATTTTCATAAATAATCATACAATTTTAAATAGCTTTATTTCACTGTCTTAAGCAGTAGGAAAAATCAGCTTAAGAAAAATAAATACTTTTTAAATTATGCACTAGTTCTATACATTCCTACTGCATCTTTATATCAAAACCAATTACCAATGAATGAAATATCCCTCAGAATATGTAATATATTTTATCAAGAAAAAAAATCACAGTTATTAATTAATTATATTTGAAAGGTTTTTTCAGCTGTTTAGCTGCATTTTATAATTAAATTCCTTTCTTACAAGAGTTGATAGGTATCTCGCTGTAAGCTGACATGTGAACATTCATAACCCTTTTCTATTCCCGTTTCAGACACATCCTGCCTGTGTGGATCATCCTTGTTATGCTAAGTCTCATGCTGGGTAGCAGAGGCAGAGAATCAGGATCGTTGCTAGTGGAGCTCTCTTGGAAGCAGGCGAGGTATGTTTGACATGTCACTCTTCAGAACAATCAAAGTTTTCAAACACTGCTTTTGCTCAGAGCCTGTTCCAGTGTTCTCATCATGAAAACACCATTTATAACCTCATGACTTCTCTGCTCAATTGCCTCAAAATTGGAGATAGCACTAAGATATGTTTAGGATGATAAATGAGACATGATAGAAAAGACCAAAAAGTTATTCTGATTTAAAGTGTAAAAAGTGTGAGCAGTCCAACTCTGAGATCATTTATTCCCTTATTTCATTTTTCTGATTATCTCAAAGAAGATCTTCAAAGTGTATCTTCAAGAATTCCTGGACACAGAGACATCAATAATAGCTTTGGTATTATTTCAACTAAATTAATGTTTTCCTCTGCTGCAGTTAAAGATTATGCCATCAACACACAGCTTAACAAAAACATGCTTATATGGGCTGTGTGAATTAGTTTTTGATTATTAATGAAAGCTTGGTGTCTAATTAATTTAAATACTATGAATTTGTAATCTACTTTATATCTCCAGATATGAACAAACCTGAAATAAATTGTAACCATAATAACATCTAAATTAATACCTTCCAATGTGGTATTAATGATTTAAACGACAATACAGAAATGTTTCAGTTGTCTCTTGAATGATCTTTTGGCTGTGACTGTCACTTATTTATTAATATTCAAATTAAAAAAATAAACTGTATTATTATTCATCAACTACATAATTTATGAGTCCTATTTCCTAATGAAACTTTATTTTCACCCTGAACTTTTGCTATGCCCACTATGGTATGCACCTTAAATTCAGATTCTCATATACGAATAGTTTCCTCCTGGTGGATTGCATAATTTATATACTTTTTAAAGACAGTTATAAATAGAAATTACCTGACTGACCAGAGAATATCTATAACAGATGTGGTGGTACCTTAGTAAGAAATACAAGATTTACGATACATAGACAGAATTGGTAGAGAGGACTGTCAGCTTTGTAAAGACATGGAAACTATCTTTTTGTCCACTGGAACAAGAGAAAAATGTGTGCACATATCTCTGTTCTGGGTTATGATTTCCTTCATTAATCAATTCAATTACAATGTTTTCTGATGGTGCATCTTTGGTTAATATTACTCAGGAGTGTAGTGATTTGAAACAGCAATTCTTATTTAAACAAAAAGATGAACTTTTTTCAAAGAAAACATTTCTGAAATGTTGTTAAGGTTTTCTTGCAATCCAGTAGCACTCTCACAATGTTCTCTGAGAGGAGAGGCATTTAATTTCATGCAAGTATTTTGCTGATGGATGGTTGAAAAGAAAACTTGCTGTTGAAAAGGGCTGCAGGCAGAGCACCATAGCTTGCGAGCAGTGATCTGCTGCACTGGTTGGTGTGGTGGGAACTGTTGTAAAGCTCTTGTGAGGGAAAAGCCGTATCCAAAAACATTATATGGTTTACTAGAACTTCAACCAGTAAAAGAAAAAAATGTCATGATTAACTACACCAAAAGTTGCCGATAAACCTGAATGTATTAGTGCTCTTGAATTTCATTGCCTCTATAAACTAACCTGACTCAAAGGAAAAGTATAGCATATCAGCCTGAAACAAGAACAGAAATTATTATAAGAAATTGCAATGATGTGTTAATTGTTATCACAACTGCCTCAATATTGTGAGAAAAGAAAGGAGACAGCTTTAGTGGCTGCAGTAGGGTCTTATAACTGATGTGAAGGAAACACCTAACCTTTAGCATGACAAGGTGTTAATGAAGACAACAAATCTCTCTTGATCTTTATGACTTACCAGGAGACTCACAAATCCATACCAGAACCCTAGACTGTCTCATCAGTGAAGCTCAATAACAAGCCAGGTACTAAAGTAAGTAAACTTCATAACTCTCCTTCTGATACCTACTGTGATAAAAAAGGGTATTCAGGATCCATTTAACTCTAATATATTAGCAAAATAATTATAAAGAGTAAAATCTGATAACTTTCAGGCATGCACTGTGTAAGAGCTATGCAGATCTAAGCAAAAGTTAAAGGATTGCTTCCATGACTTCAAATAAATAATTGGCAGCTGCTTTGAGCCACTCCAATAATGTACAAGGCACCAAGAGCATCTTTGTCTTCATAGAGGATGGAAAAAGTAAATCAATAAAATTTCTTTTTACTGGGAATCACAGTAGTCAAACAGTCTAACTGAAAATCATGATTATACACGATATACATTGCTTTTATTTCTACACTGTTTTTCTTTCACCATGATACAGGGGGGAAATCTTGCTGAAAAGCCAAACCAAAATAGCTAATGATCAAAATGTAAAATTCATTTAGTGAAAGTACATTATACTCCTATGTGTTCAATACTCATTTATAAGTAAAATAGCTGTAGTCTGAGTTACTTTAACAGAGTGCATCATGACTTAATTTTTTCAAGGCAAGGGCTGTATTTGCTGCATAGATAGCCATTAAGCACTTCTGCTGGATTATGAAGTAAAAGAAGTTTTCAAAACTGCCATCTGTGCTTTGACCTTATAAAGTTCCCACCATTAACCTGTTTGCTTGTTGAAACTTATCAGTTCCCTTTGAAGGTGCCACTGCAGGAGCCACAGGAGCATCACCACCTGAGGCCACTCCTGTCAGCCACTGAAGCCTTTTGCACAGCTATGGGTGTGAAACCAGCATCCTGCAGAGTTCTGTCATGTATGCTACAGCACACTGATGGGTTCACAATTTTACAAAATTAAACAGTCCAAGCACATGAACTAGTTAGGGTGATTAATTAAGAGCACACAGCCAGGGTCCCAAGTGCACTTTTAAGGCTTTGATGGCCTTAAACAGCCTCACCAACCAATTCCATGGGTCCAGGGGGTCCAGTTCAGCTCCAGCTTGGGCATCTTGCCTGAAGTGCATCACGGGTGTACCCATATCTGTCTTCATTTCCTTTGAACCTGTTAGAAGTATCCATGTCTTTCTCTCCTCTGTTCCTGACTGGACTTTCTGGATTGACCTCCTAAACCTGACTCATTACATGACCTTCTTTGGTGACATGTGGATAGCTGACAGTGACTCTTTCCACCAGCACACCTGCCCTGTTCAGCCCCTGTTGGAACATGACCCATTCCACGAGAGCACTGCCTGGGAACAGCATCAGCTCCTGGCTTACCTCCTTTATGAAAGCAGCCTGTCCCTTTTGACCCCTGATGCTTGTTTGAACTTCCTTCTCGTCTTCCTACTGCCAAAACTGCTTCCTCCCACCCCACTTTTTTTTTTTTAAAAAAAGAAAGAAAAAAGCGAGTGCTTTCTGGCAAGCCCATCAGCTCATGTCTGTGAAACCAGAGAATGATGAAGAATGAAAAACTTAAGAAAAGCCCATTAATGGAAAGTAGCACAGAAGCAACACTTCCTACAGTCACAGACCAGTTAAGAGAACTTCATTTTTCTGTAAGAAATATGAGATATGAGGTTATATGCCCTGATAATACGAAGGAAAATGGAGGCTTAAAAGCACACATACCGTTTTTTGCTGTTACGATACAGAGGTGAGACATCAGTGCATTAATCCTACATCAAATCTCTTTATACTGGTATTTTAGACCATAAAAAATTTACACTTGCAAAGTCATTAATACCCTCAGGAGATGCTAGCACACTTTGAACAAAATAAATTTCCCAAGGAAACCCCAAACCACTCCATATCAAATCCACCTCATTATGAATAGATGCCTGTCAGATAACACCATTCTTTCCTCTCTGTGGTTCATTGGTATTCTCTACCACCCACAGACCACTCTTTCTGCTCTCTTGATCAAGCAAAGCTGCTTCTGCCTACTCCTGCTGTCAAACACAGCTCTTCAACTTGTACTCAGTCAAACCAAAGCACACTAACAGCTTCGTACACTCAGCTTGCAGGAATGCATGCTGACATGCTTCAAAATATGTCCTGCATTGCCCAAGAGAAGGAAGGGTTACTGAACACTGTTTCTGAGCAGTCTCTGTCCACACCAGCTCTTAGGCTATGGAAGCTTTCCCAATGCCACGGGTGGCATGAAGACAGTGGGGCTGTTAAAAGTAGCTCTGATCTACCTGAAGAAACACCAGCAGAGAGCACAGGTCACACCAAGGGGTGCTGGCAATGGTTGGAGCTTGGAGGTCAGCTTCTGCTACACAGTTAAGGGGAGCATCCAGTGGATTTGATCTCAAAAAGTTGTGGTTGCTAAATTAACTGCCAAACTGGTGCAAGCATCAGAGGAAACTTGACAAGAACAAATATGTTTTGCCATTTTTCCAACAACCACATATAAAATCCTCTTCTAAACAAATACAAAAGAATTAATTAACGATGGAATTCATTTCACCCGGTGAAAAGCAGAATCCTCTCTCACGTTTACAGCATGAACATAATTAAGTTTAAACAGAACTTTCAAAATTAATTCTTATGAAACAAGACATTAGGAATTATGTTGGCTGTTGTGAAAAATGAAGATATGTTTCTGCTTTGTACTAGCAAAATGAGTCTACATTCTATCAGAAGTTTGCATGTTATGAAAATATTGAGAAACAAATACTCCAGTTCCTCACCAGCTTCAGGATCTCCTCTGAGCTCACTTCTGTTTATCAGTACCTTGTATCAGAGGACCCAGCACTGGATGCAGCACTCTAGATACAGTGTAATGAAGGTAATAGTCGTGTTCCTCAATCTACTCGCTGTGACCCTTCTTGTTAAGGCTCCCAGCCCAGACTTACTCAAGACAGCAATGTACCAGTCAGTGCATTCAGCTTGCTGTGCACCAGGACCCCCAGATGCTCTCCAGTAGAGCTTCTCCCAATAGAGCAGTTCCACACATTCCTTCTTATGTGCAGGATTTGGCATTTTTCTTTATTGCATTTAATGAAAATCCTCCCATTTAATGGCCCATTCCTCCACTCTGTGTAGTTCTCTCTGAACAGTGGCTCATCCAATTTTGGCATCACCCTGAATCCTGCTGACAGCACATTTCTTTGCAGGTTATTGACAGAGCTGTGAAACAGGACAGGTTTCACGAGAGATTCTTGACTCCCCTTGTCATCAGCCTCCAGGCAGAACACAACCCATTATCCACTAACCCTAGTGATACAAATAGGCTTTTTTTATCCAGCTCATTGTCCACCAAACTGATTTCCTTGATATAATATTTCAAGTGCAAGCACACTTTCAGATGCAGTTACCTACAGACAGAAAGGAGCAGAAGTACAGAGCTGCTGGCTGAATTCTATGCCTGGCTGCAAGTGCAACTTGGAGAGTGTGACAGAGATGTAGTACTGCCTGAAGAGCTGCAGGATCAAGGGTTTATCTGAATAATTTGACAAAGTACTTCAGTAGAAAGTGTGGCCTTCTAAAGTTTCCAAGACCCACTCCTAAGCTGCATTTTTCTGCAGTCTACATAATGGGATAGGTCATAGTCCAAGATGCACTTTTTGTTAGAAAAAAACCTTCTAATTTTCAAACAAATTCACATGTCTTATTGACATGTTTTACAATGCTAGATTACAGGAGTATAAAAGAGTAGCGGGACCTAATGTTTCATTATAATTAAAGTACTTTTAGAGGTTCAAGATACACAGGCAGAATAATTTCCATTCCACAAAGTAGCAAGATGAAGTAATTTGCTGCTGAGTAAGTTAAGTATGTAACTGAAGACCCCAAATATAAAAAAGAGTCCTGATCAAAACAGACCAAAATCAAAAGCACATATTAATGAGACAAGATATTTATATATTTGGAAATGCTACAAAAGATGCTAGCTAATTATGTTTATTCCAAAATTTTTAAGCAAATTGCAAAAGCAAAGAAGTTCTTATCAATTCATGTAAAGATGACACTAATTGCTGCTCCCACAAATCAACAGTAGCTGTTAAAAAACAATTAAATTAATGTTAGAAAATTAAAAGTACAGCAAATAATATATTTTTCACTTGTTAAAGGCACAATACCTAAATGACATTTTGTTGTTCTAACTTGTTTTGAACTTTGCTTGCCATCCAATGTGGAAAAAAGCTCTCCTACTGAATTCCTTCTCTAGTTTAAAAAAAAGAAAATTAAAAAATGAGTTTATTTCTTCTGTGGTTATTTTCCCAAGCTTAGTCCTTTCTCTGAAGTACCAAAGGAGTCTATGTTTACCAATTTTTAACACATCAATTTGTTTTTCTCCAACAGCATTTTTTTTTCTGTCTGCTTTTGCTTTTAGTTTATCAACTCTTCTCAGAATCTCAAGAACAGTATGTTGGAGACTGATGGTCATGGACTGGTAGCTTTCTGTTCCACTTCTTTTCTTCCTACAAATTTCCACATTATTTCCATAAAGCCTGCTTAACACCGCAGTGCTTATCTATTAACTGCAGGATGTATGAGAGTACATGCACATTTCTAACAAGTGATGCAGAAGTACCTGGTTTTGCTATTGCTAAGCTAAAAGAGTACAGAGAATGGTAACTTGCTCTGTATTACATTCCTCCAAAAACACCTTCTGAGAAATAAGCAAGCTGACTTTTAGAATACACAAGGGTTTCCAACAAGATTGTCCATTCAGGGAAAAAAATACTCCAAATATTTTTGTTTTTCTGCTTTTTTAATTCTTAGTCCATTGCAAATGTTACATGAATAAGAAAAATAGGCACAGATTCTGTAATATTGACGAACTGAATAAATGAAGTCAACTCCTTTTATTGATTATGTAGATTCATTGATTTTTCACAGTGTTAGTCAAGAGAAGATTGTGGCTCAGTCTTTTCCTCATTTTTATCTTTCTGATGAATACATAGCAAAACAGAGCATGGGGTACAGACTCCAGTACAAAAGTATAATTTGCTTTTCTAAGTGGCTCAGCTGGTCATAGTTTTAGAAGCTATAAATAAAACCATAAAAGAATCAAATCTATAGATCCCCAAAGGCCATTTACATGTGAGCATTACTCATGTAATGGGACACTTAAATAGAGTGTAGACTGGCTTTTCTCCCTTTAGACTGCAAGACGTAAGATGCAAGACTGCAATTAGGATTAAAAAGAGAGACAAAACCAAAACCATTTTAACTTTTAAACATTACAAAATCTTAATGCAATTGATCCAAATTTTGAGCTAAGAATAAAACTGCAAAGCTTATAAGACAAACAAAGTTTATATATAAAAATTCGTATCACCTTGCATTGGCTGAAGGGTTTTTAAATAGCAGTATCAAATAACTGCATTTCCCACTTCCTTGTGTTCTTATATTACCATTAAAAATAGCCTTTTTTCTTACTTAAAAAATTCTCCAAAGGACATAAGAATAGTAATATTTTGCAATCATTGTTTCAGAACATACTCCAGTATGCTTTCAGTCACACCCACAGAAGCTACAGCATGTGTTCATTATTTGCAAAATCCTGTTCCCAGCTCTGTTACTAAAAAGAAAGAAAAAATTGAGCTTCCCCATAATGCCAGGAAACATTTACCGTTTACAAGGTTGAAAGAAAAAATCTTTCTCCTTTATCTCAAGTGCTGAACTAACTGTAAAGTAACTAAATATTAAGAAACAGGAATTTAGGAAAACTTGGTTTCAACTGACTGAAACCCCAGAATACATTGGGAAAAAAACGTCAAGTACAATCTTAGCTTTTCAACATACAAAAAGTCTCCAATTTCTTTATCAATTTGTTTTAGCTTAAGCTAAGTTTCCACTTTAGTGTTTTGCTGGATTTGGAAAAGAGATGCCTATAGACTGATATCTGTCACTACTTATATATAAACTTTCAACTTGGAGCTTGAAAACGATCAGAATAGTAATAATTTTTTTTTTTTTTGGAAACTAGAGTGTACTAAACATAAGATTTATTTTTTCTTTTAGGACAGATAAAATTTATTAAACCATCATGCTGAGCATGAAGTTTATTAAAATTAGAAATTTGATTGAATACCACTTTTCAAGTATCACTGCCTTGTTGTACCAGTGTTCAGAGAAAACAAGTTTAGAGCCATAATAGCAGCCTGGGTGGTCTCACACTGTCACATGGGAGCTGCTGGAGCAGCAGTGAAGGTACTGAATATGATCTAGCTACAGATTTTTAATCTGCAAGTATCACCATCAAACTGCTTAAACTCCTTCTCACAGCTTCAAGGAAGCAGCATGTGGCAGCATTAGAATGATGGCTGCCAGCTTTTCCTGTGGTGTAATTCTTTCTTTTCATCATTGTTAAATCAACATTTTTCCAAGTTAACAGTATGACTTAAACAAACAAATAGTTCAGTTGTTTGAGCCAGACTTTTTTTCTTTTTATTTCGTTATCACCTTTGCAAATAGGCAGACAAACACTAAAGATCAACTTTATCTATAATAAAATCATTCACTGTTACTGTATATCCTCTTTGCTTAGAAGAACCAGAAAAAAGAGAAGGACATACCTGATGTAGGTGAGCTATACAGTTAAATGGAAAATTTCCAAATATTTGGTAAAGCATTTCTTCTAAGACAAAAGTATTTAAAAAAAATGAAGAGATCATCAGAATAGGATTCTCCATCAGGCAGCATTGCTCATGGAGTAAAATGCAGCTTTTAGACTGTTAAATCCCTCAGCATCAAAAGATTAAAAGCTAGTTACAAAATTATTGACTTAAACTTTCACAGCAATGCTGCACCAAATGTAATCATTGTTCATTCTCAGCACACATTCCACAATCCTTTTAATGAATTGAAGAAACTCCTCCTTAAAAATTTGGGATTTATTTTTTTTCCTGCTTCTTTTGGAAAACGGTCTTGAAACTTCATCACTGCACAGCGTAAGGTCTCACAGAGACTTTAACCTATTACTTGTACCAACCTAATCATTTACCTTAAATACAATTTTTTCTCTGTCTTGATCATATCTGATTCCTGCTTTGTTTTGCTGTGCTAGCTTCCATACGAGAGTTCTCCATCTCCCTTGCTGTCCAAGTACATTCATTACACTTCTGCCACTTTGAATTCACTTCTCTATCTCTATCCCCATAAGCAGAATGTCATAAATCAAAATGAGCTGTGACAGGCTCTGATCCTTGTATGAAACAGGCCACTTACCCAGCAGTCACAGCCCCAGATATAACAGGGCAGGAGTTATGTCCACAAGTCTTACAAATTCAGCAGGAACACCAATCCTTCAAAGCCTTCCTCATCCTTCACCTCAGCCACTGTGTAGTAGCAGCTACACTGGTCATGCCAGCACAGCATGCACTTCAGTCAAATTCACCTCAGTTTGAGTACTAAATGTAAAACTAAAAAAAAAACAAAAAAACAAACAAACAAAAAAACAAAAAAACAACAACAACAAAAAAAAACCCAGAATACCTGTAATTAAAGAATTAAAGTGCCTAATGGTGCTTGTTACCTTTTACAAAGTATCCCATTCTCACAGAGATCTTGGTACTACATTTTTGAAACTAGGGTGGTCCCTATCTCTCTTCTGTCTCTATTGCTGCAGCTTATGACAGTCACCTCAGGGGGAGAGACCTGATTTCAAACCTGCCCAGTCCTCAAGGGAAAGCAAGGATCACCTTCAGAGCACCTACCATACTGACATGCACATTTTTAGGATGCTTGGTTGGTGTTCGTCTTCCCTTCTGCACTTAAAACATCCCAAAACAACAAAACCAAACCAAAACAAAAACAAGGTACGCAATGCCCTCAGAATTTATTAGGCCAGAAAAAAGGAAGTGTGAGCATAAATTCATAGGCACTAAGTTGTTAAAATATTATATGTCATTTTAGACTGGATGTGGAAGTGCCTTCCACCTGGGCTGTGAACAATGCTAATTTCAAGCAAAAAAACCCCCAATAGAACACACCCCCTACCCCCCTTCCCCAAGCAAACAGAAAAGAGAATCATCCAACACATTTTGGAGGTTATTAATTCCTTAAGGAATTCCTTAATTCCTTTACCTTAAGTAAAATGATTTTGAGATGTCTGTCAGACAAATACACAGTCTGGCAAAGACTGGAGAAAGCTGTTTAGAACTAAAATGTTTTTGCCTTTTCAATCCAATATTACAGTGGTTTTGAGCATGACTGCAATAGGCAGGATACACCTGCTCATTATCATCTGTAGTATTTCCTATTCATGGCAAGAACAGATGGAGCCTCAGTAATCCTCAGCAGATCTTATTGATCTATGTTTTGGAATAACATCAAAACCAGAATATGCAGTATTTCATTGATGGAAAAAACCTCAGGTACTTACAAAAACAAAAGGCCTAGACACAAAAGAAGACAGTTCAAAAGAACTTATTTTTCTGTAGTTATTTATCCTACTAAGGCCTAAAACTTTATTGAAAGAACTTTTATATTTAATATTTTTAGGGTTTTTTTTATCACAGTTATTTTAGTTTGAGGTTTTGTTTCTTGGATGGTTTATGTTACAGCTGTATAACAGCAGGGCAGGCAACTAAACACATTCAGAGCATATTACTATTTTTAAATCGTAATGGTTAACCAAAGCAGAGAATAATCTCCTTTGCTTGGTAATTGTAGGTTTATGCCCTTCACTTTCTGTCACTTACTGACATCAGCAAATACTTTTTTTCAAGCAGCTTAGATGTAAGGTACAACACAGTTATCCCTAGAGCAGTTCGGGGAATGAAGTGCAATCCAACCCACCTGAACTCTTCTGCCTCCCTTCTGCCCTTTTCTTTTTTAGAAGTCACTTTTCCCCAGCACGGTAGTTTCATCTCCCACAAATTAATGAGCTATGTGAAGGAGAAACCACTTCTGACCTCAAGTCCTCTATATGGGTGCACCAGGTTGCCAATTTACCATCTGCCCAATACAAATTCTCCATTTTCCAAGTAAGAGAAATACACAGCCTATGCATGGCATTTAGACATAGAGCCCAGCTAAATAAATTAGCATTCTGCCAATGCATACCAGCAAACCTTCAAGCGGAGCCTAATGACTGTGTCTGATTACATGTTCCTAAGAGCCTTGTTACAGTCAATAAAAGGCACATGAAGAATGATGACTGTGTTAGGAGAGGAACACGTTTCCACTGATAGAAATTGCTAAATTACGGTCAGTAAAATTTCTACATAGCATTTATGGTAACCTTTAAAGAAAATCTAGGATATCACTGTCCTATAGAGTCACAAGTCAGGATGTAATCACTAGCACTTATCCTGGATGTAATACTTAAGCAAACCCTGCTTTGAGTTTTCTACTTTGAAAACCTATTTAGGATAAACAGCACGTATTCTAAAATGCATAATTGGAAGAATAGTTGTAATTTCTGGCTGTTGTTCTGTAACTGTTCCTGTTGCAGCAGATCAAATAGCACATATGGCTTGCTGACGGAAAACAGCTTACCAAAGTATCAAAGTCCTTAACAAAGCACAAGCTAAGTAGAATCGTGAAAGTGGCTACCTTCTACTAGACAGAGATGCATAAAGAAGAAACCTTTTCTTAAATAATAGAGAACATATTTAAAGGTTCTGCAATCAGGAGTTCATGACTAGGTCTTAGAGTATAAACTTGGATGCCATGTCACATGAATACACCAGTAAGTCCAAGATGATTCCTTAGGGCTGAAAATTTTGAAAATCCAAAGCCAGAGTGACTGCAACAGCTGCTCATCTCTTTTTACTGAAACCACTGAAGAGGCACATACTGATAGAAAGTTATCTATTTGTCCAAGGTTTTCCCCAGTCCTTCACTTAATTCCTAATCCAAGACTGACAGATCTAAAATTTACAATGTCTTACTCTATCAATCTACCCTAGATAACTTAGAACCCTTTCTTTAAAGTTGGGCAGGATTTGCTACCCATAGTGCTGCATCACCTTTCAAGAAAACCTCTGCATGTTGTACACAAGCAATCCTAACGGCACATAAATCTTCATCCAGTGCACTTCCCAAGTCACCCTTCACTCCCTATTTTGCTCATGTCCTGCTATTGGGTTTTGAGAAAACTGATTTAGTAATAGTTTAACAGCAAGAAGCTGTTAAAAGCATAGTGATTGCTGGCTGCAACTCAGTTACTATTTCCCATTTTATCACGCAGTTGTTAAAATAGATTTTGCAATTTTCAGAGTTCCCTGTCTGTTTGAATGCACAGAAATCTTTTTAGCACCATACTTGAGTTGTGATAAATAATTTTTATTAACTCATAAACAATGATAAACTATGATAATTCCTTGAGTATTATCAGACTTTTCCTTTTGAGTCTTAAGTAACTTCAAAAATGGGAACAAGTTTACAGAAAAAAGGTGCTAGCTATTTAATCAAATATTAGGCTCTGAAGTTTAGATGTAAATTTAGTTTCAAAATGCTTTCTGGTTACTTCATGGTATGACCTGGCTTGTTTCATCTTCGAGGATGTGAACAAACACCACTACAAAATCAGCTATAAACGTGGTATCCAGAATAACAACCATTTTTAGAGAGATTCTTTCTGTACTCTGAGACGAGCTTTTTCAGTACTACAGTAGCCACTAAAATTTAAGAACCTGGCATTTCAAGTAAACAATACTTGCAGGAATTTTACACAGGCTTTCAGACTAGTGTACTAATCTAAGTAGCAACCAATAGTTACAGTTAACAATAGATACCATTCACAGAAGCATGACAAATGTAATCTTACAGAAATTTATTCAGAAAACAAGAAGTATGTTTAGCTTTGCCACTGCCTTCATTGTTATAAGAAAACATAGACTGACAATTATTACTCTCCAAAAGCTTTTCAACAATCTTTGTGAAGCTGATCCAAGTCAAATTATTGTTTAAAAAATAACCATCCATTTATTAAAAGAAAAAAAGAAAAGAGAGAAAAATGTAAAAGTCACGAAGTATATCAGAATTAATGGGTTTGGAAGCTTACTTGTAGCTTCATTTCAAATCCAGTCCAGGATCTACTAAACTGGAAAGTATCTCCTCTCAGTCCTCAACAGATTTCGAGTCAGAACATCTATCTCTGCTCTGGCCTGCTCTAGCAGGGTCTGAGGAAAGAAGTCCAGGATATTTTTTCTCCCATTTACCTTTTAACCTAATAAACAGGTGTCAGATCAATCTAATTAATGAGGACTCCTTAGAAATAGGTAATCTGGAATATGCAAATACCCAGGGCACTTGCTTCCATTTTAGTGCCACGTTTACTAAACCAGCACCATGTATTTGTTGATCTTTCTTCTTCTGGTCTAGCAAGTCTGGCAATTTGGGCTGCACCAACCAAACACTTTACTGGCAGCCCTCAAGTTTAAACATCTGTGGGATGCAGGAAACTCCATGGCATACACAGTACAACTGGGCAGTATATTATTTGTATGGATGTATCCATAGCCTGAAATACAAAAAATGCCAGGTCTCAATCTGAACTGCCTCTCATCTTCCAACTGACACTATAAAGCATCTAATGGATAGCATTATAGATCTAAAAATGAGATCCATGAACATTCTGCGTGGAATTAAAAAAATAAAAACAAAAAATGTGTGTGTGTGTGCGTGCTTACCCACATGCATCCCACCTCCTTGTCTAAGGTGACATGTAAAGCCCACACGTAAGGTTTAGAACCTGAGTTTTGCACAGACTAATCTGTATGTGCCCAGCTCTCTTGTTGGATTAGGGTTATCATCGATCTCCTTATTTTTTTCCCTCTGCAGTTTCAGTTAAGTTAGACAAAGGTCTAAATACAACACTGTATGACTGCAAGTTCACAAAAAACCCCCGAAATACCTAAAAGGAAATTTATTATCATTAGCAAGCTCAATGAAATCCTTTATAAGAGAATATGAAATGAGAGAAAAGAAGATTAAACATGCCTTATTTTGAGTGACTAAGCCCCAGTAAGAAATTAACCTTGTTTCTGCCAACATCAATTGCACTTCTTTCACATGTTGGCACTTGTTTAAAAACTGTGACTCTTGGATATATCAACAGTGCAATCTGGTATGTTTCAGAGCTATTTTTAAGAATATAGTAACCATGAGATTTCTGGATAAGAAAGGACATAATAATTACACTAATTTCCCATAGAAAAAGGGAGACTTCTGTCTCTCTGAAATTCTACCATACAGTACATATTTGCACACTACCGCAGTTTGAAACTTCATTTCTATAAGATATTTGGAGTTTCAATTTTTTTTTCCTCCAGGTATAGACAGCATAAGGGAGTAGTTCTGCAGAACTGCTGAAAGAAAAAGCACTTTTTTTTTTTGTTGCTAGGCCTTCATTTACATATGTGGAGAACACCTAGTATTTCTCATTAATATCAGTTACAAGTCAAGTAAACCTATGAAAATTCAGAGCATGTAAACAAAAACAAACTCATTCCAGTTATCCAGAGAGCACAGTATGAGCTTAAAGACTCAACTTCTTAAAACAATTTAAAATATACAATTAAAAAATTCACATTGCAATTTCCTCGCTTTCAGCGCCATTTAGAACATTGGCTTTGCCCAATAAGCATGCAATTGATACTTTTTTTAAACTTAAAAAAATGCTTTAGGAAAAAAAAGATAAACCCCAAAGAAATTCTTTTAATTTAAAATTATCTTATGTGGAGCATCTGCCTGATTTAAAAGAGATAATCCTCAAATATTTAACTTAATATTTGGGAAACACTACCTATTGAAATGGAGTGCAGGCTTTCAGGTTAGAAGAACTGAATTAAGCTAGCTGCAGTAGTTGTTTGATTCCCCCTACTCACTTACAAAGGGATATGTTTTTTGTTCTTGGTTTTTGTTTGTAATCCTAGAAAATAAAAATAATTCTGGATGGTAACCCAATGCTTCTCCCAGTCTTTAGCTCCCTCTTATTTTGCAACCGGAAAATTTATATTTTTCCACATTTTTGTTTCATCCTTCAAATGAAAGATGTGATGTTGAAACCCTCCTGCCTCCCATTTCCCATCAGAATACTCCTTCTCTTTCCAGTTGGATGCAGCATTCCTTGCAGTAGCCAGCATGTTCTACTGATAGCTGTAAATTTTAATGGGAAATACTTAGTCCCAAACAAAGTCCTATCGAATGGTTTTTGCATAATTAGACTTCTTCAGGCACACATCCAAATAAGCAAATGGGAATAAGTCAAATCATTCAATTTTCCCCAAACTGAAAGAGAATCAAGTTTTCATAAACTGAAGTTATTAAATCCCTCCCCAAATCTTAATGCAATAATATAAAACTTAATTTTAGTAATTTGTGATTTTTTCAAGTGTATATTATCTCTTTACTACTACAGATTGAATGAGATTCGTTTAATCTTCATTGTTTTAATTTGAAGTCATTAACCTAAACTAGGAAGGTGTGAAATTAATGTTGCAACAGCCTCAAATTTCAGTATGCTGAGGGATTTTTTTTTTTTTTTAAGCAGCAGAGCATAGGTTAATTTCTTCAAGACAGTTGAAAAATATACTTTTTCCAGATAACTCAATGATCTTTTTATTTCAAAAAATATTGTCATTTAATCCAGTCATTCAACTTTTGCTAGCAATTTCACAGTTTAGCATAACATTTGCAATTTAATTAAATGCTAATAAAATATATCACTTGTATCACCTGCAGACTAGGATGTGGGTGGCTCAATTACTTCAGTGTTTACAGCTCACTGAGTTGTGAAGGGCAAGTGGAAACTTTTTCACATTACTAAACAGCACTGTTTGAGAACTAGCACTGGAGGAAGAGATGAATGTTCCAAAACTGGAATAATAAACACAGAGGCAGAATGAATATATCAGTGTTCCCTTATGATAAAGGGAAAATAAAAAAAAAGAACTCCACTCTCATTAATAATTAGGACATATTTTAAATTGAGAAAGTTAGCATTTTAAGAAAAAGAAAACCTGATGTTTGTTGTGCTATTAATGAGTCCATGTCTGTACAGATTTAATCTATTTCTTCCGATTTTTACACATTTTTGTAAGGCAACCTGTAGGTGGTCTGTTGGAATTATTAATGGCTTTCCCTACCAAGGTTGATTACTGGGTGTTTTGTGTTTTGTTTTCTTGGGGTTTTTTTGTCATTAAAATATACAATAGCTGATCAGGAGCCTGATGAAGTTCACAGGTATCTTTGGCATTTTTCCTCCAAGGTCTGGGCAGGTATGAGAAAAGCCTGTTCTACCCCAAAACATCTTCAATGTCCACTAAGTTAAGATAAAAGCAGGAAAGCTGCAGTGCAAGGTTCACGTTTTCCCCGTATAATCTTCCTTCTCTTGGACTGATGACAGCGTATTTTCTATAGCTACAGATACCAATATCTGCACTGGATGGTAACAATTTGGGAAAACATTTCATTCAATCTGAGTTCATCATGCATATTCTGGGCATTACTTTTCTTAAACAGCTACCACTTCAGAAAACTGAGTTTAAGCACTCCTGTTCTCCAGCTGCAAAGACCAGATATTGGCCATTGGTGTGGTAAGCACATGATGGCACAACCCCACAGGAAGGGTTTGAGGCTGCTGTCAGGCCATTTTCACTGTCCTAGTGCCCCTCTGAGGTGGCTCAAGCATGGCTTAATGAGTCAGAGACCACAAGCTGATGCAACTGCAGGTAGCTCGCATCATGCTTGCTCTTGGTTGCTATTCAAGGGGCCAACAGTATGAAGTAACTGAAGCAAGTATGATTTAGAGAGTGGTTTCTGCTTTCCTGGTACATGGGACTGCTCTAACGACAGACCAGGGCAGTCCTCTGTACTGTGTCTAGAGGAGGGGAGGTTTCTGGGGTGTTCAGAGAAGTCAGGGAGTTGCAGGCAAATAGGCACACGAGCTGCAGGCCAGTCGTGATGGGAATAGTAGAAAATGATGCAGCAGACTGCTGTGTCAACATGGGGCAGAGCAGCAGCTGCAGAGGAAGTTCAAAATAAGGAAATCATAAACCAGAAAGACAGCAATAACATTGTAGGTATTTATGGACATTCTTCCAAAATGTTAAGACAACACAGGGGGAAAATACTCATAATGCTTGTATAGTAAATAAAAAAAAAGTCAAGAAGAAAAATTAGCAAGCAAAACCCCACGGATCTCTCTTCAAAAAAAAAAAAAAAAAAAAAAAATCTATTTCTTTTAATGTAACCATGTGTGAGATATTATTTGTGAGTCTGTTTGCATCAAGCCTGGGCCAAATACCTCACCAAAGTGGCTTTGCCTCCAGTTCTTTGTACTAATGACCATTGTACTTCAGGTCATGGTTGAAGAACAGCTGTTGGCAAGATTTATTTAGAAGCGAGATCTGGGCTTTTATGAAGAGCTGCAAGAAAAATCCCTAAATATCACCTTATTTGTATACACTTTAGGATCTACCTAAGACTTATGATTTACTTTCTGTTGTTGACTCGTTATCCAAGTGCTGCACTTAGCTGAAGCAGTGGTGTCTAATGCATAGCTAAAGCTATCCCTACCAGGGTACCGTTTCAGCTGTAATCTTCACTCAGTTTTGAAGCCCGTCTTGACCAATATGCACTTCTTTGTACTTTCTCTTCTCCCTGCTGTACTTTCTATACATTCCCTATTTGAACAAGTCCCTCAACCTCTCTTTTGATACAGGCCCATTCTCAAGGCCCATATCTATGGTAGTTTCCAAAAAAGAAAGATTAGTGGATCAGAGTTGCTCAGGCTGGATAATGCTACAAGGAAATCCTGGGAGATAAAGCCAGTATTTTTTTCATTCTTCATATGAGAAGAGACTAAAACTTCAAGACAATGATATAAAAATGACTGCTTAAGAATAATTAATGGGAAAACATCGCTCTGCAATATCTACTGCTCCTCCAACTGATTTGGGTTCTATAAGTACTCTTCAGGCTAGTTTGATTTTTCACTGTGTGACAGCACACGGAGGACACAAATTGAAACTTTATCCCAGAGAAAGAAAACAGTCCTGTAGTCAGATCACTGAAAGAAGAGACTAAGGAAATGGCCACTGGGAACCTTAAAGGAGACAAAGGGAAGCAAGTATTTTATGTATGATCACAGAGAAGAGTACTTTAATAAGCAAATCAAGCATTCAAAACCAGGTAGAATTATATTAAGAAAATGGAGACTAGAACAGGGCATTATAGGGGTAGCATTAAACAAAAAACATAGAAACAAGAGCTGAATAAATATACCAAAGAGATTAAAACAGCAAGAAAGCATACAAGAAAAGCAGAATAAATATACTATAAATATAGAAATTTTTTGTACTTTTACTTAGTCTGGCTAGTCATATTCAGTAGGATTTTTTTATTCTTGTCCTTTGTTATTCCTTCCCTTTCCCCTTTTATGATCAAACAAGACAAAAGCATGAACAGAATCTGATGTGGTTACACACTTCTATTTTTGTGGAACAAGAAAAAAAAAAAAAAGAAGTGTATTTTCTCCACAGGTTTTCATATGGTTTGTCAAACCTGGGAAACATGAGCTACAAGAATCAGATCTATTTTTAATAGACACTATGGTTTTGCATGGAAAACAGAAGGATCAGGAAAAAAAATTCATTATTTAAAGTTGAAGTATAGTGTCATATTCTTTCTGTCTTCTTTTTCACAGCATTTTTCAGCGTCCACATTAAAATGTATTTGAAGGCTCTACATTGTCAGGCTGCACGAGTTTTGTCAGCATACATTCACACAGTCTATGACACCCCATGATACAGATGTTTATGCTAGCATGCTACATGAGAATGCAATGCACAGAATGGATGACAGAGGAGGAAGCCAAACAGGCTGGAGAATGATGTTTTCCACTCAGGAGCAAATTCCAGTAAGCAAGCACATCAATATGTAACAACTGCAACAGTAGGAACAATGGATTGTGATAAACAAGTTGATTTCTTCTTTCTGTCATTATTACTCTAAACAACAATTCAGATAGTTTTTTGAATAAATACTTGTAAAATAAATTATTTCTCAGGTTTTATTCTGATTGTATTATTCCAAAAACCTTAGACCATAAATATTGCATGAGCTTGAGAGTAACTCATAAGATATTCATATGTATGTTTTCATGAGTTAATTGAGCTTATCATCAGGGAGAAAAATATTAAAATTTTATAGAAACTACAGTATGGGAAAGTTGAGGCAGAGCAGAAAGTGTTACAGCTACATAATCAAACTTTTTTAGAAAGATTATGTTTTTATCTGAAAAAAAAGAGTCAATCATATGCTTAAAAAAATTAAGAAAAGAAGAAATCTTTTACCTTGAGGAGTTCTTACGGTAGCAGAGTCAGTAAATCTGAAGACAAAGCATGCAAAATTTGCAAGGGGAATTTTATGGACTGAGCTGTGTAATAGGAAGACATAATAATCTCTGAATAGGGTCAAACCAGGATATTTCTGCCACGTAAAAACTTATGCCCTGCTAATCTCTCGAATATTTCAAATAAGTCAATAAAACAGCAGTATGGGGAAAAAAAATGAGGCAATTAAAATAAAATCCCAGCCTTAGGGAATCTTTAATATTTCAGATTAATCAGATGAGTATCAACTATTTAAATAATTGAGAGGAATTAGTTATCAATTCCAAGATTTTTACATATAATGCTGCAGAACTCATGATTGGTAATGCATCTGAGGTTATTATATCCGCAACATTGGTTAAGTTAAAATGTCCTATTTAGAAGTCAAAAGAGGCTAAAGGGAGGTTTGGGTTGGGTTTTTTTCCCTTGTTAAAATTTCTAGGCATGAAACCTTTGTGGCCAATAAGAATTTCATTGAATTTATTGTTTAAATTTTTGATGTTAGTGCCTTATCTTGCAATTACCAGTTTTGTTTCAAGGCTTTTCTAAAAATTAATAAGCAATCAAATATCAGCAAAAAAAAAGCTGCTATAAAATTCGTATTAACTAACCAAAATTGAATAATTAAGGTCAAAATAGAAGATTTACTCAATAAATCAATGTTTTAAAAAAATTATTTAATTACATCCCAAATCAACACATTATAAATCAATCTCGGGGTCAAGAGAAGAACGAATTACATAACATTAATAAGGATAAAAAATTGAAGCATTGTTTTCCTTTAATCTAAAATCCCAGACAGTATTCTAGCCAGAACAGTAATCCTGACCCAAAGGACACAAACTGCCTTTCTATTTCTTTTGCTCAAGTACGGTTTCCCAGAGCAAGCAGTGCAATCAATTAAGCTCATCTTAAAGCACCCAAAATAGCTATTCCAGCTCAGCACTTCAGAACTTTCTCCTCACATTTCTGCTCAGGAATGAATATTCTCTTGCTTCCCCTTGTACACTGCAACACTAAGCACATACAAGGGACTCATCAGGGGTGACAAATAAACTACTTTTGCACTACAACATGTCAGATTTCAGTGATCTTCCTTTAAGTTTATGGTGATTAATGACTTTGAAGTGTCAGTTGTGAGGTTCCTGGGAGATATTCAAGCTGTAACATAAATTATGTACCTACATTTCCATAGTTGGTTGTAACATCAAAGACATCAAATGAACTTGATACCCCTGACAGACCCCCGTCCTGACACATGAGTTGCAGGAGTTTGAAGTAACCTCAAGGGTTAACCAGGTAGCAACACCATTTACTTCTTCTCAGTAATTTCCTGAAAGCTGGAATAAATGTATGGAGTGGGTGTTGTATATGGAGTATGTATGTACACAGTGCCTTGGTTTTGCACAGAATTAATTAAAAATAATCATCTATGGAAATAGCCATAGGACCTTATCTACATGTAAGTATTTTGCAGTATAAAATACATTGTTTTGGGTAAAGATCCAATTTTCACTGGGGTCATGGTTTCTTCATTGCTGGTAAAAACAGTATTTCAGTAAGCACTGTATCGTAAGATGCTATCTCCTCTGTTTCACATCCTCAGCTTTTGCAATAGGGCTTCCTTGGTCTCGTGAACATTCGTGGCAGTAGTAGGTAACCCAAAGGCTTACAGGGACTATCAGTGAAAAACATATATATATGTTTAGACAAGAAGAGGAAGTGTGCAGGATTCCTGGTCCAAAGAGTTTGCAATTTAGACGTTCTTCCTGACTGCCCGAAACGGTTTTGCTCCTGCAGCTGGACGATGCACAGCACTGACAAAGAGCTGCTAATCCGGCCACAGCAGGGCAGCTGTTCTGCTCCAGCACACAACACCAGCCACAGTTCACTTCTCAAGCGAAACAGCACAAAACCAATCTTTCCAACACAACAGATTCCATGGTAATGACTTTTTCCAGCACAGCTGTGTAGGCCAAACTCACTACATCCAACTTTGCTGCACATAACCCTGTAAAATTCAGCCATGGTGAGAAATGTATGCAGATTAAGAAAATCATAGAAAACAAAAGGAAACAGTGAAAGGATTATAAAAGCAGATTAATACAGTAGAGGTCACTCGTGACTTGCCAGCTGGTTACTCAAACATTATGTGGTCATGACCAAAGATGAGTCTTCCTTCCCAAAGGAAGATACTGTGTTTTGCACAGTATCTTAAAAGCAGGAGTTAGAATATTCAGTAAAAAGAAATACATACGAAATAATTTCCTAGACTCTTTTACTGCAATTTCCAAAAAGAGTTGCAGTACATACAGTTGTTTTAGCTATTGTGAGCTTGCACAGTCTGAAGTACTTCTGACTTTATAAGAAAACAAACAAAAACCATTATAGACATTTTCTCAGACCATGAAGTAAATTAAATTCTTTCTGATCTAAAACGCATCTAAGCTATGGAAAAAAGTTTGGAGACAATAAAGGCTGCCATCTTTTCCTTAAAATCTTGCTGGTTTGTTAAAAAATAAAAAAAAAAACCCTGTCAAAACAAAAACTTCTAAGCACAAATTTAAAGGCATAGTATCTTTGGCAGTTTGTAACCCCCTGGTGAGCAAGCCTAATTTTCCAATGTCAATACCCTACATCCTTCAAAGGAGTAATACATGCCTAAACCTTAGATTTCATCGTGATGATTACAATACTTGTCAGAGCCACGAACCATTTATAGTATTAAACAGAAAGTGACATTGCGCTTATATTCCTGGTGGTTATAGATGGAATGCTTTGTTAAAAAGTACTGATTAGCACAAGTTTGAAGTGCAGTGCTTTCTGGAAAACAGGTTGAACTTAAGATTCACTGTCAGTCATGTTTAGGTTTTTTAAAATATAAAAATAAATCAAACAACACCAAAACAGGAAAAAATAGTGCCAACAAGTTTCACATGGAGCTTTGACACGTGAAACATCTGCAATTTTAGTTATAAAATGCTTCTATATACATTTCAGATACAAACAATTCATTTTCAGTATGCACGATCAGCACTCAAGCCTGTGAAACTGGAAAAACTGGCCAAAAAAGCTCAAAAAACCACAGAAAATTGTACTTCTTCATGCATTACACAGTTACATTGTAGAACTCCTTGTCAAAAAACAGTCGTACAGATTAAAGAGTTACAAGACAGAGAGGAAAAGAAAGAAACCAACCCTCCAGGCATATTAAATGCAGAGGGGTGGCATTTTCTGACTTTAGAATTCCCAAGATATCCAGTATTCCAGTGCCAAACTATATGTAAGTGCCAGTAAGATCATTTTTATGTTCTTTTACACCTTCCTTAAACACAGCCAAGGCCAGTCACAGAGATGGGATTCAAAGCAAGAGAATCTTTGACATTAACTCCTATAATACCCTCTATATTCCTAAATCAAAGGAAAGCTAAAACCAGGATTGAAAGATGTATTAAATTATTGTTTTCTACTCACTATGTGCTCACAATAGGGTGGTAATGGTTAAAGATACTTGCAAGCTTAATTTCAAGCTGAAGAAAAGATGTATTTAGGTAACTGAGAAAACTAGGATCCCCTTGTGGAAAAGACAAATAACACTTGTAGTCAGGTCATATCTGTAACCTCAGTCTGACCTTTTCAACTTAAGCTTCTCATCAAATTTTCGTATTTTTAGATGATCTCTTTACCAGCTCCAAATTTCCTACAGAGCAGAACTGTGGGAAAACAGCCAGCTTTTACTTGGTTTATGACTTCACCTTTCTAATCTGATCTTCTCCCTTGGTATTGTCTTCTGAGAAAGTATTCTGAAGGGTTAAGCCATGTTTAAAATACAGAAGCATCTCTCCTACTCAAGAACAGATGTGACAAGTCAAAAATAAGACAGAGTGAAAATACACCTGTGATCTATGGGATAGTATCAAGACTGCCTAGCTTATTTGTCATGACAAATTTGATGTGTAAATTCAAGACACTAATTAGAGTCTCTGCACTGCAAAAGAGCTGATTAAGTGGTTCACTGCTACAAAAAAGCTATTGCCATTCCTCCCCCTCTTCTCCCTGTGTGACCCTACCTGCTCTCTTCTATTAGCTCTGGTACTCGCCTGATTGTAAAGTAAACTTATTTAACCATCAACACAAAGGGGGTGGGGAGGAGGAGAAAAAGAAAAATCACTTGGCTGTGCTATTGCAACAGGCCTTGCTAAAATAGACAAGAGTCTCATCTCCGCTAGAATAAGAAGAAGTTGATTATAAAAATCTTACATTTTTGAATATACATTTAAAAAGACTCGACTTAAGAGGCTAAGGGACATTTTAGAGACGTTTCAGCAGAAGACTCAGTAGAGAGGGCAAGTTCGGAAGGGAGGACTCACAAGCACATGACTCACAAAGACAGGAGTTTTGGCATGTACATTGAAATGAGTCAGTAGACACTGAGAATAACTAAACAGTCCCCTAAAAACAAGTGCAATAAATCCTATAAATAAAAGAATGTTATGATATGTTGAAACATATTCTTATTTGAATTGCTTGCAAATACATATAAAAGAATGACTATCAAAATAAATGAAAATAAAACCAACCATTACTTTATTAATCTTGTGCACTTATTACTCTTATTGGGGATGATTTTTCCCTCATAATATTTTCAGTATTGTCAATGTAATGTTTATTCTGTTTTCTAATCTATTTTTACATAAATACATACAATGAAATCTTTAGAAGTGTCTTAGAAAATGTCATGTTTTTGGAAAAAATATATTCTTAAAAATCTGCTACCTCTGAATCCCTAGTGTTTCACCAAAAGATCTTCTCCAAGAAAGTTTTATATTTAACATTTAAAGGGCAAAATGTCAAAAATCTTTCAAAAGCATACATATTTGAGGAAAAATAGACAAGAAAATAAAAGGCCAAGCAGCAGCACTGCATAGAAGGTTACAATAAGCAGATTGAACTATGCATTGCACAAACTGACCCCACTCTGTCAGCTGTGATGAGCTGCAGGAGAATTCCCCACTGGATTACTCTGACAAGTTTTAGTCAAATAAAGACAGACATAAAATTAGGCCAAATTGAGAGTATGACAAGAAAATTAGTAAGCTCAGAAAATGTGATTTGTGATGAAGGCTGGGCTTAAGGAGAGAAAAAAGGCAAAGATATATGGGAACAGTATTCAAGCTGGTTTCCACATCTAAGGCACTATGAGAAGTAATTGGTTTAACTTTCAGTAAAGGAAACTTGGTTCAGGTACTGGGAACCCACCTATAGAGCGAGCTATTCAATTAATCCAGGATAAGGCAAACACATAAACCAGGGAAAGCGTTGAACTGTGAGCAAGCAAGGTTCTGAAAAATAGGCATTATTCTTGATACTCCCCCGCACAAGAACTGTCCACCAGCCTTGAAACTAAACAATAATTCTATCTGCTTTTCTTGACACTGACTCCAGCCACAGACTTCTGATGTTCTAAATCGAAAGTGTCGTTATAATCTAGAGTTAATTCAAGTAAGTCAAAAGATTTGAGGAAGGGTGGGGAAATCACAACCTCTTTACAAAGAAAAACATTCATTATGAAGAGTATAAAATGTGTATTATTCTCTACATTAAAAAACCTGCATTTCTATCCGAGTATTAGAAGACAATTTTTAGATTCCTCTGGTCTCACATGTGTCTCACTTCGTGTCCAGTATATTGGAGAGAAACATATTGCAACGTATTTCAATTTCCAATACACCTTTGTTTTCTTCAAAGGAAAATCAATAAGTTATAGCCACTTTTATTAATTATTTACCATGCTGCTCTTCACAGGGACTGTTATTATCCTCTTTTCAATTTCAGCAGCCAAATAGACTTCAAGTTAAATTTGACTGATGAAAAAATCCACAAAACTTTACACGTATTTTTTCATAATATGTTCCATTGTCATCTTGAGAACAACTTTCAGCTAAGAACTCCAACTTAAAAATCAAGGAACAAGTTTTAATAACAGATGATAAGCAGCAGTCTGTTGTCTACAGAGACAAACACACTTTTCACCCTGGAAGAAAACAAGGAGTCATGAAATAAGTCAGTTCTTCCATCATAGCCACAGGCTGTGCACTTGGGAATGACGAATTTATGCAGGAAAAGTCTTTAGGTTAAATAGTGGAAAAAAAAAAATCATGGCAGCATAGCCTCCCAAGTCTAATGAAAGTTTGCATCTTGTCATAGACTTTGCATAGATTCTATAGAATCACAGAATGCCTTAGTTGGAAGGGACCTTAAAGACCATCGATTTCCTTCCCCACCTGCCATGGACAGGGACACCTTCCACTAGACCAGGTTGCTCAAAGCCCCATCCAACCTGGCCTTGAACACTTCTAGGGCTGGGGCAGCTACAACTTCTCTGTTGTTGAGCCTGTTCCAGTGCCTCACCACCATCAGAATGAAAAATTTCTTCCATGAACCTAATCTAAATCTACTATCTTTCAGCCATTATCCCTTGTTCTATCACTACACACCCGTGAAAAATGTCTCTCCCCACCTTTCAGCTCAATAAAGTCTTTGTAGGACTCCATTAGTTTCATCCTAAGCCAGTTTTATAATACTTCATTGAAAGGTAAAATAAATTTAAGAAGTTTTAAGATCCGTGCAACTGTAACAACCACTTAATTTTACTTTTCTTTTATTTCTGCATTCTCAAATTTTAAAACACTATACTGCTTCTGTAGACAATTTTTCACAAATTATGCACATGTGTATATTTGACAAAAAAAGTTAAATCTAAAGAGCAAGGTTATTCTTAGGCCTCTGTGGCTATCCAAGATTAAGGGGATTTATTCAGAAGAAAGACACAGCTGTAGCTCTGATACCAGCTCAGTCAGGGGAAGACAGGGAGCCCAGAGGAAAGTGCACCTTGGTCTCAGAAAGGTCTACAAGTAGGTACGTGGCCACACAAAATTCTGAGATCACAGCTGAACATTTCTATACTTTATGTTGCAGAACTGCTGTCAGATTTTCCTTAAGGGCACTGCAGTTACAAAACTAGCATTAAGTTCTGATGTTGCTCAATATTTACTTCACTGAGTATTAAGGGACTTTTATTCCCTGAGTGATTAACAGAGAAATCATTAATTGTGAAGGACAATAGAAGTTGCCCACCTGAGCCCATGATTATAGGGCCACAATGCCTGACACTGACACACATGATGAGAATGTTTAACTATTGGTATTTTACTAACTTTAAAATAGTTTAATAAATGATCCAAAGCCTTACTAAATAGTTCTGGGAACACAACAACAAGAACAACCCCTGCAAGAGCACAAAACAGCACAGTTAAATGACTAAGAAGAATGGCAAATAAACTGTACTGTTTCCATTTGAGGTTGAATGTGAGACTACTGATCATCCTTCTAAGGGATCAGACTAATTGTTTGGGCTGCAATGTATTATTCTCTGTGTATCTGAAATGTTAAAGAATTCTTTAAAAAGGTCTAATCTTGGAGTGATTTTTCCCAATAGGAAAATAAGCACATTTTAGGCTTTTCCTACATGAAAGAAGAGTGTAACTTGCTCAAAATAAACAACAAACTATTACAAATTAATATCCCAGCCTAAGTGGCCAGATCCTATATGATTTAGCTTATTTCATAGCCCTGTAATTTCTGTTTCTTTTTGCTATGAATGTTGCACATCTTGGAGGTTTTCAGACACCTAGATGCATCTTGCCACCAGGGAAGACATTTTTATGGGATTCTAAGACTCTATATTGATTAAGCAGCACAGCAGCATCCCTGATGTTCAAACTGTAAATAGTCTACTTTTTTTTTCCTTTAAATCTGAGCTAGAAGTCTTTTCACTGTTCTTCACAAACCATACTTTTTTAAAAGGGAAAAAAAAACCCAAACCCTGGCTTTTCATACATAATTAACAGTCAAAATCAGAAATTCTGAGGCTGCTTCTTTCTGTTAGATGGTGTCCATCTCAGAACCACTGCCAGCTCTTTGCTACACTCTTGACAGTCAACCTTGCACACCTTCTAGGCAAGAACAGGGGAAAGAGATACACTTTCTTCTAGCCCTTTGATCGGATAATCCTTCTAGCAAAAGAAATTTTAACCCTTCAATACACACAAGGTACAAGATATCTAAGAACTTGTTCATTGTGTAAATCCAGTTTTCTACACAAGATGGAAATGATTTTAACATAAAATGTGTCAAGGCTAGCATTTGAGAAAGTCTTATTACCCTGTATATAATGACTTCTCCCAGCTAACTAGTCACATATAACACTTATGGAACTGATCATGTAATGAAATGTATTTAAAATGCTTCTAGAAAAATGTTACTTAATCTAAGTATGCTTTTTGCTTGGCAATTACAATATAATAAGAGGATAAACAGTCCCAGATAAGATCTTAGCTGAAATCGACAATTTAAGACATAATCTGTTTATAGCTTAAATTTATATACTAACCAAAACAATATAAACAATTTAAATAGATATTGTCTGCAGAACATTTGCTCTCCTCCAATTAAATCCTTTTAAAGCAGATTTGAATTTCATTAGTGCAGCCTGAGCATGTAAACAAATTTTCTGGTATTTTAACATGTTGAAGCAGCACATATAGGTTTGTACATGCCATTAGAGAGATTTAAGATTTCACCTTCAGGACTAGAAAAAAGTAGAAAAACTAGGAAAAATCAGGTAAAGATGTAAATTCTTGGAGTACTTCTATTTCACACATAGACAGTTGCAGCACAATAGGTTATTCTTCTTCCCTCCCACAGCTCCACCATCAACACACTCTATAGCCTTGCTTCTGAATTGCTAGCTTCACTTCTTTTCATCAAAATTGTTTCTCTACCATAATAACTCAAACTATTTCCCTATATAAAAATTCTGAGAATATTTCTTTTGAAACCAGCGTACTGAAACCCACATTTCATTTGTATTCAGCATCTGCTGCATTTTGAGACCAGGGGAAAGTTTTTAAACCTGATTTGCCTTAGTAGCCACCAAGACAACTCACACAAAGCCAGAGAATCACATAGAATATTTAGACAGGTTCACTAAGCTGAGCCAAAGTTTAGCTGAACAGTCCAACAGCAAGCACTGAAGAGAAAAATATTTCCAATCCTACTTTTCCTCAGGGCTCAAGGCACTAGCAAGATGCCATACAGATGGCTGCAGCCTGAATAGCTAAACCATATAATATATGTTTATATAAACGGCTCTATTAGAAGGTAATACAGAGATTACTTCTTTTATTTTCCATGGGAGACTTAGTCCATCCCACCCTCACCGAATACATACCACAAAGGAACTAGATTTGAGAGCTGTAGAGTCTCATCTTTTCCTCTGCAGCAAAAATTCAAGCCTATTTTACCCATTTTCCAAAAACATGACACTTTCTGGTGCCACTCAGCCAACCTCTGGTCCAGCCACAAATTAACAAATCCACCATTTTCACTCACCTCTGACACTGAAGGACTCTTTCCTGCTTCTGTACCTGGCTGAAGCCAGCCTGTCCCCTGCAGAGGGCCAAAGACACCAGAGCAATCCTGTGAGCTACAACCCCCAGCCCAGCTGCAGCCAGATAAAACCATGAAATAGGAAGCAGGTGCCCCCAGTTGTCCTCTGACACACCTGCTGACTCTCAGCATTGTCTGCTTCATACAGAACAAAGGAAAAGATTTTTTTCAGACCAACACTTGCATATTTCCCCCCTAAATTATCACTGATAAAATAAGTCATTAGATTGTAAGAGTAACAGAGGGAAAAAGTATTTTCTTTTTTTCATTGCATGGAAGTTTCTGGTAACATTGAGATTCTTAAATTTCATTAAAATTGCTTTCAGCATTTTTGTTCCAAAAATATTCAATATTGGTCTAATGGATTCCCACTGATGTCTATGACTTCAAGAAATAAAAAGTTAGGCCCAAAAATATTCCTAGGTGTTTATAGCAGAAATATTTAAAAGCTTTTCAAAGCCTTCTCTGATCTTTTCTGTATTATTTCTTCCCACATCCTACCTGTAACATAGAAATTGCTTTGAAAAGCATTATTGGCGGGGTTGGGTTTTTTTCCCCACAGTTTTCTCATTAGAACTATCACTTACAATTCTGTTGGGTTTTCTTAACACATAATACAATACATCCAATCCTTTTTTATTAAATTTAAAATTCACATTCAGTTTTCCTAGAAAGAAATGAATTCTTGATTTAAAAATTTAAATCTGGGAAGGTTTCCCTTTTTCAAATTTAATTACACTAAAGACTGGGTTTCTTCACATCTTCTTTTATACTGAAACCTTCCCCATGCCGCTAGTAATTTCCACTACCCTTCACTGATTTTTTATTTTCCTGCTACAATCTCATACTTTTACTATTTTCACAAAGTATCTTCTTGTAACATTCTAACAAAGCCATATGAAAACGATGCCTTCACTCTGGGGAACAAGTGAGTTCAAATTCTCATTATCCTACCTTTAACCGATATTTACCAGAAGAATAAGAAAGAAATTCAAAAATGAAATCCTACTACAATTTAGTTTCAATCACATTTTATTTGTAGAATTAAAGTTTATTAAAGAAACATAGATTTGCCTCTGCTTAAATTTGACCTTCAAGTGCAAGATTTAATAGGCTAAAGATTAAAGTAAATCATGGTGGTTTGCTCATTCTTTTGCATTATGAAGAGCTGCAAGGAGAAACTAAAACATGAAATAAAAACAAATGGCAAAGTCAGTTTATGAAGACAGATTAAGAAAAAGTATGAGCATTAGAAAGAGTAAGTTATAAGGTATGCAAAAGGAAAATAATGATATTATTATTTTTATATATTTCTCATCAGATATATGTGAAATTTAATCTAAAAAGAACAGTATTTATTTTTGGGCAACCCCATGGAGAGTACGAAAATTACAAACATCTTACTTACAATATTATAGCAATATTTATTTTTAAAATATGCAGCTAATAAGAAACACACAATCCACCATTAATTACAGCTAACATAATTGCACCATTAAAATTAATATGAATTATAATAAGCAATGTGTTTCAGCAAGTAGATGTATAGTATTATCACAGTTATCCTCACAGTTCTCTGTCTAATAATACATTTGAAGAACAATATTAATTAGTATTAGAAAAACTCTGTAAAGCACTGTCCATGTAAACACATGGACAATGGAGATCCTGATGTGAATCACTTTGAATAAAATAGATGCAAACAAACCACTAATGTCTTTAAAAATATCCAACTAAAAAATGCAATGTTGGTACTTGACCCAAAATAACAGGATTTCTGACTCCCAGGGCAGTTTTCACAGATGTTTTTTATCAGAATCTTGATTTAGATGCGAAATATTTTTTAAATCAAGCTCAAATGTGTATTCAGACCAGGGGAAAAAGAAAAAAAGGTATGAAAACCCGATTAGAGAACTCTGTGAGATGTTTCAATTGCTGCAGAGTATCTGCACAGAGAGCGGGCACTCAACACCTGACTGCAGGCTGACATTCCATTTCTGGGTAAATCTCAGATGTGTCCAGCCAGGTGAAAAAGCAGAGAAACAAGGAAAAGAGAGGGGGCTCTGGGGCAGTCAGGGCCTTGACACTGGGTGTGGAGAAAGTTCATTTCAGGTGCTATATTGTTATTATTTCATTCATGCTGAGAAACCCACATCAAGTGCTGTGGCAATCTCTGCTTACGACCGCTGGCTTCCCTCTCCCTATTACCTCCTCAACAGGCTCATTTGGTCAAAATAATAATCGACAAAACTAATCAACAAAATTTCTCTGTCTGAAAGGTAGGGGAGATTTTCAAAGCTGCCTGAAGCAGACTCTAGTGAGATCTCTACAAAACAGTAATCAGGTGGGGGATGTACAGGGTAGCAAGATCTACACACAGAGCCTGTCCAAGGCAGATGTAGGAAAAGTTAACACCAGTGCTCTGGTATCCTGGCAAGGCAGAAATTGAAATGATACAGGCAACAGCCCTATTTATTTAAATAATCCCTGAAAAACACGGAAATTGAGAAATAAGGTAAAAAATGTGGTTTCATGTTTAATCATCCCCTCATCTGTATTGTTATTCATATCACACTGGGGGTGTGCATAAAAATTTGCATGCAGAATCTTGCACTAGTGTCAGACTGTAGCAAATGTGGGCATTTTAACTTGTTCTTCTATTTTAAGAGAATTTTATTTTTACACTCTGTATTAATGAATTTGAAATAAAATATTAATCAGAGCTTGAAGCGTCAAGAAAGTAATTTCAAAACCATACAGAAAGTTAAGTTTACAAAAGATGCTGAAAAATAACCTTTTTCCTGTTAACTCTCTTTGTGGTTAGGACTATCTGCTCCTTGTTCATTCTCTGTCTGGTGGCCCACCATACTCTTCTCCCCTTATCCAATATTTAACATCCTTGTTCATCTTTTTTTCCTTCATTAAATCCTATATAATTAAGTCTTTCTGCACAGAACTCCGCCTAGAAATACAATCAATTAAATTAAAGGAAATCCACTGTCAGAATGAACATGACGTTTGCACGCACCTAATTTTTTTTTATTAGCCTCCATTTTTAATGTCTCCTTTTCTATGGTTTGTCCTTTTGTTACATGTAAATGCAGTAACCTCCCCCTGCCTGGGACTGTAGCTCATTCTATCAGTTTATTCTGCCCAGCAAAGCAAGAATCTGTCACTGGTTCAATACAAACACTTCTGTGACAATAGTTATTACAATGACAGGAATATTCTTATATTTAATAGTATGTTAAGATGAATGGACGGCTGAATCATGAAATGGTTCATCTTTTTCAATAACACTCCAAATAATTAAATAGAAATAAATAAATGGCAAGAATTATAATTTAATCAAAATTAAACCTCTTCCACCCCTAATTTAAATGCATTGCAGTAAAACAACATGTTTAAAGAATAATGCATAGGTTGCAGTATCATTCATTCATGTGATGAAATGTTAGAATTAAATCTCCCATAGAACTCTAAGCCAGGTGCTTTGGGCATATGAGTGCTGATACAATCTTTAATTACAAGATTCCATTATTTTCTTGCAAGACCTTTTTCATTACATTTACAGAAAGGATGGTACTCATCAAATGAAGAGCTATATAATATTCTTTCCCCATGTTTATCCAGTCTGTGGTCTCACAACTAATTTGTTGCACACTATTCAAGACCTCCTCTGAAGGAGAGCAATGTTTTCCGCATTAGTTTGTGTAGAGTTCATCATGACAGAACCTCAGTGCTTCACAAACATGACCAAATTCACTTCTATAAAATCTCTGTGACACAATTTCTCCTATTTTGCAATAGAAACACTGAAGCAAAGGGAACTTCATGTGAGTTAACACTCAAAAAAGGGGAGAGCTAGTGCAATTCACATTGTATTACAGCTCTCCAGCATTGCCCAAGCCCAGTGTAACCTAAATTCAAGCAGCATTTCTAATCCAGAGCTCAGCGCTTCCTGCACACCAGTATTCAGGCAGTAACACAGAGGTGATTCAGCCTAAGCAGGGAAGTGCTGCTGCCACCCAAGCTCCTTTGAAACTGCATGAAGCAGCCTGGACTCCCTTACTCAGGGTGGTCTCAGCTTGGGGCAACATGCATGGCTCTGGATGGCAGAACACTTGGTGCCAAGGGGATGTTGCTCCCAGGTACAAATCAATTTATATGTTTGACGGGATTTTGACTCTGAACTACATGCAGCATTTCCCAGAACTGAATATTTATTAGTGTCAGGAACAAGGATTTTAGTTGTACACCCTCTGAAAGCAATACTGCTCTGAAAGTATGACTGCTCCCTGTGGAAGCAGGAACAGAAGGTTCACTCCTGAACCACTGTCCTGATCTGAGCTAAAATGCTAGTGTATACACAACATATAGACAACACTGGGACAACCAACAGTAATCCCACTTTCTTTCCAAAAGTGACAGCACAGTGGCATTGTTCATGCTCTTTCCCACTTTGCAAAGTAGTCCCACTAGGAGATGGAAGGTAAAATTGCACTTTTTCTTTTTCTCTTTTTTTTTTTTTTTTTTAATTTTCAGGGTAAAACAAGCTTGAGAAAAAGGGGTTGTTTTAATCTATTCTAGAGTACTGCTACACAATCAAACATGGAAGAGCCACAGAGCCAGAACAGGGCAAATAAATCTCTTAACAGCATTGTTAGAATACTCTAGCACAGGAAAAAGAGGTTCTCATCCTTCCTGAGCAGTGCCTGTAAAATTGCACAAGTATCCTTGTGAACAGACAGCAAAAGAAAACCAAAATACACAGTTAGAATTTTTCACCCTATCTTATTAATCTCTTTATAATGAATTATTAATATATACGTCACAAGAAGGGTGAAACCCTTCAGATAACTCAGTGGCAAAAAACTATTGACATTTATGGGGCTGAAATTTTACTGTAAAATTAAAATATAGACAATGTCCAACACAATCAATGAAACTCTAGAGCAAATTTTCAGATCAATGTGAAAACAATCACCTACTAAGAGCTACGGTGACTTACACACAGTTCAAGTAATAAATCTTCGTAACTTTCATACAGACAAGAAATTAAACAGAAAGTGTTTTAAATTAAAAGGTTCTATAAAAGAATTCAATTAAACGGGGGCATATTTTTCCTATTGTTGTTTTAATTTCGACAGATGTTTTCCCATAAATCATGAAAATCATACACAAGATTGTCTATCACTCATGCTAGTAATAGGATTTTGCAAGGGCTGGCTCAAGTCCTTATGAAGTATATCATTGCTGCTCTCTGCTGGTCAAAGTAATTTCTCCTTTATTTAAAACCTTGTACAGAAAATTCTGTGAAAATTATAGGAAGCTTAGTAAGTATCACATGAATAGGAAGATCTTTCATGGCATTTAAATAACCATCTCGGCCATCACAATGATTTGTTTTCATTAGTACGTCTCTACTCCTGAGGCCAGTAAAATTAGTAATAAATACTGGAATTACACAAGAAAACCTTCACCTTCAAAGGCCACAGCATTTAAATTCATAGATGTACACATCTCAAGTGACTTTTGCTTGTAATACTGAAGAGTGAATGGAACAGCATAGAGTGTTCGTGGTGCAATATGGGAAAAGAGTAAAGAAAACATTTAAGAATATTGGAAGATAATGCCTATTTAATAAAATATACTACCCAGCATGTACCTAACACACGAGCAAATGTCTGATCAGCATTATCTTCTCAAAACCTGTCTTAATTCTTTGTCTCGGCTAAAGAGGGAAAGCATTCAATCAATGCTAAAAACCAAACAAATCTAAGTTTCCCACAGTTTCTAGTTTCAAGCATCTTTAAGACTTTACTGGACTGCTTAATTTCTATTTGAATTATAATATAAATAGAAGTCTCACTTTTGGAGCTCTGAGCCAGGTAGTCCTTAATTAAGTGCTCCCACTGGGTAACTATTGCTCAATATAAATTGAGGTTTCAAAACCAGCTCCAAAATAAACAACATCAATTTACCATATTGTGAAAAAAATTTTCTCTTTTCATAAAGCAGTATTATATGGTAGGCTAAGCTAATTTTAAAATTTGCTCAGGTATGAGATGAAAATTATACCAAACCAGTATACAAAAAAGACTCTCCTCAAATCATATCAAATAATATTTCTGTACCTAGCAAGAAACACAACTCAGTTTGTTCAGTTTATCAAACAATTTATTTAGCAAAGTACCGCAATATGAATAATTTATTTGTTCTGACTGAAAACTCATGTTTTTCTCAATGAATTATTTCAGCAGTTGTACATGGAGACATTTAGCCATAATCTGGGATCACAAAATTTGAATCAGCTTTGAGCATAGAACGTTAAAAGAAATTTCTAGCTAAAGAATTTATTTCCAAACAGCTTAGAGAGCTTTGCTTGAGGTCAATGCACTTCATTTTGTGACAACATAAATAAGATGCAGAAAAAAAATTTGATTTCTGCGTCTCCTTTCTAAAACTATACTTAAGTAGCTTACAAAACCTACTGAAGCAACAGTCCAGTATATTGCTGCAGAAAGAAATCTCAGAGCTTTTTTTTGTACAAACATATGTGCATAATATAAAAACCTATTTATTACAAAAACATTAACAGCAGACAGCGAAGAAATCAAGACTTATTAATGATGTTTTTAAAGACAGAAACAATCTGGGACCCACGACTAAAGAAATGGCATCTCTCTTTATAGCTCACAGCTGAAACCAACCAGAGATGTTAATTCAGCTACATCGACACATGCATACAGATATCTTAGCACCCAACTAATAAACAAGTGATATTTTATTACCAAGCTTTACTGCTCATGCCATTTACCATTCTACCTCTCACCTCAAGCCAATAAACCATTTTGTCTCACTGATGTCTGAACTCAGCATGAAGCAGGAAGAGGAACGAATTGCACTGTGCTTTGGGTTAGACTCAGTAGTTTTAAATGAGAACTCCAGGAGACACACTGAAAGAACTCAAATGCTTTTGCAATTATCATTTTCTGTAATGATTTATTTTGTGACTGATTAGCTCTATCCTATTAAGAGATATGGCAACCATTTCAAATTTATGTGTGGAAAGAATGAAAGTATGTTGAGACAAGAAATGTAACTAAAGGGAACTGAAAAAAGAGGGAAAGCTTGCTGTCATACTGTTAAGTGCTGTTTATCATAGGTTCTCAGGTTTGGGATAAAAGCACAAAGTTCTCAGCGGAAACTCAATTCCTACAAACATTATAAACAAAAGCTTAAAACTTCCAGGGTGCCTGGGGTGAAACAGAGATAAGCTGAGGCTCCAGTAAGGATCCTGAGTACCTTTAAGGTCCTCTCTGCTCCTACACACTTAGGACATTGCCTAAGGTGAGAACAAAGTGACAGTGAGTGAGGATGGGCTTTCCTTGTTCATTTCTAGGAGCCAAGCACTTGCCCAGGGAAATGCACTCTCTGTAACTGTGCACAAAGGGGCACCCTGGCATTTCCTATTCCCCTACACCCACTGGTGATGTAAGGCTCATGTGAGGTTTTGCACAAATTTTAAAGGGCTTAGCAGATCATGGTGAGAGACTGTGAACTTGTGGTCAGCTTATCAAATGTACACTCAGCATTGGCCATGAAGGAATTCACTGCTGGCAGCCAAGGGATCTGTGTAGATTGCTTCAGGACCAAGTACAAACATGGCAAGGGCTCCCAACAACATTGATTTCACCAGTGCTTGTGGCCCTCGGGAAGGGAGGCAGTTTCCTTGGGGGAAATTGTTGAGGATGCAAAATGTAATCAAATGGTTTGTATGCATGGCAATCCTGTGACTATGATAGGTAATATGGATGTGAATTGTCTCTTACAACCTGCAAAACATGAGCACGAACCACTCCGTAACACTTAACCTCATTGCTCAGGCATTTAAGATGGTCTAGACATAGCCTGAAACTTCTGAACTGTTTTGTTGTATACTGGTATTATTGTCAAGATGTGCTACCCTGGCTAAGTTAACAGCCTTACAATTTAGTAAGTTAAATGTCAAGTGGTTTGCTTAAAGAAACCAAAGAAGAGAACATGGCAAAGCTTGCAACATGTAATGTCAGACTTGTAATACTGTGGTAGAAAAAAGCATCTTTTCTCTCAACATAAATTCCCACAGGGTAAAGCTCACTTTATCTTATGTGCCAGCACTGCAAGGAAAAAAATATTCAATACTCTTTTATTCGCATCTGCAATTGTTTCTGGGTTATCTGCAAGATAACAAACAGAACTGTACAACTGCTCCAGGTTTGGGCTGAAAAGCCTGGAAATGTTCTAATACCCTATAACTCTCAGCACATTTTCTTTAACAGGTGTTATCAAAAGTGAAGAAATAACATGCTGCAAATTCTCTCCATCTCTGCCCTCACTACAATGCGACATTAAGTTTTACTTGACATTTCCCATCTTTTAACACTAGCTGGATTTAGCGCTTTCAAAAAATTTAACTAGAAAAACACAGAGCTAAAAATGGGAGCTTTTCTCTAGTTTATCTCTGAAGACAAACCAGCTGGGTTCTTCACTTAATATCCCAATAAACATGGACTTCCAACACTGCAGCTAAGAAAAACGTTTGGATGCAGTGGCTTTCATCCCACTGCATCATTTTAAGCCAAGAAAGCAAATTACACATCATCCCTTCCATTAAGAAAAAAAAGCTTTGACAGTGGCCTGCATAAGCACTTCTTCATTCTGCTGGTGATAAACGAACCACTAGAGAAGCCCTGAAGACTGAGGGGGAGGAAAGTAAATGCCTGCTTCCTATAAGGGAAAGGAAAACTATTTTCCATTTGACTGAAACAGCCCAAGAAACAAAAAACTGACTGAGAAATTTAAGAACTGTTGGTGAGAACGTGACAGTCCGTGGGTTACCTTGATAAGTTGACAGAAATTTGGCTGAGTCTCACCAACAAAAGCAGTCCTGGATCTGGTGCTCAGAAGCTAAGTTAATGAGAATATTTTGCAACAGCTATCAGAATACATTAGTGTAAAAGTCATGTAGAGATAGATTATACTAAGATTAGTAACTAGAAAGGTCTTGACTTATATGCATTTATTCCAATACACCAACAGATGTTTAAACAAATTTGCCATTGAACAGATTATGTACTTATTTCTTCATGATGTTGTCATAGTGGGATTTTTAAGATTCAGTGATGCAAGTAAAGCATTTTTCCCTTATCTATTCTCTGAGATTCCTTAGCATATCACAGATAATAAGGAGGTTTTTCGTATTTTTTCTTGCTAGTGTTACACATGCCTGTTTCCTTCCTTTTTTAGCCTCTTTGTGTAACCTTAAAGCAAAGATATCACAAAGAAACAATCAGAAGAACAAAGAATTAAGGAGATACCTGGCATAAATAACTCCTAGGAAGTTATGGTACTGCTGGCAAAGATTGTGGGTTGTTGCAGCTCAGATGGGATAGGATGAAGCTGTGCATTCACACATCATTATGTGATGTAGGCCCCAGCTGGTGTTAATGGAAGAGCTAAAGCTGCCTTATCCTTCTCTGGCTCAATAAATCAGAGCCCGAGTTAGACTAATAAAAAAGAAAAAGCTATTTTCCAGGCAGCAGGCATAGTTACACAGCAGGCTTGCCAAGTCTTCGAGTCTAAAAGGCATAAACAATGAAAAACTCTTCCCCAAGAGCATTTGTTTTAACCCTTTTTATCTGATTGTGTAGCAACCCAGCCCTTATAACACACCTGTCCTTTATGATCCTATCATTCATTTTACTGCACAGACTTGTAAACTGAGGAAGCTGTGTTTTAAAGCATACTGACTTCTGCAGTGCAGGTTCTCAAAATTGTGTTTAAAAAATAAAATTGTATTAAAACATATATATACACTTCTACAACATTCTCAAGCACTCCACAGAATCTGAAATTAGAAGAAAACCTCATGCTCCATACACGTATAAAGAGGCTTGCTTTTATATAATTAGGTGTGACAATCTATTCTTTGGAATTGAGTATATGCTTTCAGCATTGATTACCTTTAATCTCATTTTCTTTTAACTTTTAAATAAATAACTTTAGTAGTTTCCCTAAGCCTGGGAGCTTTAACGATGGACAGTTGAAAAAAATATGAAAAATGAGAAAGACTAAAATTGTTACCTCAGAAACAGAGTCCTGAGTTTATTTCACAAGATGGAGAAAAGTTACACTATTTCCACAGACATTAGTATACACAGAGCAAATTTCAAGTGTTCAGCTTTCCTTTCCACCCAGTTCTTGGCGTCTGTACTGAAGATGACAACATTCCTAGACAGGGAACAAGTGTCCTTTTGGAGTTGGACTGACAATGCCACCTGCTTTCACATGTGTAACTTTCAAACATTTTATGTATTCAAATACTTCTAAAATACAAGATTGCAAGTACCCCACTTCATTTGCAAGCCCTTCTGTCTTTTATTGCTGTTAGAATGATAAGCACATGTATTTTGAGGGCATTTAGTAGCCAACCACTAAAGAGCTCTTGGAGACCAAGAGCTTGTTCTTGCTGTTTGTACCTGCCCCAGCCTTTGAGAAAGACTGTCCTGACCTTCAGTGCCTGCACTGCCTGTACCTGTGCTGGTTCCCAGCCTCCCTCACAGCTGGGATAGAAGTCAGGCTGCAGGACAGCCCAGGATCCAGGCATCCGTAAGAGCTCAGGCAACCCTCCCTCTTAAACCCAGTAGCTGGGAAGCAGCCCTTTTAGTGGAAAAAATTATGTTGGTTTTATGCAAATCCTCTGTATTGCATTCACCTGAGCAAAGCAGGAGCTGGATCAGATCCACCTGCTCAGCTGTAAAACAATTACAGAGACCTGCAGTTCTCTCCCTCAAGCTGCATAAAGAGCTCATTTTCATTCAAATCTCTGTTGTGGTGCTTTAATTGTCCCTAACTTATTGTGAAGGTCAGTCAAAAATGTTGTACTATTGTAACTAAATATAAAATCTTCTAAAATGAGCAACTACCAAATGACATACTTTAGGGTGTATCACTTTCTGTAAGATTTCTTTGCTCCATATGTTTAGCTTAGGGCAATATGTACATTTTCTTATGTTTCAGCTTCCTGTCTGCAAGATGGCAAACAGTAACTCATTTATTTTTTTAAAGCTCCAAGCGACAGCTCTGCCAAGACCAATAAAGAGCACACTTACAGTTTACACGTTTTTCTATGTTATCTATAAATGTTGTCTATATTGCAGCCTTTGCAGTGCCATAAATAAGTGATTCTGTATTAAAAATGTATTCTGCCAGAGCTTGAAAGTTTCCTTCTAATTAGAAGAATAACAAATCTAAGAAAATACTAAAGCCTCTGACTTTGAACACATGGTTCATGAGAGAGAAAACAGGTCCAACACTTGCTAGCTAACTTGTTTTCCTAAAGAAAAAGAATTGAAATTACAATGTCACAAAATTTCCATGGTTACAAAGCCCTCACCCTACTGAAGAGAGATAGGAAATAATATATAGCCTAAAGACTAAAACCTTTTACTGCTTTAATTGCACAGAAATGAGTAAAATTCACTTTAAAATGTGCCTTAGGGTTCCTGTAAGTCGTGGTCTTATAAAGTCAAGCCTAAGCACAAAACCAGAACATTTTGCTCTTCATCAGAATACTGAAGTAGTATGAAAAGACAAAACAAGTTGTTATAATTCAATGCTTTCAAATTCAAGTCAACTTCAGGAAGTAAATACAAAACAGAAAAGTTAGACTACAAAGGCACTGGAGAGCTTATAAAGGGTAATTTTCTAGAGAAATTACTCTTTAAGCTTCTTCATTTCTGAGGAAAACCTACACCCATTCAAAGCCATTGACTTCAAGGTTTGCTTTAAGTGAATTGTGTCCTTGTCCTGAAATCCGTGATGAGCCGTGTACGGTTTTCTCGACATGAAATATTTCTTAGAACCGTAACCAAAGTGATACCTCATTCAGATTACCTGTATGAATACTTAACGTATTAACTATTCTGCTGTTCAGCAGTGGGGTGAATGTCAAAAGGACATTCTCCAAAGAGAATGGGTGCAATTTGGAAACGCACATCTTCTAGGAGATTAGAAAAACATGTTGTCTTCAGTACAGAGAAATCAAATAGTTTTCCTTACAATCTTCATTAAGGATTAATTATGTATTCAATTACATGAAAAAATTTTATTGTTGAAAGATATTTTCTCATTATTTTGTTTGGCAACATTAGGCAGGTACACATAGTACAAGCCAAAAATAAGATGGGAGGTGAACTGTTTTTAATAAATTGTAGATACGTCTTTTAAAATCTGAAGCTCACTGGCTTTTAGCAAGAGAGACACTTGTTTACATTCTTTTTCACCCAAACAAATTTTGTGCAAATTAAGAATATAATTAAAGTGCTGATTTTTCTATGAAATTCAGCTTCATTTGAAATTCTTTATATAAGATCTGTGAATGAAAAATACATTTTGTAAAGACAATGCTGGGGTTTTCTTACCAGAAATCCTTCCCTAGACAGAAAAAAGTTTAAAAATTAAATATAGGCATATAAGAGAATTATTGTTTACGAATGTAACAAAATGTACAGTCATTCATTCTTCAAAGATTACCAATGTAAGTTATCCCCACACGCATTCTTTTCTTTGTTATTTAGTATACTCAGAAGCAAATCTGCTCTAAGGAGACATTACAAAACAAGTGGAAAGACTTAATAGAAAGAGAAATTTATGATACAGTGTGCTGATATGGGAGTAGAACATTTATGAGTTACTTCCTCTTCAGCTCAGTTTTAGGGGCTCGTGTAATTGTGACTTCAAATCAATTCTACCTGGCTTTGAAACGCAAAGGAACAAACTTCTTGTTGTTGTTGTTTTATTAATTTAATTAATTAAAATTTATTTCCTCATTCAACACCCTCTATCCCCCAGCTTCACCAGGGATCATGGACAAATATATGACATGAAGAGTGGGGCCTGTTAAAGATGGAGGTGATCACGATTAGGGCTAGGGGTGACAGAAGCATTTTGCACCTATGTAAAACACAATGAAGTCAGACTCATGGTCTGAGGGGACTTATTCCTCCATTAAATACCTTCTTTTTCTTTTCAGATGTCATTCAGGGAATGGCAGGTCACTTATAATTAAGCTGGTATTTGATTTCAAACACAGAAGTGAGGGAACATCAGAAAGAGTTCTTGATATTGAAAAGGTTCCAGTTAATTGCCACAGATGACTTGTGCTTCACAAGAAACATCTGATGCTGGCACAAGAACGCGAATGGTCTGGTGCTTCAGGAATGTGGAAGGTTGTGGAAGGTTATGGAAAGTTCTCACAGCTACCACTTAATTCTCCTTTCTAACCCAGTTCTCTGAGAAGGAAAACAGCTTAATAAATCAAGGTAGCAAATTCTTAATTTATTTTTACTCCACTGATCTTTTAGATACATACTATTAGATGAAAAATAATTTTTAGTACATTTCATAATTACAGAATGTAGACAATAAATGATACAGTTACTATGTGGAGCTGTGGTTAATGAAAGTACAAAATATGTTCACAGACTCATATAAATATAGCTGAAAGATAATCTGATCGGTCAAACAGCCTTTCATTTAATGAATTAAAAAATCAATTTACATTTTGGTAATTTCTGATTCTTAACTTCCTTTCTTTAAAATCCCCTTTAGGCAGTGGGATGGACTGTCTATTTGAAAGATACAATAATTGATCCTTCTCTTAAGCTATAATACAATTTTAGCTCTAATATTTGTTCCAAGAAAGTCGTTGACAGCTTGAAGAAAGATTGGAAGACAGCAAGATATAAGACTAGAAGAAGATTTAAGGACTATGAAGTTTGACCTAGCAGGAAAGACTAAAATACTTGATATATTCAACGTAGAAAAGATTGGAAGACAGCAAGATATAAGACTAGAAGAAGATTTAAGGACTATGAAGTTTGACCTAGCAGGAAAGACTAAAATACTTGATATATTCAACGTAGAAAAGATTGGAAGGACACTGTGTTGGTAGGAAAAAAATATTGCCATTGGGTGGGTATGAAAAAAAACTTGTACAAACCAAGGGCACTCTTTAAATCCATAGCACCAAAATCATAGGAAAAGAAACACTTGCATTAGAACTGTAGGTGTAAAAGCTCAGTTTCCATAATAAAGATTTTTTTTCTAAAGTCACACATGGTGAGTCACTAGGAATGCTGAATCTTTACACAACCATTTCCCTGGAAAGGGGCAAGAGCATTGTCTTATCCTTCCCTTTATTCTCTAATTTAACTGGTTTTGTTGCATAGTATTTAGCAGTACAATTGCAATTAGGGCCACAGTTGTATATATATAAACTAGCTATTAAAGAAACTCTGCAATTTTGTAGATACAGATGAACATGTACTTGAATTTTCAAATAGTATCAACAGAAGTCTGCAAAAGAAAGATGCAAGAAAAAAACTTGCATGTCTATATTTGTTTTTAAAAATTGCTCTGGCTGTCACTGTCACCGATCTTTAGATTAACAAAGATGTTTATTCTAGAACGATGCACCAGTGCAACTCAATTCTTTATAAATCCATTTGCTAACAGCTTGCTATTGGATAGTTTTAAAGGTTGTCCTTTTTCCTCCCCTCTCTCTTGTCTTTCTTCTATTTTCTTTTTTTTTTGTGTGTGTGTGTAGTAAAGCTGGAACCATAAGCCAAGAAAGACTGCTGTGAAATTCCAAAAACAATATAATATGAAGGATCTAATGACCTTGTCGGCAGCACGATTTGAATGACATTTTCTCTAAGTAATATTTATATGCAGCTGGATAGAGGCTACTAAAGAAGTCACAGAAGCCATCACAATTCATGTAGATGATTACATCTTGACAGGTGTAATCATTCAATGTTGCTTGCTCTCTTTTCAGGCTAAGCTAATCACCACTGCAGTTTCCCTGCTATCAGAATGCACACAAACACCCCTGCACACACTGTCCTGTGCACTGCAGGTGTGGGTGTAACACCTTGCTCAAAAGTATATTGGGTATATTTAACACTGTGAAAAGGCTTAAGATACTAAGAAGACTTCATGAAACCTGGGCAAGGAAAATGTTTAAATATCTTCATGCTCTTCTCCACAGTTTGGGTTGAGGTTGGTTTTAATAGTGAACATGTCAGAGAAGAAAAGCTCCATATGTAACACCTTCTAGTGATTTTATTGGTAACCCAAGATAACTCTCTAAAACGTCAGTTTGTGAAATTTCACCTGTAAGAGCTTCAGTCAGTGTAAAGAATAATGGAAATTTCAGTGAGCAACTCAGTAAGTAGCAGTGCAACCTGAGCTTTGCGTTTACTGGAGATTTTTACTAATATCAACAAAGTTTCATTGGTCCAAAGCATATTAATGCAGCTCAGAGTGTGTTGATGAATAGTGGCATCACATCTAGCTGGAGTAATTATAGAGAACTGTCCATACAAATGTGTGATGTTCAGCTTAGTAAACATATAGCAGTGTGATTTCACACATCAGATGCAGCTTTGTAAACACATAGTAAAGTGAGCCTCAAAAATCTGTCAGTAAACTTTTTCCTAGAGGATACAGACTCATTAAAAGGCATATTTTAACACAGGGATTAAAGTATTTTTAAAATGGTTGGAAAACGAATTATGTTCTAGGAAGTATTAATTAAACACAAAGATGCAGGAGTTTCTTAGTTCTCAAAATCACCCCTTTTCAGGAAGTCTTTCTCATTCCTTCAATTATTTTTCTTTAATAACAGGAACCTGGAATACTTAAGACAGACCTTTAATGCTGCAGATTTAACTTTGTGAAACCTGACCAAGACTTGTGACTCCTTTTATTTTGTCCTGCATAAAATGTCATTTCTCAACACCTGCATCTCTGATACACACTGAAAATGTTTCAAAAACACAAAGACAACAGATGTCAGGTAATGGCAGAGTGGGGATCAAATAGTATGGGATTTTAAAATCCTTTTTTTGAGTTTTGTAACAGTCATTCACTCAGGTGGCAGAAATTAATGCAGAAAGCTATGGTGAAACATAACTAATTGATGATTTCTTGACAAAGAAGAAGTCCTACAAATACAAGTATGTTGAAAACATGACCTTTAAGGCCAATGTTGTACAGCAGAACAACAAACCCATTTGCAAAATTCTGGTATTTGTGGGAACTCGCCTCTCCTGCAGTGCAGAACTAGGTACAAAATACATGGAGGTGATACACACAAAAATATGCTAGGATTTTTACCTATGTCAGAATTTACAAATCTTCATGTTAGAAATGTATTTAAGTATTGATTATTCCTCCATTATGCTGAATGGAAATTCATTTATAAACAACACTGCTAATAAATAAAATAAGAAGGTTGGCTTTCTAAATATTACCTTCATTTAAAGAACTTGATTAAAAATATATTATTTCTCTTTGCTTTCTATGTTCAGATCAGAGCCATTAATTCTGCTTCCACTTTAGAAGAGTGTTATAAAGAGTAGTTAATGTCCATAAACAAAATCGACAAGAACTTTATAATTTCTAACCATAAAGTTGATCCTTGTGGTAATACCAAAACCTTGTTAGATGAAAGCTTGAGTTACTCAATACCTTCTTCATCTTGGTCTTTCCTGATCCCATCTGTTCAATGGCCTTCTGGTCCCTGGGGCTGGTGCCAAAGTCAAGTTTACAGCTCATGGCAGAAGGTGTATAGTCCAGAGGGAAGCTACGGACCACTGAATGCAAACTCCATATGCACCAGTCCATGGAAATGGGTGGGAAGTTTCCAAAGCTAACCCAAGGAGAAGCTGAAAGCACTGCTTTTATTCAGCCTGAAGCAGAACAGGCAAAGGAGAGTGTAACTGATACCTTCCATTGCCCCATGGGTGGCTGGTGAGTGGATGAAGGCAGGCTCTACCTGGAAGCATGCTGAGAAAGGATGAGAGATAACAAACAAGGTGCAACAAGTAAAGTTCTGAGTACATGGAAGGAAAAAATTGTCCACTATGAGGCTGCTCTGACACTGAGACAGGCAGCCTAGAGGGGTTTGGACATACTCAGACTTTAACTGAACAAAGCCCCAACCAACTTTGCTTTAAGAAGTTGGTCCAATTTTGAGCTGCAGGTTGGAAAAGATAATCTCCAGAGGGTCTTTCCAACCAAAGCTGTTCTATCATTCTCTGATTTTATGAACTCAGGCTTAGCTACAGCCCCATTTTTTGAGGACAAAAAGTTATATAAAAATCCAATGGTTTTTTTTCTATGGTGTATTGGTTTCAGATGAATAACACTTGTGTCTTCTGTGTAAAAAATTCAAACGCAAATTTTCAGTTTGTGAAGCTTCTAGTTTATCTGGGAGAGAGCTTCTGTTCTAAAGCTGTAAGTCAGGAAGTTCTGCTCCTAAAGTGTTGCACATGTGGTCAGCTATTTCAATATTCAAAGAAATGTGATCACTTTCAGCCCATGTTTTTATTATTCACACTGCCTTTACCCAGAGTGTACATATATAAATAAAGAGAAGAAGCCAAGGTCTGGTAGGGCCAAGCAAAAGATCTGATAAAAACAAGAAACAGTCAATAAATTGAAAAAATCTTAAAGAGCAAGATGTCACAATGTGCTTGTTTATAGTAGAAAAAGGAAAATAACGTCTGGTAACTGTAAAGAATTTCTAATCAAAGCCTTTGGATAGTTCAGTTGGCAGCTATGTGAGCCCTGACATCTTAAGGACCAAGACATGGTGCAGCAGTGTAAGTGGATTGATTGTGTGTGTAATTATCTCAGAGGGCTACAATAATGCTGCAATTCCATTACTTCGGAGACCTCAAAGTCACTCATTTTTACATCTATTGAACAGACCATGCCAGTTTGGCACCTCTGAGCTTCAGTGTGGAGAACCCTAATTTTCTTTGCTCTGAAACCTGTAGTAAACAAACTAAATAGCTGATGTGATATTCTGATTAGTGGCATAAAGAAGGCAGAAGGGCCTGGACTGTACTTCTATCTAAAAACCAAACCACCGAACCAAAATCTTTTGCTTTTACTAAGGACCAAAGGGAAAGCTTTCCGTGACAATTAATGAAACCATTTTAGGAGCATGAAGTTAACTCTGTAGCTTCATTGTGAAAGACATTTCTGGTTATTTGTCACATTCCCCTAAAACATAAGACACCTTGAATTTCTTCTACTTGCCATTTGCATGGCTTCCTTGAACAGAGTTCTATATATCTGAGTTTCTCAAGATACTGGTTTTTTTATCTGGGAAGAATTTTTATCTATGTACATATTAAGGATAATATTCCTATGTTCTAGAAAGACTGGTTATGAAGCTGGAGCATGACAAGTCACTCTGACCATCCAGGACCATTGGGCTCCTTACACTCCTGCATGCGGTCACTGCATGGCCTTGTGTCAGCTTTGGCAGAGCACTCACAGTTAGTTCAGTGTTTTATAAAAACGTGGATGATGCAGAATATCCATTTAAGTTCTTTCTGGAAGAGCTCAGGAAGAAATACACACACTGCAGCTTCACTCAGTGAAGAGTTTCCTACTTACCTTTGTATGAGGTGCTCTGTCAGGTCATACGACTGCCAAGAGGTGGAAGCATACTTTGAACTGATTAATCAGTGCAATAATGAAAAGCATGAAAGACATGATAGAACTTAAAGAACTAGTTGGTAGCAATAAAATTATGTGAAACACTCTTAAAAGAAAGCTGAATGCATCCAGGATGCTATTAGCAAATTAAGTCTAGATCTCTTAGGTCAAATAATTACACCAAAGCTTAAGTACAAAAGAAGCTCCATGAAAGAGGAGATAGACCAACAGTGTCTGATATAATTTAAAAATCTCCAGCTTCCTCATCCATGAGAAATTCTGTAAGTAACTGAATAATTTTTGCAAGGACATGAAATTCTAATTTCCACTGATATTGTACAAAAAAGTCACAAAGCAATCACTAATCTATACTATTAAAACTGCATTTCATTTTCAGTTTTAAAGCACTAACAACTACACAGGTGTATTGAAAGGGAATTAATGTTCAGAAAGTTTAAGCTTCTTGGAGCTTGACCTGCAAAGTAAAAGTGCCAGAATACCATAAAATCCCATAAGGATTTGCAATTAGTATATGCTGGACATCATGGTGCTACATTGGAATATTGTGAGGTGTTTACAATTCAGAGGGGTCTCAAAGCCCTCAGCTATTCACTGGTTTCTACATACACTTCAGTATAGAGTATATATGTGGTTTTGACTCATCAGTAGATGAATGGGAGGAATGTTTTATCTAAACTCCACCAGAAGTGAATGAATTCAATAGTATAAAGAAGGACAAATGAATGTTAATTTGTAACTAATGTCCAGGAAACTAAAAATAAAACAAAGCAGAGATCAAGGTCAGAATAAACGGAGCAATATCCTTGATTTAAACTCTATTGAAAAGTCCCCCAGCCACAAACAATTTTGATTGATTAACAATATCTAATCTACTGGAGGTCAGCCACTTAGCTAGCTAATTTTATTTATCTATATTTGCCACTAGGATAAAGTGTTTGTGACATTTAACATGCTTTAAGCAAAAGTCTATTTTTACCAGCTGTAAGGCAATCTTGACAACTGAAAGCCCAAGTGAAACAAAGTATTGTGGATGGAGGGGGCTCTATGAAATGAAAAACTTCCTGCACTAAGAGCAGTTTTTCTAAAGGCTACAGGTGGATACCAATTCTGTGAATGTAAGAAATCAGACCAAAGAAATATCCAGTTACATATAACAAGCAGAATTTAAAAGTTTGAACATTAACCTGTTGGAACTAAAGAAGATGTTTGGTGTGAAAATACTTGATGTTGCAAACACATGGGCAATTTTGAAGTTTGGAGAATGAAACTAAAGAAGTAGTGAGGAGAAAGAGCAATACAAAATGACTACAGGAAAAGATGAGACAAGTAAAGCAGGCAGCTGCAATATGAGTAGATGTTACAAAATAGAGGGATGACTTTGAGAGAACAAAGAAGAAACTTTTGATATTATCTGAAAAAGTCAAGTAAACGTCTTTTGAAAAGAGTAGAAATAGTAACTTCCTTAGAGTTAACTGAGGAAAGACAGTTTTCCACAGAGATGTCACAGCTACAATTTCAAGCAAGAAATTAGAAGCAAGAAATGAGGAAACAAATCACATTGTTCTATTTTCAGTTGCTTCCCAGAATACAGACACATTCAGGGACTGTGTCCCTTCAGGGAAAGCAAGTTGTACAAATTGTTGAGATGAAGCAGTAGGAAGTCAGAGTTTCAATGTACAACTCCATGCTTCACATCAATACACATGAGAGAGGCTGACACCTGACATGGCATTTAACGAGGACAACACCCGGCTGCATTAAGCCAATCTGTCTTGCCAAGACTACATCTTTATATAAATATAGCCAATTGATATTGACTGACTCATCAGAGGAAGTAAGTCATGCACTTCCCAGGTACGTGACTTTCCATGGGCTCTGGGAGAGAAAGGTGAGTCCCCCGTGAGCACTGGTACATCTGCTTCTCCAATTTAATCATCAGTGTGTCTACAGATGCTCATAGAAGGAAAGCCACTGGTAAGAAAATGACTCAGTCTTACATTCCTTACCCAGACCAAACAAATCCCGGGTATTCAACAAATACAAAAAGGACCAGGGATGGGTCAAGGAAGGAAATTATTTTCCTAACTCAAACAATTTTGGAAGTTTTACTATTTATGCTTAACATTAAAAACTCACTAAAACTTATGGGTCCTAACTCTTTGCAGTATCTCCACCTCTCTTTAATTTGAATTGAATACAATTATTAGTCTATAATCTATCTTTTTCAATATGCCTAAATGACATACTGAAAAACTACAGTGACCTCAGAATTACCCATAAAGATTTATGATTTTGTTTCCATTTCAAAGAACATTAATCTACTTTAGTTATAGGATGTCCAGATTGTCTGGAATTAAGTTTAGCTTTTAAATGTCACATGGACTTTTGTCATACATTTTAGTATTTGACTCCTAAGCTTTAGTTCCCATACACTGCAAGGAACACACTATATAAACACTAACTGCTGAGTGGTTTTTCGGTTGGTTGGTTGTTTTTTTTAAATACAATACTATATTGAAACCCAGAGCCAAAATCAGAGACGTAGTGAAAGTCATGACTGCATGCATATTTTCTTTTCTTTCTGACAGTCAATAAGCATACTTCTAACATCTGTTTCAAGGCAGCAGTCAGATGTTCATAAAGGATTTTGCACTTTGTTTTCTTGATTACTCATGAGTTTCTCCAGCTGTTACCCACAGAAACACACTGCACAGCCGACCACTGGCCTCAGTGCATGTACCAGATCAACAGCTGTGAAGGCAACATTATTTATAACTATATTCATCAGAAATAAAAATAGTCTTAAAATTTAACTACAGTGGCTTACAATCACAACTGCATTTCTAAAAGCAGATGAAACCTCCGAACATCCTAATTACAATTACCAGGTAGAGAAAGTCCCATCAGAAGCAACTTTTTTGAGCTTTGAGAAACTTTGGCTCAGATGAAGTTTGAATGACATGATGCCTGATAAAACACTGTGATAGAAATAAATTGCTCACAGTGATGCAGATATAACCCACATATTTCTTTAGAATTCATCCCAGATACAATAAAAAGTTGTTAGGTACACAGCTGCAGAGGCTGATCATTTTAGTTCCATGGATTTTCTGTAAAGAGATTTGCTGGCTAATAGATCTGGCTAATTAAGTACTGTCAAATATGCCATGGGTCAAGGACACGATTGTAAAAACTTCCTAGCCTAGAACCATCTATTAATTTACTCCAATGTGCAGAAGGTCAGTAACATTTTGTTAACATAATTTAAAATTAACTGTGAAACGAGTATAACCAAACGATGTGAAAAAGATTTAAACAGATGGTTAACAATGAATTGCTGGTCACAAAATGCAACAGCTTGACAGATGACATATTGTACATATCCTGACAATTTGGGAATATTACCTGGACTGGTGCTGAAACTGTTCATGGCTCAGGATATTTTATTTATTTTTCCCTGCTTTCTCCTTTCTTTTCACTTGGAAGCTAACAGAAATTCTTGACATAGACCAAAGACAAGCACAAATAAAATAGATACACAGCATTTCACTAGTGCAAGATCATCACACAGTCAACAATACTCTATCATTTACAAGAAATTTAGTAATCCCAAAGTTCTTTCAGGGAAAATACATGAGGAAAAGTTCATGGCCAAAGATCCAGCCTGACTTTGAGGGGTAGATGAGATCAGTTACAAGTGAGTTAAGATACAGATTTCTGAAAATCTAAAGGAATTTTTCCTCTTTTTTTTCTTATGACTATTTTTTAAATTTAGTTATTGATGTTAAAGAGGAGCAGGAAATATTATTTCAGTCTAATCTCCTAGAATTTTTTTTCTTTCACAGGTCTAAATTTTGTATTCAACCTAGAAAAGTTTAGACTGCATTTCAGACAAATTGGTGCAGTGAGTGTATCAGTCTGTTGGTCTGAAGAGAAAATGGGTGAGATCCAGATTTAATTTACAAACGAGTGAAGAGAATTCCTACTCCTCCATCCAATTTGTGAAAAGTAATCAGCTTGTCCAGCATAGCATTGTATATTTGGTTACATTTTCCTGAGCCATCTATCATACTAGATACTTCATTGATTCTGTTACGAGTAAAGGTAAAAGAATAGAAAAATTTAAACCTAGGAAAACATTGTTCTCTATAAACAGAAAAACGTCTATCTTGTACAACTAAAAATATTTTTCCAGTTCAGCTTTCTAGCAGTTCAACTCCGGAATTTCAATTCTACCCTAAGGTCGACTATCTCTGAATCAAAAAATACCCCTTTTTACTGAATCAAAAAATACCTCTTTTTATGTGCCATGTGATACTCAGGTTCAGGTTTATTTGAGCTGATTAACAGATAATCAACGTTTGGCACAAATGCTTGATTAAGACTCACATCCAAAGTTGGATGTGCAGAGATGAATGTTCACTCCTGTCATCAGATTCTAGAAAATACGAACCAAATGCTGTAGTTTATATATGATACATTTATATGGATGTGGTATTGTCTCTGTAAAGTGAGTTTAAAATAAGAGGGGCTAGTGTAGAAACCTTTAATGGAAACTTGTGCATCAGAAATTGGAACACCACAGAAAAACCACACCAAATTAAATCTGAGTAAGTCATGTGGAACGTGCCTTACCTATTGCTAACTTTAAAGAGAGGCAAAAGCATGCATAATTTCATGTACTTTTTAATAAGGAGGGAAAATACAATAAAACATCCAGGTTTTAATAATTCAGGTTTTAATAAACTGAATTCTAAACCATTTATTATTAGGATGTTCTTTTAAAGCCTTAGTTATTAACCTACACAGGAATTTGAATATCTTGTTTTCCCTTCAAGACCTTGCTGTATTTTGCTTTGTTTTGTATTACACCCGATATGCAATATTACATAAAGCTGACTTTGCCACCAATTTTAAATCTTCAATTCTACACTGAAATCTTCAAAACTAAAAAGAAAAAAGCTAAGAACAAATAGTTACACATTTTGTTACTGCATTTTATTGCAGATCCATATTTGGATGACCGAACACAGATTTTATGATTTTTTAAATTTCATAAAACCATTAAAAAATAAAATTTACATTAGGACAATTTTTCCCCCAAAAATAATCTAAATGAGGAAAATCTCAGGAAAACATAATAAACATAATGAAGTTTCAACTTCAGAGGTAATATTTGCTGTTCTTGGAACATTCTTGAAAACAATAGGGTTACATTTCTTGGGACCATCTACGTACATATGCATTTAGAGCTCCTGGCTAAACTATCTAAAAATAGCAAAGCAGATATCCTGTCAGCAAGGCATTATTAACTCTTGTTCAATTCTTTCTAATATTTATAGCTTTAGAATTGAAAAGGGCACAACAAGCATTGTGTTCCTATAGTCACCTTTTCTTTTCTTCCTTTTCCTTGTGAGTGTTGACATTCCTTTCCAAAACAGCAAATTCCTTCAAATTAAAGAAGCACTTTCAATTTCTCTACATGTTTCCAACTTACAGTAACAATTTCCCTTATATTTCTATAAACCCATATGAAAGATACACTGAGTTAAGCCTTAAGCTGCACTTTCTAAATTATTGAGTAAAATATCCCACATAAAAGACCCATGGAGAACCACATAACAGCAATTAATGATACAGGTTTTTCTTTATATGACTCAGTGGCCCCTGAGACTTAGTATTTCTAGACTCAATAAAATAGTTTCTGCTGCAGACTATGGCTCCAAAATAGTAATTAGCTCTGGAATAAAAAACAAAATGTCAAATTGACGTGAACTATAATCATATTTTACTCTGTCTTTTAACAAAATATATTTCATTCAGCATATGCAGACACTAAAATAGTAAACACAGACCTTAAAATTTAGGAGTCAATGAATGAAGAACTCAATTTGACCAATACTTTATTGAACAGCTTTAGCAGCCAGTAATGTGTACCTCCTACCTAATAACTACAAAGTGTCTATAATATTAGGAACATCACTTGTTTCCTCAACCGAATATTGAAAGGCTTTAAAGGAAAAAGGTTATTCTGAAGGTATTCTGTAGCATCCTAAGTAGAATTTTTCTTTTATTTGCACTGAAGTATATATTTGTCTATAAATCACTATTGAACATATAAGATTAGCAAACAAAGGAAAATATTATCCAAAACATTTAGAAATCTTTCTGGGCTGAAAAAAAAATCCTACTGTGTAAAGAAATAGCAGATATACATTTAAACTGTGGGACTGTTATTGAAATTCTTTTATATGATCAAGTCTCTTTTGTCTAGCTTTATTCTGGTCAGACAAGACAGGTACAAACACTTGTGCTTACCAAAATATGATTTTCCCTAGTATGCATTTTGCCATTCCAGTATATCATGCTGTCATGTTAAATCACATGCTTTTCTCCTTACAGATGCAATCTCAAACTGGTTATATTGCTTTTAGTTTTAAACTTAGAGTCACTATAAAGCAGAGTGGAAAAATAATGCCAGGATATACTGAGTATCAGGCTAAATTTACCAAAGGATTTTGCCTGACTTTGCTTTTTACTTAGAAAATATGCATTTAGTCACAGAAAATTCAAGATAGTGAAATGTCTGATTTTCTACCTCACAGCTTCTTACTTTCCTCTCTCCATACTGTCCACAGCTACACAAAGTAATTCCAGGTTGATACGAACAAATACTGAAAGAATTCCCAGCTTCAGAACAGTGCTATCAATGCTACCGGGCACATGGCAACATTTTCTGCACCCTGGAATAGATACACTTAAGAAAGAAGAAAAAATGCTGTGCTTGTTTTAATTACATACAGTAAGTCCAAAATATACATTTTTATCTGAAGATGCTAATAAATGTATTATTTAGAACTAAAATTGTGCTGCACTTTATAAACTGCTTTTGGAAGGGGTCAGTCTGCACTATACATGCAACTGAAAAAACTGTCTAGGCAGCCAGAGATGTCTTTTCAGTTAAAACAGCCATGAAAATAAGAGACCGGCTACAACCTGTTTTGCTGTACAAGCTTGCTGAATCTTCATAAAGCTCTATACATGAGAAAAATGCTAATCATCAGTTAGACTAAACTGATGAAAAAATTATCTGCGCTTTAAGGTAGAAAACAGGCTAAAATTAGATCACGAGAACAAGAAATATAATGGTTGTGCCAAGAGAAGACAGAAGAAAATTAGTAATTAAAAACCAAATGGGATTGTTGGGTAACAGAGGAGGACTGACATATGCAGTCCAGCAATTGCATTTCAATTTCTGTAATGGATAATTACATGTTAGGCTCTAAAGGAGATTCCTTTATAAAGCAATCTCTTTATCATCCATTATATATCCCTTGCAAGGCATACAAGGAAAAAACTCTCCTTTTTCTTGTAAAGACTGAGCAATTACCTCTGTATAGATATCCTGGAATTAAAATACTGCTCCACACAGTGGAGCCCTTACCAGTTTTTATTTCAGTTAGTCAAAATTTACTATGAAATCCATGAAAACTGCATTAGCTTTAAATAACAGTCACATGTGTTGAAATTTTAATTAGAATGCTGAAGGCTGAAAACAAACTAGTAACTCCAAAGCTATAATCGTACCAAATTTTTGGTAGCCTTTTCACATTTTTGTATATATTCCTTCTTCCTGAAATAGAACTGCCAGGAACAGAACCTCAGTGGAGATGTATTTGTTTTTCAGAAAGGCTACTTAGAGTATATGAAATTCTAGGGGAAGTCCTGGCTTAAGTTCTTTTATTGATGGTAGTAAATCAGAGCTGCTGGGTATCTGCTGCTTCTAAGACCACCCTCTTCTACAGTCTTCCCAGGATCTCCAGTTTGGCTCTATTAACTTGTTTAATTCAAAGCACTGCATTTGAGCACCTTTAAAGAAAATATCTAACTAGCTAAAGGGTTGTAATCAGATGGAAACATAAGAAAGAAGGAAGTTTTCCAAAGAGTTTCCCTGTGTAGGCCTGTTACATGCAAAAACACAGCCGATCCTGTTACAGTGCACAACAATTCGTTGGGAAACCACAATGTCAGAATTTGCTGATACAAATTCTTTTGGGGACAAACTTACCATTATTTATTTACTCCTGTCATAAAGAAAATGCTTCCTATGAGAAATAATTACTACTGCAGCTGCTTTAGTCCCACTGTACCAGGTGATGGACTAAAGATTCCAAAAAGCCAACATGAGAACTGCATACATTCCTACACCAGCAGAGCATGCACAGTTATAAATTCCTCTCAGATTCTGCTTTGGAGAACAGTTCCAAGCTGGCCAACAAAAAATAATTAATCCCAGTGTAAATACTGACAACAAATAACACTGCTGCTGCTGTTGTAAAATACTTTCCAAAAATATAACTAAAGAAGGTCTAATCCAGAGATGAAAGTAAAAGATAGTTGCTAGCCAGGTGTAGATGAGCTGACTGTGTATTGCAGCTTTGCTGCTGGACAGCAGCAGGCATTGGTGAGGAATGGAAAGCAGAGACCTTATGGCCTGGATTATCTTGGCAGTTTCATCTCCACATTTGGTTTCTCACATCAGCACCATGCTTTCCTGGTATCACCTCACTGCTGCTTTGTACGGATGGAAAAGAACACATTGCACATTTTAAACAGAACATGATTACAAATAGTTACAACAGTTCAGAAGTGAAGAAGTTAAAAAATACCCTATGCTGAACTAGCTACTCGAAAAGGATGAGTCAGAGATTGCATATCCAAGGAAGGCACAGTCTGAATTCAATGACGCCTCAGTAAAAAAGGTACTATAACAATAGAACAACTGAATTGTAGCAGATTAGAACAAGCAGGATTATATCCCTTTAGTTGATGATGTAGTGGGAACTTTACTATGAAATTACAAAATCTGTACTGTCTATAGCATGTTTCTTATGCCAGGCAAATGGAAGGCAGCAAATGTAACGATTACACTTAAGACACGCCTGGAGAATTAGTAAGACTAGCATACAATACTTCTCTGAGCTCTGTACACCATGGCCAGAGACATGCTCCCAGCCAAGAGGGTTCTTTGGAGTGACACAAATATTAGTTTTGGGTATAAGATTTTTGCCCATTGAAAGCTCAGCTGAGTTCAAAGTCTCTCCTTCCTAATATTCACTTGGAGTGGCTTGAAAGTGATGCTTTTTCCAGTTCATCTGCATCTGATAAGCAGACTGTGAAAAGGAAACCTGTTCTGCCTATGCACTCCATCAGCAGCGTGTGTTCTACAGACAGTTGCTTCCAGATGACAAACTGTGGGCTGTATTCCTGTTACTACGCATTTACTGCCAAATTCATTGCCCAAATTAAATGTTAGAGGTAAACACAAGGTGAATCAACAAAAAAGACCATTACCTCTCTAAGATGTCCACTGATCATATTCATGCGACTGTGGCTGCAAATGTACAGCAGATGAAAGCATTTGAGGTCATCTCTGAATAAAACTAATTAAACCCTGTATTAGAAAATGATTTGTGCTTTAGCTATATCCGGAGTTGCAAAAGGCTGTAGCCAATGTGAGTTGAATTGAGGACTGTGGGATTTGAAAACTGTTAAGTCATGTTACACAAGTGTTGTTTAAACTGGGCAGCCAGTACAGATGTGATGTAAGGTAAAGTCCATCAAGATTTATACTATAGAGCTAGGATTTCAAAGGAAAGCACAGGAAAAACATCAATGCCCATAGATCTAAACAAAACAACTGTATATTGCAGTAGATGATAAAACACAAAAGAGGCTCAGAGGAGACTGGAATTTGCAAAGGTGTATCTCATCTCCAAGTTACTTAGTTGCTCTGAGCAGTAAGTGTACAAAGCCATTACACCAAATGTAAGTATCTGGGACGTAGATAAGAGTCTTCCCAAATGGATTATGGTTGTCATTATCTATATTCTTAATGTCTTTGTCACATTAAAGGGACAGCCATAGGCTAATGGATAAATACTGAACAGCAATTTAGTAAGCTGTGTCCCTAAATCCATCTGCTTGTTACACTTTGGGACATCTCTAGCTGAAGCTCAATTACAACTTCATATGTCTGAGGACTAACAACTTTTCATTTGCTTACTTGTACCTTCCATTTGCCGCTAAATTACCTTCCATCCTGTTTGAGTGATTGTCAGGACACAAATTCACCACAGGGTATAGAGCATAACCTTAGAATATGCTGCAGTACAGTGCCATAAGAAAGAATTTCTTCACTGAAAGGATTGTCAAGGATTGGACAGGCTGCCCAGGGAAGTGGTGGAGTCATCATCCCTGGAAGTGTTCAAAAAATGTCTAGATGTGGCATTTAGTACCGTGGTTTAGTTGATATGGTGGTATTCAGTCAAAGATCGGATTCAACAATCTTGGAGGTCTTTTCCAACCTCAGTGATTCTATAAAACCAGCTAAGCCATTACCACTTGATATCCCTTGATGCTTTAAGATCTTTGAGCATTTTAAAGCTGTCCCAAGAAAGATGGGATGTAGCTGTTGGAAAGTTCATGAAGCAATCTTACTAGTAGCATTATACTACTAATAATATAGAGAACTCCTTTTGCCCTTCACCAGGAACTGTTAACTGTTTCCATCTGAGTCACACTACCAGGACACTGGTGAAGGTGCTTGGCGACATGGAAGACTCAAACGATCAGACACATCATAAACTGAAAGTGTTTCCTAAACTTACATTAGAACGTATCTCCTAAACTTTTATTACAACATACAGTATGTTAAAAAAGAAGTTCATATATTAAAACAAATTCATTCTGTAAGAAATGAACCTTTTGTTAACCATCAGTTAATAAAAATAAATAATATAAATAAAATATTGGTCCTCTTTAGGCTCAAGGTGGAGGCTGTTTGACACCTGAGAGTGTCTGCTGTAAATGTCTGCTTCGTCTTGAAGCGTCCTCCCTCTTGGTTCCTACTGGGAATATTATCTACTTCCTGGTTCGAGAATATTCCCTGGAGAAAGCTAGCACAGTGTGAAGAAATACCAAAGCATATGCTTTCACTTGTGGCATATTGAACACACTTTCTTTAACCTCAAAGCAAGATGTCACAGGACTAAAAATGAGATATATTTCTTCCATGGGCACAAGGACTCAATAACAGTGATCTGTCCTTAAAAGTATGGCACTACAAAACACAGCTGCAGACGAGATTGATTCACTACCTGTTGAATTTTGCCACTCACGAGGACGGCTACTCACAGCCATGTCTGCTGTTGAAAAATATATGAGTCCAAAGCAGGTCAGGTGGTTGACTCAGAGAAAGGTAATCATTCCCTTCAGTGATTATTTGAGAAAAGACCTGGAACTGACAAACTATCTGATGGATGAAGGGGGATGCTTTTCACCTTTTATCCTCCCAGCAAGGGCACTGTTCAAGCTCTTGAATTACTTGCCAATTACAGCTCACTTTCAAGAAACAGGCTGAGGTCAAGACTGTAATCAGCTTCAACTGCATCCAAATAACCATGTACTTGGTTACTGAGACCATCATATTTTAAACAACGGAAAACACTTACTACCAAAATAACAAAAGAGTTTCATTATTGTTCTTCAATTATACTAGAAAATCCCTCCACCCACAAGAAGAAAAAAAAGAAATCTCCTTTAATCCAAACAGTGATATCAACACTACAATGTATTGAATATGGTACTTGGAAATCCAGTCCTACATTTCCTTATTCTATGCATTCACATAACAAAGAGATGTCTAATATTAGTGAGTATAGAAAATAAGTCAATATTGAATTTGGTACTTTACCACTTCGATAAATATTCACTACAGAGATTCAGAAAAATAAAAATCTGTGAATAAAAAGTTATATTTTATCATTTTCCCTGACTGCAAAATCTCTCTCTATAAATTAAGAGTTGTGAAACTGCAGGCTTATAACAAGAAGGAAAATCCCCAGATTACTGCTTCTTTGAGAAGGAACAAAAAACAAGATAAAAATGGGAGGAAGGGGGAATCTTCTAAAGATGAAAAAAAAGTGTACATCTTTATACTCACCTATATTCATAAAGATAAGTAACTGCAGATAATTTCTTCTAAAAGTTAGTTTGATAACCCCAAAAGAAATGGAACAGTTCTGCAGCAGCACTTGTAATCCAACATGTTATTTCTTTTTTTATGGTAGGCAAATTAAGGATGAACAAAACCACAGGAGGTGGTACACTTGTAATAATCTATATCAGACCTCACAACAGAAGGTCACATCTTTATTATGGTTATTTAAAATGAAAAATTAAAACCACAAAAGATTTCCTAATGAGCTCTTTTAACAAAAAAAGAAAATCCCAAACAAACAAACAAAAAACCCCAAAACAAAACAAAACCCAAAATCAAAAAACCACAAAAAAACCCAAAGAACCACAAACGAAAAAAAAAAAGGAAGGAAAGAATTTCACCCAGATCTTTATTTCTGTGTAGAATCATTGATATGAATACCTTTATTTTGCAAAAAAAATTTTTGATGAGCTAATTATTGCTCAGCTATATTAATGGTAAGGTATCAAGTATGGGCAAGGCAGGGATATTATGTCTTACTTCTGATCTGTCAGAGACCAATTTTGAGTCCTCTGTCCAGTTTGAGTATCAATCCCCTAAGAAGATTACTAAAAACTGAAAAAGGTTCAGAAAAGAACCACAAAACTTATTCTGAATATAAAAAACAAGTGGTACAAGTGCTGAAGTAGTTAGTTTCTGAAAGAAAAAAGTGAAGTTCCTAAACACAGATTAAGTTAATCTACAAAGAATAACGATATTGGATGCTGCACAGTATGTTAAATCTAGCAAAAAATAGATAAAGGTATTATATAGGTAGGTCTTAGGCTAAACAGCAACAAAAACCTGAACCAGCTACTTTTGTGGCGTTGAAAGTAATTAAATGCTGGGCCAGCTTGTCAAAGGATTTTGTGATGACTCTTTAGCTGCGGATTTTACAATGAGATTTACCTTTTAAGTAAGAATGTTTTGGGTCTATCAATTTTTGGCTCAGTCCAAAAATTCTAGCATTCAGAAAGTGAGCTTCTTATAATAGTCCTGTAAGATAATGGTAAGAAAGCAAATAGAAAAATTAGTAGCACTTAAAGTATAACTTATAACAGATTATTACAATTTTTGCAATAATACGTCAAAAGTGAGCCATGTTCTCATTGAATGGGTCAGCATCCAAGCTGATTGAGAATACTTTCCTGTCTTAATGACTTCTTTATTACTGCTGAACTATTAAATCAATATTGATTGTGAACAAGTGAACTACATTTTGTCGTATCTCAAGTGTCAACTCTCAAAACAACAATTTCAGCATCCTATTCTGCCTTCCATTACACCCTTTTACTTCTGAGAACAATTACTCCTGTTCTGATAACCTGATTCATCTCAGACTACTTATCTAACTGTAAAATTGGCCAGAACGTGAACTCTGAACTCTGTGATGAGTAAGAGGGAAACTAAGACAATTTAGATTGAGGTTGAATAAATATACCTAATGAACATAGTAGTTTTTGTCTGAACGTATTAAAAATTTAGAAAACTCAAACTGTGCGTAATTCCTTTTATCACCAGCTGCAAGTTACAAGTGAAGCAAGGCAGACCTCTGATGGACCTCCTGTCCCTGGGATCTTACTAGGTGTTCAGTGGCTAACTTGATATTTGAAGGTACAGGTACTCTCACTGTCTTGCAAATATAAATTTAAATATTGGACTTCAAAGGAGGTAACTCAGATGGCATACTAATATAATTTCAAAATGTAACATGTATATCCTAAGGCTAAATAAAATTTGACTCAGTGTGGAAAAAAGAAGGTCTTTCTAATGAAAAAATAGTCAAGGACTTTACTGAGATGATAGATTACTTTCCAAGAGGACAGACTACACCCTCCTGTAGAGAAGAATATGGTCTTATTCTCCAAGGGGTATAACACTCACTGCACTTGAATATTATGGATTATCCACAGAAATTTTGGCTTTCCAGAAATATCGGGTTCACTAACCAAGATAAATCTCTGCCTGCTTTTTAGGTGCAGCTGTTAAGCATGGGCTGTCACCATCAGAGAAACTTAGGCACTGTTACAGAAAGTTCCTCAGACACAGGCAAGAAGTGGCTGTATATAGATGATTTTTTCCACCAGGAGAAACTGTCTTTTCTGGTTACCTAGAGACACCCCATTATGTTGTAGAGACACAGATAGAAAAAAATGCTGAGTATGATCTGCTAGTACCAAAACAATAGATCAAATTGTGGATGTACAAGAGTCTGTTCTGATGTACCTACAGCAGTTCGTGAGTGTTATTGACATAGTATCATAATGCTTATGTCCAACAGAGGCATCTTCCTTAATGTTCCAAACAACTCACTTCTCTGGTAACCCTTTTTCTTTTCTGTTTCAAATGTCGGGTTTATTTTCTGTATTAGAATTTGGTTTTAGTAACAAGAGTAAAACTCACAATCATATTTCTTCTGTATTCCCTACAATAACTCTGATATAACTACTGATAAATAAATAACTGATTAATAAACATGTATTTACCTGATCTACTATCCTTTTCTTTCATTATCTTGCATCATCAACAATAAGAAAATAGCTGTTGCAGTCAGCTTTGGATGATTGAAATTTTGTCTGTTTACAGAAGAATTTTTTTTTTTTTACTATTGATCCAATAAAGAAAATGTGCCCGGAGAACCACATACCTCTAGAGATACCACTGGGAAAAATGATGCAGAAAGGAAAAACAGAGTTGTTGTGTCAGATTAAATCATTTGCCTCATTAGATCTAGGCAGCATTCAGTCTGGCTGAACTGAACTTTCTACCAGGTGCTGAACAATTAATCACCAGAGAAATAGGTCAGATAACTAAAGGAAGAAGTCTCCTATAAAAAAAAATAAACAAAATAACAATGGCTAAAACACAAGAACTTCTCTAAACGTTAAGAAGATGTACAATTATTTGTATGCCAAAAAGACGTTCTAAAGCTGAGGAATATTTTGAGTGAAGGTGACTGATGGTTAAATCAGCCAGAAAAATATAATAAAAAATTAGGAATTCTGTAGGAAGATGGATTAGATAGCCAAAACGTTGCAAGCCTGCAAAAAAAGGAGAAGCTTTAGCTAAAAACTCCTTTTTCTTCTGTGGTATAGTAGCTACATTACTTATAAATGTGAGAGTAATAGTGAACATACGGAAAAAAGGGGAAGAACCAAATGAATTGCCACATTTAAAGCTTGCATAGGAAACTAATACTATATATTTTTTAAATGTTAATTATAAACTAGTAAGCTTTCAAAAAAGCATTGTATTGATAACTCAGTGTAGGACTCTATCCATATACTTCTTTGGCATCCTTTCAATTACAGTATTTATCTACTTCCGTCTCTGTAGACGTGGAACACTAGACATGCACATTATTATTGAGTGTGACAGTAAGTGTTGAGAAAAGACACTCTTCAGCAGACACTGACCTGGGAACACCAGGTTTTTCAGCACCAATGGACCAGCCTTCAGAAGATGACTCAGAGATGACAGACTGCTTACAGCAGGCATCTAACGGCTGAAGGCACCTATCACAGATTCTCACAGCTAGCAAGTTGCTTTTCTTACCTGACTATTTCTGGTTTTTTTTAAACTGTATCCATAAATTGGAACTTCTAGTATGAAAAATGGGAAGAGCTTTCCTCTTATTCATTCTGCCCAGTAGCGGCTTGCTGACCAGTCATGCAGGCAGGATACACAACCTGATGAGATGTCCACATGTGCCTAATTCCAAATCAACTACAATACATTCTGCTGTCTACAAATTACTTACTAGTGCTGTTTGAGCTAAACATTTAATCAAGAAAAAATTCACTGGAGTTCTGTGTTACAGATTTCTATCTACTGTTCACTCACCCACATATGAGGAGTCCTTTCAACAGCTCTTTTGATTCATTTTATCTTGTAATTTTTGAAGACTTAATTGAACAAATTACTTCTAAGGAAAGCCTGAAAATATTAATATTAAAATTTCTATCATATTTTTGTCTTTTGCCCACTGTCAGCTCTGCCTAATCATTTCACATATTGGTCCACATTTGTTTCCATACTTCACAATTCTGTGCATAACTCTCTTTGACAGCCAGACCAATCCTAAGAAAAGAATAATGGTATAAAAGCCCCTTTGTTTATTACATGCTATTTGTAGGATGAAATGCTAGTCATTATGAATCTTCTGAAATGAATATTGAGCAAAAGCTTGACAGAGCACTGCAACAGGCTGCTCAGAGAGTTCATGGAGTCTCCTTCACTGGAAGTGTTCAAAGCCTGCCTGGATGGGATCCCATGCAACTTGCTCTACGTGAACCTGCTTTAGCGGGGGTTGGACTAGATGACCTCCAGAGGCCCCTTCCAACCCAACCATTCTGTGATTCTGTGGTATCACTCCTTTTCCATCCATGAAGAACACTGTGAGGAGGGACATCACCATGGAAATGTTGACATTCCCAGCAGATCATAGTCTGGATGGAAACACTGCTCCAGAGGCTGCTAGTTTCAGAGCAACCATGAATAACTTCCACTTTGTTTCCAATCATATCCAGTGCTTGTTGAAACTGTTGTAAATATCACAAGCAACTACCGCTGTGTCTGTGGTTTTGCTCTTTTTTCCAGCTGATGAATGGGAAGTTGTTAATAGCCAAGATTAAAATGGGATGAGTAGCTGCTTTGACGTTTTGGAGGAATCAAGCGTTTCAGCAATTTAGCTCGATTATTACAATTTTAGCTGTAAAGTTCTACTGCTGCCACTCTCAGGACTCCTAAACAAGGATTTCAGATAGATACCAATAACAGAGATATGGAACCCACATTTTACAGTCATATATATGGCTACTTCCATGCCATTTTTTCCTATTAGATGTTCTAACTGCTGTAAGAGTATTTCCTAAAAACCAAGGTATTCCTATTTAAATATTTTTGATCAGTCACATAATCCAGATTTCTTCTCCGAACCTTATTCCTAATGGTGGGGGTTTTCTTGATGAAGAGCAGTCTATTTTTCTGTTTATTTAATTAATAAGTGATTTAGCTTTTGAAAAGCAATCCAGGTTTCCCAAGAAACTTTAGGACAAAGCCATTTTAACTTAGGAATGGGCTGATTTCATGATGCTTCAATCTCTCTGTCCCCAACACTTTACCCAGAAACACTGACATACAAGGAAGATATTCACAAAGCAAACCTCTTCCATTTCTTCTTCAAGTTCATATGATCCTTATATATGAAGATCACAAAGTACTTTTCAGAAAAGTACTAAAGATATACTGAAATCCTATAAATCAATATCCTGACTACGGCATAAGCTTAAGATGGTAACCTCTTGTACATATAGCTACTCAGTTCTTGTATTTCATTCTAGTTATGAATGACTTCAGGAAAAACTTGCCTTACAAGAAGAAATAATTTTAAATTGATACCAAGGTGTATGTAGGAACAAACTTTCCTGATTAAGTATCAATGCATTACTTTCTATACCTAATAAATTCCTGTTTTAAAAAAACAGTAAAGTTTATCAAGGAGGACACAACCTAATTTATGAAGAGTTAAATATTTAACCTAGGAACAAAGCCTGTTCAATCCACAACCCATGAGAGTGAATAAATCTGTTCTGCTACTCGTCACTTTAGGAGCTGTCATACAATATTAAAAACATCTATTTGAAAAAACTTTTATAACAACAGCAAAACCACTCAGCAGTTAAAGGCAACTGGGCAAAACCACAGAAAGCATACTGCAATCTAAGTGAGTGCAATACATCATAAAATAATATTTAACTGAGAGATAAAGTCTCTGCAACCCACTATCTACTAAAGTGTATAAATCTATTCTGCTACTTATCACTTTTAGAGCTGTCATGCAATATTAAAAACATCTATTTGGAAATACTGTCTTACAAAAACAGAATCACTCAGCAGCTGAAGGCAATAGGACAAAACCACAGAAAGCATACTGTTATCTGAGTGAGTGCAGCATAAGCAAGTATATACAATGTTTACTCTGAAAATACTTTATTATTTTCAAAAAGAATGAAAATAACTGCATACTATTATTATCATACATATAATTTGCATTGAAGAGTCTGAAGGAAGCAGAATATTTCTTATACTTATGGTAGTTATTATGACACTGAACAGAGTGCTCTTGATTTACATCATTGCATCTGATTCTTCCAAATTAATGTGGTGTTTCACAAAGTTTAGAATCATGACAATCCAGCGTAAGATAAGTTAGCTCCAGGCCTTTGTTACCATGATAGGGACACAATAGGATTCTGAAACCTCAGTCTCTGCCAAAGCTTCAGAATGAGTTTTAGCATCTTGCATTGCATGCACTGTGTTAGAGATAATTACTGACTCTGATCTCCAGGTAGATATAGGATGTGTTTTATAAACTTTAAACTATTAAATTGTATGAAACAAATAGAAAGATTTTGTTGGGACGCATTAACCTCTGTGAAAAACAAAGAAGGTATATAACCCACGCAAATCCAGAAAACTACAAAGATCTTTATAAAACACAACATTTTCAGAAAGCTGAGACCAACTTCCTCACTGATTTCTGGAAAAGCACATGCATAGTCTGACTATACTTGTAAAATTTCCTTTTTTTTAACATCCTACTCAAAAACTTCTCTAACATTCGCACAACTTTACAATGCAAGTACTTTTCACTCATGAGTGGAAATGAATAGCCTTGATACTTATTAACATATTAAATTTTTTTTCAATTCTCTAGTAAAGGTGTAAAAATATTTTTTTTTTCCTATTGTAATCAGTTCAGAACTTTAAATCACAAGTTTAAGAAAAAAAAATGGGGAAGAAATCTTTACTGGTCCTGAACTAAGAGGAAAAAAAATTCTTCAGTCTGTCAAATTTAGCAAAGGCCCATAAACACACACCATTATTTATTTCTGTTACTTGATTCCCATGTAATATGCTTTTTATGCCATTCACAGAAGTAGAATATCACAGTGGAATGGGGCATATATGTCTTCCTGTGGTTTCCTCTAGCTGGCATGCTGGAATCCTGTCCTGCACTAGGTAAGAAGAAACTTTAAGACTCTGTGCTCACACAGACTGCCAGACTTTTGGCCAGTGAGGCAGGCAAAACAGGCAGCTGCACAAGAAACTTATTTCTTACAGAAATAATACAACCACTTACAGACATCTTCACTATATTTTGAACTGTCTTTCCATTATCAGCTTCTCCAGCCATAGCAACAAGTACAGACAACAATCAAATGATGTATTTTACCAGAGAACCCAAACAGATGTGGCAATCAGACATGACAGAACACACCCAAACATGCCAAACAACCTAAAATGTAAATAATGATTTTTTTCCCCCCAGTCTTTGCAGCCTCTAATGCTGGAACTAACTTTTATGTTAACATGTATAATGTTGATTGATATTTCTATTTAAAACTAAACACAGCACAGAAGCAAAATCAGAAGTTCATAGATTTAAAGGAATCTCTCAGTTGTCATTTAAACTTAATATAATGTACTCTAACACAAGCACAAAATATTTATAAAAATGCACTTGATAACACATTTTTTTCATCTCTGCAAGGCTTTAAGATTCTGTAGCAAGATTCTAGCAAGTCCACGCAAGACAGCAACACAGACAGAGTACCAGTGGAGTAACTTCCTTATTTGAAATAACTTAAAAGGAAGACTGTGTTTCTTGAAAGGGTTACATATACAGGACTGCTTTAGACCTTTTCATAGGAGAAAATTTTGGTTATATTCTTACATGTTAACACATGAAACCTCAATTAGTCAACAAAGTTCTCCTTTTCATAGGTGTAAGTATATACACTGTATTCAAATGCCAGCTTACAGGAAGATTTGAGAATACAATATTCCTTCAATATTTGAGAAACAGACCACTTCAGACTGTAATCTAATAGAACACTGGGATGCAATGATTGTCATTACATTATCGACCATGCTGCAAGCAGTGTTTTTTTAGTCTAACTCTTCATATGGTAAGAATAACAGCCCTCTTGGAAATAAGGTAAAAATAATCAATATTCCACTATTCCACATATAAAAAGCATATTTAAAATAAAGTAAGCATGTTGGTTTTAATTTTTAGTGCTTTATAAAGAAACAACATTGCTAATAAAGGAGGGGATCTAGCTAAGAAAAACAAAGCATCAAGCAATAAAATTTGCACTTGCTTGCCCTTACTGAATGTTCAAGTTGCTTAGTTTGAATCTGAGTACTGTAGTTCTTCTTCAAGCACAGTTTAAAATGTTAAGAGTAAATTAAATATTCAACAGGTTTTTAAATACTGTAAAAGATATATCTTGATCGTACAACAATTCTACTACAGATGACATTAACGTGAATAAATTACAAAACAATTCTGATTACAAGACAGTTTGAAAGCAATATGACTGCCTGTAATCATCCTAAAATCTGCTCTACCCTCCACTACTTTAAAGTTTCAGATTTAAAACAGGAATAAGAGATTCAGACTTTAATACCTAAGTTTACAGCAGCAGTTTTCTGGATACCGGTTTATTTTTCCTGCAAAATTAAACCACCACAACCAACATCCACAACAGACAGTCACTGATGTGCACGTCGCTCTCGAGGTGGCTCAGGTAGTGCCTTACATCCAGTTTACAGGTGCCTCCTGCCTCGCTGCAAGAGAATAACCAGAACAGAAAAACGACGAGCCACTGAAAAGCACTCCCTTACCTTCTAAACCTGCTTCAATCAGCCCAAACTGTTCCAACACTTTTACAAAAAGCACAATCACGATCAACACCGCTATCATTTCAAGCCCTTCCAAGTTCATGGTGAGTTAGGTCATGGTCTGACCACCGCCACTGAGGAAAGTGTTCTTCTGCCTGGCTTTCTTTGCAAAGCCATTAAACTAGGCGCGGACGGCTCCTGCGAGGGAAGGGGGCGAGTGGGAGGGGAGCGGCAGGGAGCACATCCCGGTTACCCCAGCAGAGGCCAGGAGAGGCGGGCGGATCAGCTCCGGCCTGCCGGCACTGCCCGGCTCGGCACAGCCGTGCGCGGAGCGGGGCCGGCCGCCCGGGACACACCCGGGGTCACCCGCGAAAGGGCCCCGGGCGAGGCGAGCGCTGCGGCGGGGCGGCGGCGGCTCATCCCGGCGGGGGGAGGCTGATCCCGGCGGGGGGAGGCTGATCCCGGCGGGGGGAGGCTGATCCCGGCGGGGGAGCCGCTNCACCGCTGCCCCTGGGAAGGTGCGGGGACAGGCAGCCGGGGCACGAGTCCCCTGACCGCACCCCGCCGTGGCTGGCTCCAGCCCGATGTGTCGGTGGGGCACTCGCCAACTTCTCCGTTAGTTTCTCCGGGTAAAACAGCTGCCTCGGTACCATGAGATTCCACCTGTTGCATGTGGCAAGTAATACACAACACTGGATATGTAACAGCAAGCTAGGAATCCTTTTTTTCTCGGTTTGTTGGAGGGGAGGCTGTAATTATAGCAAACAAAAACAAAATACGCTGTCTCAAATTCTTTTAAGGCTTATTCTGTGGGCTGATTTGAAAAACAAAAATTGAAAGATAGATTGAGCATCCTAGTCTGAACCATAGAATGGTTTGTTTTGGAAGGGACCTTAAAGATCATCTAGTTCCAAACCCTTGCCATAGGCAAGAGGACACTTTCCACCAGACCAGATTGTTCAAAGCCCCATCCAACCTGGCCGTAAACACTTCCAGGGATGGGGCAAGAAAAATGAGAAGCAAGCTTGTTACTTTTGATTTTTTCTCGCTTCAGTAATATTTGCTAAACTTAAGTATTTTCCATGGAAAACATTAACAGTGAAATACAGGAATAGTGACCACAGGACTGAACTGGTGTCTTATACCACTAACAGCCACTGGCCTATCTGCAACAGTCTGCAGTATTGTCACATGCAGTACATCCATGGTTAAGGATTTACTCTTTAAATCCCTTAAAAATTTAGCATCTAAGAAGAAATTTACAATAGAAAGACAGCATTTCTATTGCAGCAAAAAATGAGCAGGGGAACAATTGCAACAAATTTAATCTTGTCTGGTAGAGCACTGTCCCCCTCATGGTTGAAATCAATTACTGCCAAGGGCTCAGGTTTTTTTCTTTCCTTAGATAAGATTAAAAAAAAATGCATTGTGTTATGTGAGAGCTGGCAGCAACTTCTATGTCCCCCAGGTACACTTGCATTTTAATGGGTGTTGTCAATACTGAAAATAGTGGAATGAACTGGGAGTAACGGCACTAACAGATAAAATATAGGTACCTTTTTTTGTAAAATGGATAGATAAAGCCGTACAGTGTCATGTTCACAGGTCACTATTCTACGATTTTTGCTCAGGATTGGACTCCCTGAAGCTGCTTAAACTTTTTCTGTCAGAAAATCTGTGTTTCAACATTCCATCCTAAATATTGAATTAATTTCAGTTCTGCAGGCAGCTTTTCCTTGAGAATCTTTGCTTTTATTTGCTGCGAACTTTCTTCTTACGTTCTTCTTTTTTTCTCTCATTCAGTCTTCATTCCAAACAAGGCTAAATGTCTTCTCCCTCTACACCATCTTATCAATAGCTGTAAGGAAAGTAGGTCCAGCTTTCCTTCAATGGGGAACTAAAATAGACTAATTTATCAGCATCAGGAACATAACACCTGCAATCTTGTATGCCATTACCCAAAAGGTTGATACAAGTTGTGTTTGGGTACATGCAACACCACCACCTGAATGGACATACTCCTTTTCATTAATAGCTTTCATTAATATCGGTCCGCTGAAAATGTAAAAATGAAAACACTTTTTAAATGACATTTTTAAAGGCACTTTTGTGACAGTTCCACTTACTCTGGGCTGAAAGCAGAAAAGCAGAAAGCAGAGCTTGTGGTGGCAGTTCTGCAAAGCTGGCAGCTGCTGTTGCCCTGCAAACTGGAACCCCATGGCTGGCAGTGACCAGACAAACACACGTGTCAGGGATCTGCCTCCTCAGGTATCAGCAAAGTGAATAGTTTTTCCCAGAGGTGTAGGTGTACTGAACCTATGGCTAATTATGACTCTTCTTCCAAGACACAGCAGAGAAGCACAGAAGAAATGAAGAATTAGTATTGCTACAGTTTTACAGGTAGATGCTAAAGCACAGTAAGTGATAATCTCCAGGGAAGGCAAGGTTTTTGCAAGAAAGCTGTGACTAAACTTGTGCTTTGTTCTCAAGTGCTGTGAACCGACCATGATAATGCCTTTTTTTTTCTCCTTTTGATATATCTGTAGGTAATCTAATATGCAGTTTAATACACCTTCCCTCATTAAGTCATTGTTTTTGAGAAAAACGAAAGGTTTTTATAAAACCTTACAGTATTTCTCCTGTAGGAACACAAAATAGTACCAAGGCTATCTCTGATCTTCACCCTCCTACCTACTTAAAAACGGACCTGACTCTATTGACAGGTAGGGTTACAAACTGCTTAACATTATTTCTCTCTCCAAGCACCTTGCCAAAACTAGGGTTTTGTTGTTTAACTTTTTGCTTTCCATAAAGACAAAAAAAAAAAAAAGTGATCTTCATTTACCTGTACAGTTCTATCAAAACATTACAGGAAGAATGAAACTAACAATTGAAAGTATTGACACCCTATTTTTTTCTCTTGCCTAACTGCAGAAGCTGTAATATACTGTAGAGCTAAGCTTTAAAAAGGTGTACAAGTAGGAATGCAGGAAATAGGAATGGGAGAAAAGATATTAAATCGTAAATTACACAGTATATAGGTGTTTTATACACAAGAGCATGAAGCCTTGTTTTTCTTATGTGTAACTGCAAATTAAAAGTTTCAGTCTTAAAGTATTATAAATGCTGTCTCCTTTTCATCAAGCATTTTGCAGCATTATCTTTTATTATGGTAGTAAATATATTAAATTGAAATCACTGGTTATATTTTCAGCGAGTAACATATCTAAATGGTCACTTCTCATCTTGTGATGGAGCTATAAACCACAGCACAATGACTCCATTTACTTTACTATGACTAAGATCCTTGATACCATTAATCTTACTGCTATTGCTTAATGCTATATATCATGAAATGTTAACGTTAAAAAAAGACCCAATCCATTTAGACTGAAAAGTGTTGAGTTGATCTACAGATGGAGTCCCAGTAATGGTTATATTTCTTCCTTACACTTCCTTTTCTTACACTCTTATGTTCATTTGGATGCTGCTAAGCCCCTCCCCAATTTTCATCATGGCTTCCAGGAGGCCAGTCACTATCCTCTGATATTCCTTACCATCTCTCAAAATAGTTGATGGGAGTCTGGCCTGCAGAAATCAAAATCCATTGGATTTTCCTTAAAACGTTCAGATTAGTGGTCTGAGCTAACCTTGATGGCTTTGCATCAAGCAATGGGGGCTGCACAGATGCAATAACAGATTTGGGCAAGGCTATTATTGGTGGAGGAAAATTAATGACAGAGTTCCGTGGCAGAGCTGGGTGCAGAAGTCAATGCACTGCAAGAGAAACATGAAATGGAATAACACCAGTGGGAATCCCATGTCACATATAAAGTCTGAGAACAAATCCTCTAACAGAGGGTACAATGTCTTGATTTTGACCAGGAAAAACTTAAATAATATTTTCTTTTAACAGTAAAAATCATGATGTAAAGCCAGAGCAATCTAATGATTACTTTTTAAGTGATGTCCCTCCAATGTTTTACAAAGATCAATAATGTTTTTGCCTATTTTTAGTAAGAACAGCTTTGAATAATTATTCCAACATCCAATAAAATCATTACAATATGTATTCCATGTAGATATTTAAAAGAAGTTCGTAGTTTTTTAATCTTAAAAGGGGAAAATCCACTCTTTCTTTCCAAAGTAGAAAATGGGCCAGAAAATCTTGATGTATCATAAGTTCAAATAATTTATTATCTCAGCAGCTACCTGTTATTACACTATAGACTCCCTTTTTCTTGCTCTTAAATTTACTACTAGCAATATAAATTAAGAGAATGAACTAAGACATTATTTTTAGAAATTAATTAAATAAAACCTAGTAAATATTCTAGCTTATCAAATCATTGAGAAAAGCAGGAAAAAAAGACAAACTTGTCTCTTTTAATTCAACACTTTTTCTTAGTAATTATTTAATGAATCTGAAAAAAAGTGACAAAATGCTATGATGCATTCAGCCACTATAAATGTTAAATCTCATAAGGGCCAACACCTTGCAACTTTCCCTTTAGGCGTTAAGCCAGCATGGCTTCCATAGTTTTCCCAGATAAAGCACAGGTAAAACAAGTTCACAGCAATGTTACATCACAATCCCTCATTTCTACCTTTTCACAACTTTTATCTAAGTTTACATCCTGAACTGTGTCCAATGTTTTTTCAGCTGTCAAAGTGCAAGGAGCTGCCACAGCTGAGTCTTGATGATGCATATATCATGACAAAAGACTCCTTCCCTCCCTAAACCAGCAGTTCAGACCCATGGCAACAGGCAGCAGTAGATTCCAAGGGCTGGCATGGAGGTTTTATCTCATCCAAATTGTCTCCCATGATGTGAGCAGGGCAGGGCATGATGCAGTCATGAAGGAGTTCTGTCTCCTCACACCGGGTGCATAATTAGATGGCAATACAAAAATCCTGTGCTTTTACAGAACTGATTGAAATAGAAAAATTATGTATGACAACTACTCATAAGCAGGCTTTTCAAAGACAGACAGAAAACATCCTTACATGTCAACTGAGATGTAGTTCCATTTGAAAAGTATACTTGAGGATCTGGATAATATCATAACATCACTCCAGTTTTGCGTTGCTATAAATGTCAGAAGCAGCACAAAATCTGCCAATATATCACTTACTCTTTATAATCTTCTGAATATTATGTGGGTATTCTGGAGCCCTTAAAATGGGATTATATTTCAAGTTTATCCTTTTCCATGCAGTGAAAATATGGCTCCCTGAATCTGGTAGTGTATATTTCTGGAAACGATAACACTAACTGTGACCATGAACTATGTCATTAGAAGACATAAATTTTCTCATCACATGCCATTCTGATAACTCCATCTTTGCTAGAGGTCCTTAAACCTCATTAAAAAGAAAAAAACTTCAAAAATTTTCAATGCCTTAAAAATGTCAGACAACTCTATTTTAAAGCTCTCTATGGAAACTGAAGATGAAAAATACTTGGCTGTTGTAATTCCACAGTTGAAGCTCAACTGTTTCTTGTGATTTGTTTGTGCTACTTCTTTATTAGCAAGGAATTTTCTCCTAAGAAACTTAATGATTTTCAAGTGTTTGTGCTCGAGGGAACATACTGATCACTTTCCAAACTACAGAGAAATTTCTAGACTTTCAAAGTCACATAGAATTACCGGAGAGTTACCAACCGTCATTTGTAAAACTCCTATGCATCTTCCAAAATGAAGAACTAATGCAGCCAGCTTAATTTCAATTTTTGAGATAGTCACAGCATGTCAAGCAATGGTGCTTTGTGATACTCGATTTGATTTCTCTGAATAACACAGGGCCACAAAGAGCTCAGCGCCGCACACAGCTGTGGGACACCACAGGTGCTAGCGGGCCTCCAGCAGCGTATTTCACCATGGTTCATCAGGCCTGTTGGTACAACATGACCCACACCTCCAGTACATTCAAGACATTGTGTTGTTCTGCCAAGGTGTAAGCGTGAGAGTTAACACTCATGACACAAGAAGTTTCATTGAAAGATTCCTAGACATGTCAGTCCTGCAGTCTTTTAACCCGGGTAAGGCCTCTTACTCATTTCTCCCTTTACACATAAAAATCTTGTGTATATTTAATGCCTTCAGAGCAACAGCTCTAAGATTCAGTGTTTTTTCCCTGTCCAGCAACTAAATCTTTAATGCAGACTTCATGGGTTTGCTCCTCAGCTGTTGTGACCTTCTGTTTTCTGTCTTTGTCAAGTGCTGTCTTGCTCCTCCTTATCCACTCAGGATAGTGCCACAAAGATCATCTTTCTTGCTTACCACTCCAACTATTTCAGTCTTCCCTTTACATTTGTAATGGATTTCCTTCATCACATGCAAAACATCTGCTGTCGCCTTCAAGGCCAGTACTAACATACTACTGCCATACCTAGTCACTGTTGATTTCTAGAGAATATTGAGCTGTTAACCCACCCAAGCAAAAATTTCAGCCTTACTTATTCATAAATTAGACCTTATTCATAAGAAATGTTGCTGGCTCTAATACAGCCCCATAATATTCTGAAATATTACTAGAACTGCATGTGGATGCTGATGTTTTTGAAGCCACAGCTATGGACAGAGGGATAGAAATTTATGACACAATGTGGTAAAATTTTCATCCAGATAGCAAAGGGAGAAGACACATCATAAATAATTAGAAATATCATTAATAATTAGAAATACATTGTGCTTTCCTACCTTTTTTGCTACATATTATTGGAAAACTGTCAGGCTTTCTGCAGTGAACATTGTATTAAGTTGACTTTATCACAAATATGATTAGGAAATTTATCTGTAGCCTCAAAATAAGAGGCTGACAGAAGAGTTCCTCCAGTTCAGCTGATGCAGCATGTGGATGTTTGCCAGACTTTTCCTCCTAATCCCTTGTTGGTTCATTAGCAGCGCACTGCAGACAAGAAGAGACTTATGCCAATCAACAGTAAAAGTCCCAGGAAAGCCTAGCTCATATGCCCATGGAAAACAACTTGAAAGTTTGGAGAAAGACAGCATTTTTCACAGTTCTGCTTTAAAAAACCCAAGAACCACAAAACAAGACAGAACCAACAAGCTAGGGAAATCTGAAGCCAATGTCTATGAAGCCTTCAGCCTGACTTAAGCCCTAGAGTGCTGTTAGTCCAAAGAGCAAGCTCCTGCTTTGCCCAGAAATTTTTATTAAGACAAATGACAGAACAAAAGAGTGACAAGTTCTCTTTATTTGTTTGTTTTTCAGACTGTTACACAAAGCTAACCAACATATGTTAAATAAATAAGGCAAGCTGACAGATACACTCAGTTTCCAATTCTGCCCAATTAACCTACTTGGAGCACTATGAAGGACCCCAACAAGTTTCTTCCTAACAATTCGAGAGTCTTTAAATTTCTTCCCTGCAGATCTCTACCATGTAAAAATCTGATACAGAGAAATCCATGTGCCTAAGCAAAGCTCGTTTTAGGTTGTCTCAATTTTGCTAGGAGTTTTGGTTTGGGAGGAGGGTGATGCTAAGCCATCTTATTACAGAGACTCACTGAAGAAGGTGCATTAGGGTGCCTGAAGAATCATGGAGGATTGCACCATTTTTCTCATGGTCAAAAAAAACACTTACAAATAATTATACTGACCATATATTTAATGGCATTCTTTACCTCATCGATAGTCCATGACTATTAATGATTGTTTTAAGCCATCTGATGAGGATAGATGGATGGCCTTTTATGTGAACAGCTGTATGGAAACACACACTTGGGTGAGTGGTCTCAGCAGACAGTCCAAACCACATCAGTTGCATGTGTGGTCTTTACAGCACAGATTTGAAGAACGTTAGTGCAAAAGTCCAGAAAGACATAAAGCACTGACATTTTGTAATTAAATGAACAGAAGATTTCTGTGCATTGAGCACAAAGACTTAGAGACTTTCAATATTGCTAAATTCAGCAGAAATAATCTTAAATCAATAGGCAGGGAATTCTTGTTGTCTAAATTCTTTCTCCTCTGCCTGTCTTTATGCAATATAAATTCCTGTATCACCACTTCCTTTCTCATTATTACACTATTTGGTTTCCAGTGAATATTTTTCTTTATAAAGTGATCATATAAAAATATGTATTATTACAGATTCATAACTCTATTGGTTCTTTGGTCCTCATTTCTTTAGTCCTCTATGCTGTTTGAAAGCTACTTTTATTTAAATTCATATTTGCTGCACTGGAAAGATTAAGTCTTGATTTAAACCTTCTCCACTTCAGTCTGTAAGGTGAATGTGTTTATGTGTGAGCCAGTAACCTTCCAAAATGGTGTGAAAATTTCTGGAGCAAAGACAGACCCAGTGGAGACAAAAAGAACAAACAAGACACTGAAATTTGTTTACATATTAATTTTTAAATGCATCAAGAGACTGTTGCTCTTTCATTTTAATCTCTTACAAGAGTTTCTATAAAAGGCCAGGTAATACTTCCTTTGTTTTTATATTCACTAGCAATGTATCATGAAGAGAGCTTCGAATATTCCAGGGAGTTCAGGAATGTAAAACAATATGAAATACGACATGTAATGCACCTCATTTGTCAGCACAAACAACAACCAAGTGGGACACATGCAAAGCTTCACTACAGTTAGGTATTTATTTATTTTGCTTTCTCTGGACACCTCATTGGTTATTTGATAGATGGTCAATCCCCACTGCGTAAAAGAGCCCACATTTTCCTCTCTGTTGAAAACACAAAAGGGCTGACTCAAGTGGCAAGGTTGAGCACCTTAAGGACAGGCATCAGAGGATGCATGAGGTGCATGATGGCCCAGTAAAAATTTTCATGCAGCTGTATATCAGTTTACATGACAGAGAAAGGATTAATTTCCACAGGCTGTCAGGTGATTAAAATATTCTGCGGAGTAAAACAAACAAACAAAATTGATTGCTTCCCTTCACATGTAAGATTTAAAAATGTAATTGAAGCAAGCAGACTGTGTCTGTGTTCTCTGTCTGGAAAAGTACTAATGCTGAAATTGTGCTAGATAGGTTAAAACCAAAGCCATTTAAAGACTTCTGAGCAATACTTTGAGATCACCTGAAAAACCAGTAAAGTCTAAACTAAACCACACTAAAGGAAGAGTGGTATGGAAGAAGGAGAAGAGATTCCAAAACACTTTCTTTTCCTCAAGCTGGGAACCAGAAAAAATTGAAATGGCATCCTAAGACTCCAACATAGAAATTAATTTTAGAATGTAAATTAGATTCACCCATTAATATAGTCCTATCAGAGTACAGGATAACTGTGAAATGGAATATATACATAGAACGTGGGAGTGGCTGGAGGTAACAGAGATACACATCTTCTATTCCTTTAGCATTATCTGTATGCTCCTCCTTTGTAACTTCAGATTGGGTTTTCTTCCCTCTGAGAACTATCCCTCTGACCTGTTTGCAGTGTTTTGCATCAGAAGAGAAAACCTGAGCTCCTTATTCAAAGTAAACAGCAGGGTCTGGCAAAGGAAGCCCATGGGAGCAGAGGTACTTGTCAGTAGAGAACTTTTCCACAGAAGTGCAATGTATCAGCAACAGGATGGCTGGAGGCAGAATCCACCACTTCTTTCCAGTCTTACTGCATATGAGGAAGGCAGAGAGTAGAAAGATGGCAAGAGGAGTTTGTTTCTGTTTCCCAGTATCCACCTACTCCACAATGTAGGCTACATGGCTTCCTCAGGTAAAGCAGGATCCCCACAGTATCCAACTGTGTGTATTCCGCCTCCCAGGAACAGAACCAGGCTCAGGATTTTTCCCATGGTTTTACCTCTAGAAATGTTACAAACCTAAAGCCATGACTTATTGATGCCTGTTTTGAAATCTACCTGACATGGCCTGTGTACTTGACTATTTAACTGCTGGCAGAGTTTCAGGTCTCTATTTTTGTAGCAGTATTTTCATCTCATTGCTTGCAGAAGTTTTCATTTAAGTGTAATTTTTCTTCATGTTCTCTGGCTTTTTTGTATCCTTGCACTATTTCCTGCTGCCATTCCCATTCACTAACGGTATGTGTAATTCCATAGCTTTCTCTTTTGAACAAAGTTCCCATTGCTGTCCTTTGTCCCCATCACTAATAATTTGAAACATGAACATCAAATTACAAGGAGAAAGTTTGCTTTTTCCAGGTTCTATTCTGAACTGTTACTACATTAGAGACTACCTCATAGATGAGACCCAGATCACTGTATTTTGATAACTCCGTTGTGCGTCAAATGAGTGATCTCAGACCAGTTCTTTATCCATGTCACCATGTATCCAATTAACCACCTCTTTCCATCTCATAGCTCACTGTCAAAGTGAAATATCAATGTAATCTTTTCTATATTGTCAAGCAATGTGTGGATCAGAAATACTGGTACAGTAAAACAAAGCATCCTCTTTGAATTTATCAAAATACCAAAACATACATTTACTCCTCAGTGAATAACATCTTGGTGTGAAATGAATGTGATGCTTTACCCATTCAGTACTGGGATTCTGTTCTACTGTCTATGCTCCACTATAGTTGCATGTATCAGCCTGAATACATGACCTGTGACACCCTAGCAAACATCTTTGCTGTGCCTTCCCACCATGACGTATTTTAAGAGTTCTGTCATTTCCACATAGGGAGGTATAACATGCTGGTTTTGACTACAGGGAAAACTGAACTTCCATCACAGTTTTTTTTTTCACAGATCCATGTATCCTTCTACATTGTATCCTTCCTAGGTGGTCTTACAACATGCTACTTTAAGACTAGAAAGCACAGGATAAAACACTTCTAACAAGAAAGCCCAGGATGCAGCTTTTTTGATTTAATCCACCTGCCAGCCTCTGCAAACATAATGGAGTAACTTGTCTGATAAATGAAGGGAAAATACCAAAGAAGTAATGTTTGATGAAACATTAAGAAAGAACCCAGAATTACTTTTAAAACTGTGTTATAGTCCTATAACTGCTAAGCCATGAATGATAGGTACAAAAGTCTGTGGAGTCTTGGAGTATGAGCTAAATATTTATGTGTCAGTTCTAACAATATTAAATTTGTGATGTCAGAGTAATGCTGATCCTTCTTCTCAATGAAATGTTAATCAATGTACTTAATAGATGCTTAATAATAGTGGCTTTCAAAAGTCATCAATATTAGGCATTTCACGGCTTCTCATTTAAAAATTTAAATGAAATGGACAGTAAAGGAACAAAACTTTTGTCATCTTACAACCCAATAATTAACAAAGTATGAAAACTTTTGAGATAGGCCTACAACTAAAGATGTTCTTCAGACAGAGAAGGTGCCGTGGGTAACCCAAAACGCCCTTGCATTCCATATCTATCTGTGCTCAAAATTGTTATTGTCTCTTTACAACTCTGGTAAAGGGGGTGGGGTGGTACCGCAGGCACTTTTAAAGTGTGCTCAGGCAGGCAGCTCATGCCCTTCTGCTGTGTGTGTTTTTTACCTCGCTAGGCTCTTGGTCTTTGCTTAGGCAGAGCTCTCCGGCCACATGGTTTGGCTCTTGGTTTCTTGCTATAAGGCCAAGGCAGCACAGGCAGAGGCTCTTCCTTTTTGGGTTCTCTTTTCGTTGTTTTTTTCTCACTTGGAGAGACTGCAGTTCTCAGGTTTGAGCTGCTTGGGCCCCCACTCCAACTTGCCACCAGTCCCCGCTCCAGGAGAGAAGACGAGAGCAGCCCCAGCTCAGCTGCCTTGCCTTGCCCGCTCCTGTTGTCTCCTGCCACAAGGAAGGCAAATTCCTTCTGAGCGTTTCTAGCCCTTGACGTGGAGCATAGCAGTCGGAGCTCCAGCTGGGAAGATAAGCAGAGCACAGTGGGGCGGGGGGAAACACTGACACCTTCTTTCCCTCTGTCCTTCGAACCACACACTCGGCTGAGTGGCACTGTCCTGGCAGGGGCTGTACCTGGCATTTTTGGGTCTCTCTGCTCTGGGGAGTCTGCAAGATTCAGCAGTTTTGTATCTGGTGGTTAGTTGCTGTTATCACTTGACTGTTGCTGTTTCTTCTAATAGTAAATTTATTTTTTTCACTGACTTCTACTTGTATTTGTTCCTTATTGGTGGAAAGGAATTGGTTGAACCTATAAAGAGAGGCAACTCAGTCCAGAGTTCTTGTTTAAATTGTCTTAAACCAAGACAGAAGATTATCAGACTGTCCTTGGTTTGGTTTTTTTCCATCCATATGGGGAGAATTTTTAATGATCTAGAATAAATTCTGAGACATTTTGAAAAACTACTCAATTTGCAGAGTCGTTCCTCATTCTGATGACTTACATTGGTGAAACTTGTTCTGTGCAGGAAGCTTTGAAGCTGTCCTATTCCCAAATCACTACTTCATATTGTTGCAAAAGTAGTGGAAGTGTCAAGCTAAAGATTTAATATAATAATTATCTGAAACTAGAGCCATATTTTAGCAATCACTATCAGAGGTACTGCTGAGAGTTAAATTCATGCAGAACGTACACTTCAAGTTCCAAAAATGAGATCACTGAAGCTGAATGAACCCATAGAAAACATGGCCTATACAAGACAACAATAACAACCCCCCCCATATTTGCCTTTGATATAGAAGACTTAAAATACAGCTAGCAAAAAAAATGTTCTGAGAGAAGCATCAACTAAAAAAAATTTTCAAATAATTTTTTCAAAGAATGCAGACCCAGTTGTACAATTTTAAGGGATCTTAGAAATCCACCTAATCCAGTCCCTTGCATTGCAATTTACTGAAAATTATATTTTTTTTTAAATAAAAGAAATCAAAATTTAAAAAATTAGAGCACACCTCCCTGAACTCTAATACTTTAGAAGTTGAACTCGACCCCAACCCAGTGTTTTCCCCAGTATCTTTCTCTTCTATTTGATCTCACTTATTTTTGTCTATTCATACATCTCTGTAAACCAATTTCTCACAGAAGCAGATCTGGGGTAAAAAAATTAAACTGAAGCTACTAGGATTCTTTGAAGCAGTCACTTAATTTTCATACTTCCATATTATCCTACTTATGATGTTCTGGTACATTTATATTTTTTAACTAGAAAACTGAATATCTAAGGTGTTCTTTCTATTTTTAAAACAGTTTTTCAAAAATGGAAAATAAAACAAACAAACAGAAAAAGTTTGGGAAATGCATTTTCCTAACATACAAATATAGAATTTCAAAACCATCCAGAATAAGTTCTGAATTATTCCAGAGCTGTGGGAAACCTAACTTTCATTCAAACTGACTACTGACTATTTTGCTTTTATAATGTACTCTTTTGTCTGTTTCTCCTTATTTCAGTTAAGAGCTTCCCTAGGCATTGACTGTGTTCTTATATACACTCAGAATGTCATCCCAGGTGTATGATATCCTAACTGATGTTAATAAAATAAAACAAAACATCTAAGCTTTATATTTAAGTGGAACATGATTGAACTGAAAAATCTGGTGGGCATATGCTTTCTATTTAATTGGGAAACCATTGAATACCACTTTTTCTATAAACTCATTTGGCCCCTCAAATTAAGATCAGCTTCAGCCAGAAAAAATTATCCAAGGTGTACAGTGTTTAATGGNAAGAATGCAGACCCAGTTGTACAATTTTAAGGGATCTTAGAAATCCACCTAATCCAGTCCCTTGCATTGCAATTTACTGAAAATTATATTTTTTTTTAAATANCATCTCTGTAAACCAATTTCTCACAGAAGCAGATCTGGGGTAAAAAAATTAAACTGAAGCTACTAGGATTCTTTGAAGCAGTCACTTAATTTTCATACTTCCATATTATCCTACTTATGATGTTCTGGTACATTTATATTTTTTAACTAGAAAACTGAATATCTAAGGTGTTCTTTCTATTTTTAAAACAGTTTTTCAAAAATGGAAAATAAAACAAACAAACAGAAAAAGTTTGGGAAATGCATTTTCCTAACATACAAATATAGAATTTCAAAACCATCCAGAATAAGTTCTGAATTATTCCAGAGCTGTGGGAAACCTAACTTTCATTCAAACTGACTACTGACTATTTTGCTTTTATAATGTACTCTTTTGTCTGTTTCTCCTTATTTCAGTTAAGAGCTTCCCTAGGCATTGACTGTGTTCTTATATACACTCAGAATGTCATCCCAGGTGTATGATATCCTAACTGATGTTAATAAAATAAAACAAAACATCTAAGCTTTATATTTAAGTGGAACATGATTGAACTGAAAAATCTGGTGGGCATATGCTTTCTATTTAATTGGGAAACCATTGAATACCACTTTTTCTATAAACTCATTTGGCCCCTCAAATTAAGATCAGCTTCAGCCAGAAAAAATTATCCAAGGTGTACAGTGTTTAATGGAGGTCAGCATATATCCCAGACTCATGTGAATACATATTATGGTCATGTTCACATTAAAAAAAACAAAGCACTGTCTGGAGACTCACAGTCTGTTTGTCCATTGCACTGGGAAAGAAAGTCCTGCCAGAAACCCTGCAAATACCAAGAAAGTCTGCACAATGGTTTTGGTTTTCAAGCACTGCACTAACTGAAAGATAAATGAAATTAGGTGTAGCCGTAGAGTTCCTGACTTGCTAAAACAATTACTTTTTTTAATAAATATAAATTTATATTGTTAACTCAAGACAAGCCAGTGCTTGCTGCATGAAAGAAATTTAGCATTGATATGCCAGTTTTGGCTGGACAGTCAACTTATTCTGTAATATATGTTTAAGACAAAATCAATTTCAGTGAATTTTGATCAGAAATATGTATTTCTGACCTCAGGAACTCTTTTGGAGAAATTCGTTATCCCAGCAGATAGACTGCTTCGTACAGAGGGAGCTGCTGCCAAACATTCAACATATAAATTATTCTATTCTTGAATGTGTTGATCCCCTGGCAGAGATGAGCCCTAAATAAGTGTCTCATTTCATGTTAACAGTTTATGTGGCTGGCTTTCAATTCTGTGTAATTTACTGAACAGTAGGGAGCTTTATTAAAAGGTTCAAGATAAGTTAAATGAAAATCAAGTACAAATGAAGCATGGGTCATCCATGAGCAGAATTCAAAGGGACGCTGGAAAGCATGATAGCATCTGTTACAGGATCCAAAAAGACAGATGGATTTCCAGTGCATCTGTTTGTAGAAAATAAAATGGTTTGGCTGAGGTTTGGCTGTGTTTTGTTAGAAAATAAGAAAGATGTCCTAATAAATTGGGCTAAGACTCATCTGGACACACTTTTGCTTCTGCCTTAGTGTAGACACAGTCCCCTTTTGAGTAGGTGAAAGAATAAGAATGCATGAGATTTCACAGAGATCAGAGGAATAATATGTGAGATAATGTCTCTCTTCTAATTGAAGGAACTCAGCTAAAACCAAACAATCAAAAAGCAAAACCCCCATGCAATCAGTAACACAATCAGTGAGAAACAAGACCTACATAAGTCAGTGGTCCCAAAGGTACTGGACCTAATTTGCTATTGATTTGTAATATGCAGTCTCTTACAAAAGTACAGAATGGGTATAAAACGTTACCAGTTTAAAAAGCTACACAGCATTCATTTAGTAATAGAGTACTAAACAGCATGCTGGCACACTTGTATTTAGTATTTAACATGAGTGTGCCAGCATTAGAAAGGTGACCAGGGTCAGCTGGAGACTGCAAAGCAAGACTTCTTTTTTTTTTTTTTTTTTTTTTTTGAGTTGATGGTTACAATTTTAGCCTCAAGATTTATGTTTGACATTACTAACTGAAAATGAAAGGGTAAAGACAGAATGAGGTATTCTGTACTTTTTCTCTCCAGTTGTGTCATGGCCTTGCAACCTGTTGGCTGTGCTTTTGGAGAGCATAAGCCAACATGGAAATTTTCTCTGTGGAACCCTTGTACTGCTGGAGCCTGAACATGGGGAACTGCCTAGTCTTGTTACATTTACTACATATTCCTGTGCAGCTAGTTGTTAACTGATGCAAGGGACAGCTGGTTATTGAGTTGTGTCTGCTCACTAACTAGTTAATAATTTATGTCTTAACTTACACAGGAGACTATACTTTTAGCTTTCTCTCACAGCTTGTGCAATGAGGGGAGGGAGAGGATTCCCAGGTGCTAGAATCTGCATGGGGCAGCACAGACCACAATGGAAAGTCTGCTTGCCATAACTTTTTTTTCTGCAAAAACAGCTAAGGAAGGAACTTTCTTTAAAGGAAAAGTTTTTAGTCATTCTGAAAACAAACACCTCGTATTATGGGTAACTAGTCAAATAAAAAATTTATCTTACTAAAGTATGATTCCGTTCTTTAAAAAAATCGCAAACATCCCACCCCTCCATTCCCCCAGCCTCCCCAAAAAACAACTTTTACTGAAACCCAGTGCCTTATTTAGGCTGTGCTATTTAATGGGCCAGATAATATCAAATAAAGGACATTCACAACAAAATTGAACTCAGTATTTCTTCCTGCTTTAACACAGACTGATGGAGAGTCTTAGACTGTCACTACATTTTTAAAAATAGAAGGTACATGAATAGGCATGCACCTCAGGTTTTTAGAGAAATGAGTCACAGCTTTTCAATTATGTTTCTTTTCTTGTATCCTTTATTTTCAGTTTAAGAAAAATACCATATTTGTACATCCTATTGCATCCTTTTCAAAATCCTGTGAATATAGTTAATCTCACCTCATGTGATTGGGATAACAGCAATAATAGCACTGTGAAAAGCAATAGGCCTCATTGTTACTATGGTTTATTGAAGCAGATAATGAGATCTGGTAGGTTACCTTGAGAGGAATAGCACTTTACTCAGTAAATATTCTTGTCTATGAGTCAGATTCTGTGCAAAGAAAATTCAGTTTCTACTATGAATTCAGCTTCACCAATGTATTAGTGTATTCTGGGAAGTGCTTCATTTCTGTATGTATGTGCTCTTCCCAAGTTATAACCAATAGTACACAGAATTCGATGTCTTCCCCAAAAGCTCAAAGTATTTGTCAAAAGGGTTTTGCAGGAATATTGTTGCTGACATTTAGATATGGAAACAAACTAAGAGGTAGAGAGCTGCTTTCTATACCACAGTTAAAGAGACAAAAGTATAATCCGCATATCCTGTTGTCCATCCTGGTATTCAGTCTGTCTGCTATAATAAGGCTTAAAGTACTTACAACATTCTAATTTTGTTGTTGCAATTGCTGTAATTGCTTTAAGTATGCTAGGCTGCTGGGAAAGACTGAAAAAGAGAAGGCAGAGTAGAGCTCTGGCTGTGAAAAAAAACTATAATTTGCAAAAGGGAGAAGTAGACTTTTACTTTATGAAATAATGTCTGACTATGGGTCAAGATTAAAGAGTCTCCAAAATTCTTTGAAATTTTCGTCTTAAAGTTTAAGACCTTCTTTATAAGAACTCTCAACTATAATGGCTTAATAAATTGTTGAAGCTCACAAACCCTTTGAAATCGAAAGTGTGCAAAATGTTCTGGATGAAATAGCATAGGATGCTACACGACATAGAGGCTTCTGGCAATCCTGCAGCTAAAAATAATCAGGAATGCAAGAACTTAGCTTAGCACTACCTTAGCTTCAATCTTTTCCCAAAGTAATATCAAATCTTGATCTAAGCACTGTGAGGAACAAGTGGAAGACATACCAGAACAAAGGAGCTGAATTCGCTGCCTGATTGGTATTAACCATTTCTTCTCCCTTAGCACTGTATTAGTTGGGCTAGGAAAAGCATTGGAATTGACAAACTTAGTTTTTTATATTCTGGGAATAAGGAACAGATATTTCAACACAATTTCTCGCTTGATAGTAACATCAGAATCCAAACCTCTTTTCATATTTCCCTACCAATGCCGAGTGGGAGAAAGGAAAGCTTGGATGCACCTCGAAATAACAGGATGATAAAAGTTTCAGTTCATGTACACAGCCTACAGCTATGATGGGTTTTGATTTGAATTCCATATACCATTGGAACACCTTTGAGGTAATGCATACTACACACCTATAAAATGTATTCAGCTAGTAAAAACACTTCTGGATTTTGGGATTCCCTACAACTGACCCATTACCACAAATACAGTGGGACCAGTGTGCTGGGACATGTCCTATCTGCCTTGTCTGTATTGAGAACCCCTCGGAGTTTGCACAGAACTGCTGACTTCACAATCACATGGCAGGGGGGCCTAGTGAGGACTAGCTGCCAAAAAACTCACCTGAGCATGTCTGGTAGCCATATATTCAGATGTCAGCTTGTCTGAAGCTACATCTTTAAATAACCCGCCTGACCTTTAGGAGATTCCACGAGATTGCTGTATACATGCTAAAACTTTCAGATTATCCATGGTACTCTGTAAACTCTGGGAGCTCAAAAAAAAATCCCAGATTTCTGAAATAGTTTTCAGGCAAAGACAGACCCCTTGATGCATAAGAACACATTCAGCTCTCAGAACAAGACCATTCTACCTAGATCTGGTTGTCATACTTCAGTTAAATTATGGCACTGCTTGCCATGAGGAACAGATATAACCACTATATATGTAAACCATGCAAAACAGAATGCATATTCAATTATTAGGTTGAAATCAAAGTAGAATGTGTATTTCTGAGACTGAAGGTAAAGAAAAATTAGATAAAATTGCTTTTCCCAGTTATGAGGATACTATGAGGACTGGTTAAACTGAAGGGTGGGTAAGAAATGAGATGCTTGCAGGCCACAAAGAAATGGGTTGAAGAGACTTAGGTAAGAGATTTCATTTTTCCACCTGTCTTTTATTTTTCCTTCCTTTTTGTTTCATCACTGGGGATCTTTTCCTTCTATTCTCACTGTGTAAATATATTTACATTTACACAAATGAGCATTTATTTACAATTCAAATTTGCACGTCTACTCTTTTTTTGCCTCAAGACCTTGGCAGAGGTACCTCTATTCTCCCATGAGAATTTATGGAATATACATAGCTCCCTAAATTATGTCTGACAGCTTCAGTTAATGTGGGCAGGTAGATTTTACTCTATGAAATACGCTTCATCCATAACAATTAAAGTGTACTGCACAAGTTATGTGAGCAAGAGATGGAGGGTGTGTAAAGAGTTAAAGCTTCCATGGTAACCTCAGCAGTGAGGATGCAATTGGTTCATTTGGTCCCTTCTGTCACTTCTTGATTCCATGCCAACAAATCACGAACTGTCCATCATTTACACATCTATTTTTAGAGCATCCTCAGCTGCTTTCAATAAAATGATAAATGATGCATGTTTGCAGAGGGCTAGTACTGGTCATAGAAAGAGCTGTTTCCATCTGAAATGCAAGGCTGGAGCTCTGGAGCAGAACAACATGACAAAGGTACTGACCTACAGTAAAATCAGATTAGAGGTTTTGGTCAAACTGCCCTTTGCTTTTCTCAGTAGCAACCTGTTCCTAACTAAAGGCAAAAAAAATCTATGCCAAAGATGATCAAATATGCTTGTAGCTAATAAGGGAATTGTTTCAAAAGGCTAGAATACCTGCAGAGTCACTCTCAAGTGAGAGACATTTAGTAATTACCTCATCTATACTGGAGTAGCTCTTTAGTGCTTTAAACAGGAAGGCATGCTAAACGTGTTTAAATAATGATATATGCCCACTGCAAACAGGGAATCTTTAATGATGCATTTCTTTAGGAGACAGCTCTATTCACGCAGGATGCCCAATTAATACAGCCAAACAATGAACACAAACTGCTTATGTTGTACCAGCAATTCATTGGCGTGTCTGCACTACAACAACAACAACAAAAAGGCCAAATATATATAGACAAATGGGGGCAGACACTTTGTGGAAGGAAAAACATGAAAATAAAGTCCTTGGGTAGTCAGAAGTGCACCAACAGAAGTCATATCATATCATGGCATGGAAACTAAACAGAAAATACTTTCCACCCAAACTGCCCTAACTGCCTACAGATAATACTGCCTTAAAGAAGTAAAGCAATTCCTCAGAGTCATAAGTTTGCTTCTCTCTTTTTGCTTGACCTTTATCACATTTTTCCTTATACTGAATGCTCTGCACTTAGTTTTCCTTGCTCCAATAACACTTGCTAGACTTAAAAAGCATCTCCTAGGCTTTCAAGCCAAGTTTCACGTACAAACTCAGGTTTCTGTTTTATTTCATAATAAATCCTGAAGACACACAGCTCCCTAAGCACAGGGAATTAACTCAATATTTTGCAGGTTACAGATACTGATCAGTAACTAATTTTGAACTACTGCATATTCCCATTAACTGTATATAATTTAAAATAAGGACTGAAAGGTCTTTGGGCAAGAGAGTGTAGATTTTTAGAGCTGTAATCAGTCACGAACTACTGAAATTCACTCTTAAAGTTTTTTCTAAATAAAGTCAATTTGCTTTTAGTGTTCAAAAATTTTTTACATGTATACCAATGTACTGCAGGCTAGCAAACTGCAGTTTTCAGATGGTTTTTCTGACAGACAGAATATATTCTGAAAAATCAGAACAGTAATATTATTTCAATTCCTCTATTTCATTTGCTGATCTGCCTTTTTACATGACAGCAGAGAGATTTTTCATACTAACAGGTAAATTCCTATTTTAATGCATTATATTGCTTTAGAAGCAGAAAAAAGGTGCTCATTTTTAATATTTCCTTTTCCATACATTCCTTTTCTGAAAGCAGTAAAAAATATTGATAATTGAGGTTTGAAATAATACTTTAAAAATTACAATTAGCTTTTAACAAAAGGAGAGATAAAATTACAGTACTGATTTTGTCAGAAATTCCAAAGAAAACCACAGAATTGGTGCTTAATCAATATTATTTTCTTGTTCTTCTACAAAAGAAGTCTTCCTCAGCTGTGAATGGGGCTCATTTTAACATATAAGAAAATATCCTTTTTGTTTCCATGCTACTGGGAAGCACTGAAATTAGACATGATAAAGACATTTCAAAAGAATGGTTCAATTGCAGCTATCTCATTCCAGACTTGTTGCATGTACTTTGTAATGAAAATAATTCATAAACTTACGATTTTTTAAAAACAAACAAAAAAACCCCAACCAAGTCCACAAAGAAAAAATAATCTGAAAACACCTTTCTAAAAACCTGCCAAACAATGTTACAAAATTTAGCTTATCAGCTTTGTTACAAAGCTAATTATAAATGTGGTTAAATGCAATATTCCCTTAGTTCATACATGAGCAGAATTATGTCAAAATTCTTTTCTCTCCACATACTGTTTTGGCACCAGTAAGAATTCATTTTCAAAGCTCATTAAAACTTTTAGGGTTTTTTCAGTCTTGCAAAGCCTCTCAGGCCCTTAGTATTAAGCTGACACAAGTGCACAGCAAAATAAATGCCCAGCTCATTAGTAAGATCAGCAAGGAGAGAGGCACTTTCACCATATTCATAAACACCAGGTTTACACTTCAGAGAGTCACATCCACTGGGGAAACTGCAGAACCCAGTTAGGCATAAAAGGCCATCTCCTGGGAAATGCCATGGCATGAGGTGGAACAAAATGTACTCCTATAACCCCTCGTTAGAGGATGTTGAATTATGCTGAGAGGATGCGTTGATCACACGACATCTTCCTTCCCAAGATTTTAGTTAATTGTTCTCACTGTCACTGCCAAAGCTCTAAAAGGAAGCAAGTGAAGAAGGGGAGAGAGGAAGAAAACAGAGACCTGTTCACAGGTCAGGGAAGAGTCAACTGGGTCTGCTCAGCACTGTCTGCTCCTGCTGGCCCTCCACTCAGGTACCTCCTTCCCCAGGAGAGGGAAAGGGATTACTGACCTCTTTCCAGTCCCTCGTGGATCATCAATGAACCCAAACAAAACTGAAGAGAAATTACCAGTCAGTCTTTAGAAAACAGATATTTAATAGATTTATATTTTTTCTACTATTATCTTCTTTTTAATTCAATGCAAATAGAATAATTTGTAATTAAAAAAATGTATAAATACGTAATCACTTAGCTGCGTGCTGGCCATTCTTTCAGCACTGCTTATTTTGTGTGACACTCCAAAGTATTCTGTGAAAATACTGATATACAATTGATGGAAATGTTCATTTATGTATTATTGACAGAGCACATATGTATAATTTAAATTCACAGGCAGTAATTATTTGTTCCTCAAAACATCTAGATTTATTACCAGAATAAGTTTCTGCTCCATGTAAACAAGAGTGGTTACATAAGGCTTTTAGAAAAATATTTTCTTAAAAAAAACTGATAAACATGACCCTATTGATGCTATTGTTAATAATTTGGAATATTTGCATAAATGTGAGCAAAGACGGATGACTTTAAACAAGTCACTAATTAAGAGACTGAAAGAAACAAAGGACTAATAACACCTTATAACCCAAGATAAGCATATTAGCATACTGTATCTCATATCATTGTGGTAGTGTCAGAAAGACAAATAATCCTGGTTATACCTGAAGCAGTACTGTAAAAAATGCAATCAGTCACAGCAAGGGACCTTTGTTTGCTCTTCATTTTTTACATGAACTCAGATTTTTAAATTAGGTTTGCTGCTGAAATATATATATGTATGAAAATGAATACATTTTTTTGCAATAATATGCAAGCTAAAAGATCTCCCTGCAACTGAGTTACTAGCTGCCATTTCCTAAATGTAGCTAATCCTTATGCACACTTCAATAACTCATACTGCCGAAAGAGAATGGCAGATCATTAGTAAAGTCAATTTTTCAGATTTACTGACAGAAAAACTGCTTGCTTTTTACATGACAACAAAATCTTTTCCAACTGAACATTTGTGAGTTTTTTTTTAATTCGCCAAAGGCTAAAAAATTACTCACAAGGAAGTAATAAAACGTCATTTAACTTCAGTTAGTGCTGGTTAGTGCTAATTAATGTGTTGCAGCTATTTTGCATTATATGCTTTGGGACATGTGCTGCATTAAGTCCTGAAAACTAGCCGAGAGCACAGGTAATATTTAAATATTTTCCTAATTTTTCTTTGGATGAGCCTGTGAAAAGCAGTGGTCCCACTTTTCAAGGACTTCCCAAAACTAAAACTCTCTCATAACTTAACCCTGAACTTACAGACCAATGCTGTCACCACATTTCCCACACACAATTAATAATGTCAGCTACTGTTCTTAATACCAATCTACGGTAATCTAGTCCCTTCTGAGCATAGTTCTTGTAGTACTTGAAGGATTAATTCATTTCATCTCCCATTAAAACTTAAGCTTTAATGTTATGTCTCCTAAACATAAGGGGGGGGGAGTGGGGGGTGTGGAAATGGTGGAAAAAATGAGAACCAGATTAAAAAATGTCTTTTCTTTCTGATCTCTCAGTTTTTCAGTGCCCACCCAGGATTCCTTTGCAAGTACCTTGTCATTTTCTTTGTACATCCTTACTCTTGTCCTGGAATTTGTCTAGGCACTGGAGATCACTGCATCTAGTAAAAACAAACATTAATTGCTGATATTCCCCATTTGGAATAGAAGGTGGGCACATCCATTTCTCAGGCTTTCCAGACTATGCTTTGACCAGGCCCCTGGACCTGTATATTGACAGCACTTTTTTCGTGGTTGAGGAGAGACCATGACCAAAGTGCAGCAAGGTGGGGGTGTTGTAATACCAAATTGTTTCTTCTCTAATAGTTACATGTACATGAAAAAGATGAGTGAGGCTCTTAAGGTAAATTCTCCTTGGAAATCTGGAGAAAACACGTGCTGGCAATGTGACAGTAAGACAGGAAGCTTCCAAGGACACTTTTTATTGTATCCTGGACAATCTTAACACCAAAATTTAAGGCTACTCTGATTTATTTCTACCTCTTCAAAACATTTTATATCAAACAAAATTGACCTGTGCTGCATGGTTTAGTAGGTGGGTATACATGAGTAACAGCAGAAATCTTGTTCTTTAATTCATTGTACTATTATATATGGTTAGAAAGATTTCTTTTTTTAATGAAAATTTTTAGAGTGGGTTAAACACTGAAATGTGCCCACAATCGAATACAGAATAAGAAATTATTTATTTATGAAAGTGCCTTACTTGTGATTACTTTTAATGACTTGATTTTATATTGTGTAGAAACAAAATATTAGTTTGATTTCAAGTTAATGACTGAGTGAGAGATTCAGGTTTCAAACTCAGTTGTTCCATTTTATAAGTCTCCTAGACCCAAAACCATAGAGGAGGCAACACAATGTAATCCATGGGTTTTGGAGGCCAGAGAAAAAGAGCAGTATTTTGTGGGTGCTGTGACAAATGTTCAAAGAATGATGCCATAAGCTTATAGCCTTGACGTGAGGGGAGATGTGCACTGCAGGTTCTGCCTGGAAAATACAGAAATAAAACCCTGTACCATTTCAGTTCTTAGTTTACCTGTCCATAGCCTTGAGATTAAAAAACCCCAACAAACAAACAAACAAACAAACAACAACCAAAAAACCCCCAATAAATAATTTAAAAAACCCAGAAGAGAAAGAGAGCATCAAGCACTACTATCTGGAAGCCCCAAAAATGTTCTCTCTCTCCTGAAACCCAGATATTCCCCCGGGGTTAAAATGTTCAGCAAATACTGGAAACAGGAGTTTAGGTTAATACATCACTCTACTTTTTCTTGAACTGACTCTGGCCAGGAAAAACTGAAATGTATATGACACCTCCATCTTATATTTGACAACAGTGACTAGCAGTGGCATCTGGCACATTTGCAATGGTTCTGAGTAATGCCAGCTCTCACTGAGTATGCATATGAAAAGCAAGAACCAATTTGACTTCAAATCAAAGGAATTTTTTGCTAGCTGAGAGACTCACAAAAGAGAGTTATATCTGGATCAGCTGAAATACCAGAATTCATAGAGAGGTTGATCACAACCACGCAAATGTCCCTCTCAAGTATTTCTGCTCACTCTCTGCACTTCAGCACAAGAGTGTGCAATTACCCAAGCTGCTGGCACTCCCAGGGCTATCCATGTGCTTGTTAGCACAAGTATTTGGAAATGCAGGGACCTGAGAGAAAAGCTGATCCTTTCCTCACTCCTAGATCAAAGAATCGAAGGAAATAAGGACTCTACTCTGCTTCCTCTCACTTTCTCCATCCATGTAGTTAGCACCATCTCTGACAGAAAAAAAATTATGTAGGGCTGCATCTCCTGCTGCTCCCTATTACCTTCTGAATTGAAGGAAGGAGACAGAGCCCTTCAGCTCAGCATCCTGCTTCTTCACAGCTTGGCTTGTGCTGTGCTGGGTAAAGAAAGGATGACACACTGTTCTCTTCCATTACTTATTTAACAATTTCTATAAAAGAAACAAACTCAGTAGAGAAAAGGGGTCCAGCTTCTAGTACGTCTTCCTTCTCAAAAATGTAATTATAAAACTCTTTTTCACATAAAGAGGGTGAAGTTCAAAAAACAGCAAAGCCTTGTCTCTCCTCCCCAGTACTGAAATCAGTTAAACAAGAAAGAAGTCTGTGCCTGCTGTTTTGGGAGTAGGAAGGAAAAATCTTTTGAGAAAAGTGGTGATAATGATTCCATCCGTGCTTCAAATCACCCTTCTTCTTCAGCTCTCAATCATTTCTGACTCTGTTTCATCTCTGCTCTTCCTTCACTTACTGGCACTCTTTGCTTTGCTCCCTCCCAGCCCATAAAATCTCTAGGAAACTGTGAAGCTAATGGTTTATTTGTTTAATAAATACTAACTGACTAACTCTTGTATGGGCACTTGTGATATGAGAAGATGGATAGGTGGGTTTTTTCTCCCTCAGTATTGATTTGCTACTTCTGTTTGGACCTCTCTTAGTTAGAGAGAGATAATTTTATTCAACCTGCTAAACTGACTAAGAGTGTGCAGAACAAAGAGCAAAAAAGCTATTGTTAACTGAAGAGTTATAACACTACCTTCAATCTCTTCTCCTTGCCATATGCATTTCAGCTAACTCTGTCCATAAAACATAGAACATAAAGCAGTTCTTTTTCTTGAAGAATTTCTCAGAATTCCAGCCATGACTTTCTTTTCTCTGAAGTTCTCTTTTTCAATCAAGAACTGTTTTACTTTCCTTCTACAATAGCAAGGACTGTTTAAAACAAGGAAATTCATACCAAGACAACCTTGTAACTACTGATCGGTGACCCATGAAAAACTGGGACTGGAGAAATAATGACAAGTAAACTTACCAATTTACATATAACAATAGAAATAAACTTCTTACCCAGTTTGTTATAATTCATAAATTTGAAGAACAGTCTCTTCAACCTTCTTCTGCAAGAGTAACTTTTCACTAGAGGGTACAAAATGTCCAAGTAACACCTGAGATAGTTAAGACAGTGCTGTACTCTTGAAAACCTGATAACCTATTTTTGTTTTCTGACTTGTTCAAATTAATTGTAAGAAGTGGCTCTGTATTTTACTAGCTTCTTGTGGATAAACTATTCCTGATTATCTCATAAGTACTTAGCATTTAGGTTTTGCCTGTAGCCTACAACATTTATTAATGAATTAGTAATGCAGGTGAGATGCACTCAGATATTTTTTCCTTGAAAGTTGAATCTTCAGGTTAACAGCCTTTTCAGGGCCATTCCTGTGGGATCCCTGGCATATACAAGGTTGAGCACATACACAGAAATAATACAAAAGTCATCATTTTAAATGAATTACTAAAATCAAAATACACAGAATAAAATGCTAGTAAGCATCATGAGTACTATAGTAGGAAAAGTGTATGAATTTAGTGATATTTCCTTTGGGACAAACCTCTTTTCATTTTGTTTGCACAGGATTCTTAGCTGAGGTCAGTGGAGTTGATGGAGCTACAAGGTCTTTTCAAATGCTTAGTGGAAATCAGTTAATTGATACTGTACAAGGACTCTCAGCAAATACTAAATTTGTTTCCAATAATATTTCTGAAGATGGAGGGTTCAGAAGCTCTGCCTACACTTCCCATAAGAGAAAACCTGTAAAAGTATTACCTTTGCAAAAAGTAGTGCAAGAAGGTATATTAGAAGTATGTGATTATAGAATATGCAAGGAGAGTAACTCACAGAAAACAAGAAAGTATCAACTTTCATGAAATGCTTGCCAAGGTGGTGAAGAATCCTGGAAACTATGCTAAGGTTCATGGAAAATAAGGAAGTAATTGGTGACAGCCAATATAGCTTTACTAAGGGCAAATTGTGCCTGACAAATTTGGTGGCTTTCTATGAAGGGGTTACAGCATTGGTAGAGAAGGGAAGAGCAACTGGACTTGTGCAAAGCACTTGACAGTGTCCTGCAGAACATCCTTGTCTCTTAATTGGAGAAACATCTATTTGAACAATGGCCATCTGGTATAAAGAATTAGCTGGATGGTTGCAATCAAAGAGTTTTGGTCAACAGCTCAATGTTCAAGAGACCAGTGACGATTGGTGCTCCTTAGGGGTCAGTATTGGGACTGGTGCCATGTAGGGTATTTGTCGGTGACATGGACAGTGGGATTGAGTGCACTCTCAACCAGTTTGCCAACAACACCCAGCTGTGTGGCACAGTTAACACACACAAGGGGAGGGATGCCATCTAGAGGGACCTGGACAGGCTTGAGAGGTGGGACTGTGCAAACCTCTTCAAGTTCAACAAGGCCAAATGCAAGGTCCTGCACCTGGGTTGGGAAAACTCCCGGTATCAAAACAGGGAGGGGGATGAATGGATTGAGAGGAGCCCTGCCGAGAAGGACGTGGAGGTGTTTGTGGGTGAGAAGCTCAACATAATCCATCAATGTGCACTTGCAGCCCAGAAAGCCAACAGCATCCTGGGCTGCATCAAAAGCAGTGCGGCCAGAAGGTCGAGGGAATTGGTTCTGCCCCTCTACTCCACTCTTGTGAGACCCCACCTGGAGTGCAGGCTGTGTCTGGCTCTGGGGCCCTCATAAGAAGGACAAGGACCTGCAGATGTGTGTGTAGAGGAGGCCCACAAAGATGGTCAGAGGGCTGGAGCACCCCTCCTTTGGAGACCAACTGAGGGAGTTGGGATGGTTCAGCCTGGAAAAGGCTCTGGGGAGACCCTAGAACAGCCTCTCAGTACTTAAACGGCCTCCAAGAGAGCCAGAGAGGGACTTTTTACATGGGCAGACAGTGATAGGACATGGGGTGTCCTTAAACTGAAAGAGAACAGGTTTAGATTAGATATAAGGAAGAAATTCTTCACTGTAAAGGTGGAGAGGCACTGGCCCAGGTTGACCAAAGACGTTGTGGAAGCTCCATCCCTGGAAGCATTCAAGGCCAGATTGGACAGGGCTCTGAGTAACCTGGTCTAGTGGAAGGTGTCCCTGCCCACGGCAGGGGGGCTGGAACAAGATGATCTTGAATGTTACTTCCAGCCCAAACCATTCTATGATCCTAGGAATGAGAAGCTACCAGGTTATAATATAAAAACAAGTACACATCTCTGTCCATATTAAGTCCAAGAAAAATTAGCTTGAACTGTGTCAGAATAGATGAAGAGCACTTCATTTTTCTTTGAAACCCTGTTCTTTTCCACAAAGACACAGGCACTGCGGACTTCCCCTTTGTGAGAGGTCAGGAAAGGTTGGCTTGCTTGTTATAGCAAAATGATGGGTGAAGATACTAACTCTGGCAATAGCTGAATGAAGATGATAAATACAGGGGAGAGAGATAAGCTGTTTAAACTGAAGGAAGAAGCAGTGATTAAACTGCCCATTAATAAGCTTAGGCAGGAAATTGGAAAATTTCCTTAGAGTTGCTGAAGAATTGGTCCTAGACATACTGCTTTTCTTTTTTTTTTTTTTCTTCCTTTTTTCCCCCTTCACTAGATTTGAGCCTAAACTCCAGTCTTTCTTGCAAGCTTTCTACCTTTTTTAGCTATTAAATTAGCTTTTACCTCTTTTGTTCTGGCCAGGTTAAATACAATTAAAGCAGAGCATGTCTCAATGAGACAAAGGAAACATTGGCATTTACTTTGTCTGTTTTTGTCTTCTACAAGGTTATCCATCATTTAAATACTGAAAAAATAAAAAGTTTGAATAAAACCTAAACCTCTGGACAGAAACCACTTGTTCACTCATACAATTAAACCAAAAACAGATATACAGGATCTGAAAATATGGCAGTACATAAACATGCTACTTTGCAGTAGTATAAAGCCAATTAGATAAATGGAAAAACTAGTTTTTCTTTTCTCAGCTAGCAGAAGAATGAGAATATGTATGGGCAGAAATGGTTGTCCGAGGTGATGACAGAAAACATTTAAAAAGTAAAACAGACCTATAACCTCATTCCTTCCATTGTTCTTCTGTTAGAATCATCCCTCTTGTGAAGAGACCCAAAGCCTCACTTTAAAAGAGAAGCTTTTATTAGTGTGAATTATAGCACTGATGGTACACTTTGTGCGCCTAAGTCTCTCTACTGAAACACTACACACACAAAAACTTCAAAAGCCATTCAAAATGTTTCTCTGATGACTGTTCCATGCACATTTTTAGACCCAGATTTCCTTGCATGGCAGTGCTTTTACAGATCTAGGTCTTGCTGTGAGTTAACTTTTTGACATAGGCATCAAGAGGACATTTCTGTCTCACGACAAAGCTGTGATAATTTTAGTTATTTGCTGTTGACAAGTCAGAATGCTTTTATTTTCAATCCTGAAAACATTGTTTACTTGTGATAAAAACACAGAGCGAATCAAATCTTGTCGTGAGTTGCTCTTGACTGTGTCACAAATACATCTCTACTCTGTAATTTTTGTTATTTTCCCTCTAGCTTCACTGGCTTTTATAGTTACTTCTTTTTTACAACTAAGGCAGCTACTGAGTATCTGGGAGCCTACAGAGGTGAGCATTAAATCACAACAGGTGTTCCAGCAAATTGGATACATGGGTGTTTCACTGAAAGTGGGAATAATTTTTGTAAAATTTAGGTGTTATGTGCATTATTTCAGGAAGAACTATCATAATAATGTGTAATTCCTACCTTAGTGATCATAGGGGATGATTTAATCAAAGTAAAAATGAGTGTTTCATATTTAGCTGGGAGCTTTGGAAGACTTCCTCCTGCCAGCTAAAATCATGGGGTGTGTGCTAAGGCTATCCACCAGCCAATTTCACTCAAAAGAAAAGAGAAACATTTAACCTTATCCTGCACAGGGCTCTGCCACTGACATTGGTGCAGGATCCACCACCCCTGTTAGCTCCAGGTATTCAAAGGTGAGTGACCCAGAAACCAACCTATCCTCAGTTACAGCTATGTTACAACTCAATTTTTTTAATGTTTGAAACCGTTTGGTAACAATGTGGGAGCCTGCACCCTCTGAAGGAGCTTTTAACCCCTTCTGTTATGTTCCAGCACTGAATCCAACCCAGATGCTACAGAAGCAGGAGCAAGGTTAGCCTGAACTTGAAAGTAATCTTTTCTACATGCTAGATGTATATATGTGTTTTAAGAACCCTTCAGCACTGAGCACGGAGCTTCAGTTGTGCCCAACAGCATTCATTACAAAAGGCATTTGGTACAAAAAGCCAAAATAAAGACTCCTTGTCCTATTTTTAAAAGCTACTTTACTTCTGACCAAAAAAAATGAGGCCTATAGTGTACCACTCCCCTTATTTTAATTCCTACATTAAATTATTTCTATATTATTGCCTTGAATGGAAATATTTCTGATAGCGCACATGCAGGAGGAAAATCCACATACCAATAAGCCATATTTTCAGGCAATCTAAATAAGGAGTCCAGGAGATTGACTGCTTTAAACAAGAGTCAACTTCCCGTGCAATATTCTCACTCAAAGTGCAGTGGTTTAGAACTTGAGTTTCTTCCTGTTTTTCTTCAGGCATATTTAGGCAAGTATGTGAGTCAATATACTAATGCTGAAACAATTTCAGAATATCAAAAGCTGCTAATTGATAGTTAAATGTGAGCTTATTTTTCATAGGAAACCTCTGTACTGTATTCATTGTTGAAATAATGGTAATCATTTTCTTTGTGACATTCTCTTGAGGAATTTTAAACAAAGCCTTCAGTAATTGCTTAGTTATTTCAGACCTGCCTAGTAATTTTCCACTGTATTAAAAGGCATTTGTTACTGAGAGTGATGGAAAAAATGTACACGTCTGCTGGATGGAGCTTTTACTTATTTTCAGTCAACATAATTACCTTTTATTAACGCACCTGGTATCTGAACAAAGGCACCCTTTTTATTTAATTGACTAATACTTTCCTAGGTTCATATCTGTAGGATATCTATTCCCTTCAAATTATAATGAAAAAACAAGATTGGTTATGTGGGCAATACAATGTTTTTAGTGGTTTTGAAAATAAAACAAACCCTACTCACAATAAAACAATGCCATTTAAGAGAAAAACCTAATCCTACAAACTGAATTTTGAAGCAACATTTAGAAGAAAAAAACACTATTAGTACTGGAAAAACAATTTTTGTAGCACACGTATTACATTCTGGTGACTTTGTAAGGTAAGCAATATTACAAAGGGTATTTATTATTCAGATGTTGGAGTATTAAATGACAGAGATTATCTACCTAAAAGTCAGCTATAGCACTAACTATTATGTGATTGCCGTAGTTTAACCCCTGCCAGCAACTGAGCCTCACACAGCCAATTGCTCACTGACCCCCTCAGCAGGATCAGGGAGAGAATCAGAAGTGTAAGAGTAACAAAACTCGTGGGTGGAGAAAAAGGCAGTTAAACAAGTAAAGCAAAATCCACGCATGCAAGCAAGGAAAACAAGGAAATGATTCACCATTCTGCGTGGGAAGGCTGATGGTCAGCCATATCCAGGAAAGGAAGGCTCCATCACACCTAACAGAGTTTTGGGAAGACAAACACCATCACTCTGAACATCTCCCCATTCCTCCTTCTTCCCCCAGCTGTAAATGCTAAGCATGGTGCCCTCACAACTCCTTGTGCACCCCCATCTTCCTCGTGGGTGGAGTGGTGTGACGAGCAGAAAAAGCCTGGCTTTGTGTCAGCACTGCTCAGCAACGGCTACAACATCCCTGTGTTATCTACGCTGCTTTCAGCACAAATCCAAAACATAGCCCCATACCAGCTACTAAGAAGAAAATTGGCTCCACCCCAGCCAAAACCAGCAGAGTTATGTCACATTTATCAAACTGATTTTCCAAAAGTGCAATGAAAGCTAATACCCCTTCAATACCTGCACCCCACGTAGGAATTACAGCAAGGTCAGATGGGAGACCTCAGAGCAGCAGTTGTGACATAGGACCACATCAGTGTGAACTCCAACAAACATAAAGCGGGTCCTTGTACTTTCAGCCACTCGTGGCTTCCTTGACTCTATGAAATAAATCCTGTGATGTGTTCTGAGGCTTCACAATAGCAGAGGGCTTTTGTACACACTGCTATTCATGGCCAGCTCATAAGAGCCGCTGCCATGTTTACATGGATCAAAGACATTCTGATCACCACATCCTCCACCCTTCTGCCTCTAATAAGAGGCCCAGAACAACACTTACAAGAACACACTGCAGTGGTTTCTGCTTTTCTCGCTGCTTCTCATCTGCTTTTGTGCAATGGAATATGCTTTAACAAAGGGGGTCTCCTGTAAGGCACTGATTCCAGAGTACAAAGTCTCCCCAAGCAGGAGGGTATAAAGCTGCCAGACTGCCTGCTAGCAGTTATGCAGGGAAGGTGGTGGGGCTGTAAACATCTCCTTCAACAAGTTTTTAGGTAGCACAAATATGAGCTCTATTCTCACACAGGTTTAGGTAAGAACACACATTGCAGCTCTAGAAGCCCAGCTCCAGCTGTTTCAACCTTATCACTGATGTCTGCATGTTACTTCAGCATCTTGCTGTGGTCTGGCCCAAACAACTTTATCTGGAACAATGCAGGGAGCAGAATGGAATTTAATTACATTTATTGAATGCTCAAGCACTGTTCCCTTGATATATTACTTATTTAGCAATATTACAGCACTTTTTAAAATGATTTATTAAGGAATACTACAGCACAATTTCAAATTACAAACAGTACTACTACAGAAGGAACATTAAAAAATGGATTCAAATCAATGTCAGAAAGTTTCTTTTCTTTAGTAATTTAACTGAAAAAAAGAAATACAATAATTTTATTCCTGAATTTGAATGCAATGTATATAGGCTCAGTTATCATTTTCCTCTAAACTTTGGAGCTATGGATAATTTTACTTTTTTATATTATTCTAAAACAACAAAAAATAAGTAAAGAAACCCCTAAATCAGCAATGAACAATATTCTCAGTCAATATGACCAGAGGCAACTATTTACATTGGGATGCATTTCTATGATAGTTGCATCACACTTCTCATATTCAATATCTCATTTACAGTATATGCATTTTATGAGGACATGCAAAACATATACAGAAAAGTAATTCCTTACTTCTCAAAATTAAATGTCTTTTGTTCTCCCCCTGTGAGTTCAAATTTTAGAATTACCGTGCTTTTCTACTGTGTAGAAGAAAAATCTGAAATCTAGTCTATTGTATTCTAACTATTTTTTGGGTCAGTTTTTCTTTCTCTAAAATAATTTTTGTTTTTTCCTGCTTACTGTTTTTAACACAAACACAAGTTTCCAGAAGCTGCAGTGAAAAGCAAGGTCCACTTTACTGTACAGCTGTTCTAAAGATATAGCATCAGACAAGTCATGATACATGAGCAGCATCAGAAGGAAAAGCAGAAATGAATTGTGTCCAAATATTAGTGTCGACTTAAGTTGCAAAGATTTTAAAAAAATTAAATAGTTTAAAAAATTAAAAATTAAATCTTTTAAGTGCTAAATTATCATAGGTGTCTCTCAGTCTAATCAGTGATAGTAAATTGAAACCACTGTGTGAGTTTAGGAATACAGTCAATAGTTTAAGAAAGATACAGCCATAAGTTTTGAACTTAAGTCTTGATCCAGTGAGGTGCTGAAACAAAAGTGTTGGCACAGAAGGAAATCAGAAGCAAAGGCAGCACTTCTTTGAGCCAACTCAAATCTGATGGGTTGCTCTCCTATGGTGCAGCATTTTATAGGATTAAGGTCACTAAATAATATTTTCCTAATAGTAAAATAACACCTTAGAGTAGCTTATCTTGTGGGAGCTCAGGACTTCTGAACAACGAATCAATGTGATTTCACAGAACCTGCTTTATTGCCCCCCAGCACAACCTTTTATATCTTTCTCTTATACCACTCACATGCTTCTTGTTGCAGAAATCAACACACACCTGCATTCCAAGTTGTTTTTCTTTCTTCCCAAGGATACACTGTAACTTATCAAACCTGAGGCTGCCTGCAACCCATTCTTGTATCCCCACAATCCAGCAAATACATTACAACAATCAGGGTTCAAATGCATTACAACATTATCTTGTTTTAAAATATACTAACCTGCAAACCTTGGTAATCATAAATTTCCTTTCAGTTATATTCTGGGCGTGGACAAAAACTGGACACAGAAGAAATTATGTGATTTTCACAGAGAAAAACCTGGCCTAATGATTTAAGCACTGCCTCTCTCCAGAGGCAGATTTTTGTTTAAATCCCGCTTAACCACAAATACTTCCATGACTCAGGGCACGTTGTTTAGGCTGAACTCAAAGTATGAAACTCACAGTTTAGATAGGAGATGCTAATGCTTGCAAAAGGCGATTTGATTACCGAAGGCAGGAGGCACTTTAAACTTTTAGATTCCCCAGGTGGGAGTGCAGGAAACCCAACAAGCTTAGCTGTGGTTTGGAGGGGTGTGAGGAGAACCTCATCCACTCAGAGCTGGGGACAAAACCCAGCACAGTGCTTCACTTTCACTTGACTTTCCAAACACAGGATGGAGGGAGAAAAAAAGGAGCAGGTTTGTTTTTCACAGTAACTCAATAGATTAAGCAGCGATCCCAGAAAAGATGGTGCTGCAAATAATTTCCGTTTTGCAGTTTGTATCTCCCTTAAGGTAGGACCTAAATTGCCAGGCTAAGGATGGGACTGTGGCAGAGCATTCCTCACCTGCCTGTTGAATCAGACCCCAGTTTAGGACAGCAAGAGCCACCCTGTTAAAGACCAGAGAGCACCGTGTCCAAAATAAGTCTTCCTGCGATAGAGAACCTTGGGGGTCGGGTCTCTTTTCAGCGTATTACTTACACATTTTATTCAACAAATCTTCAGTGATGCTATAAGTCATACTGTTTTCCATTCAGCATGACTATAAGGCAAACAGTATTATTTGACTGTATTCCAGTAATCCTATTATTGGTAATAGGCAACAGGAAGATGACTCTAACAGTAGAAAAACACATTTTCAGAAATGTTCTGTCAATTAGCTTTGCAATCATTATTTCTCAGTCACTTTATAATATCAATCTTTCCACTGAAAGTGGTTATTAGCTTATATTTCTTTCCTAATAAAAGTGTTTTTACTTCTAGGAGCTTCTTTGCTGCCCTCTTAAGCCTGTTACTAGAACAGCAGAACTGAACGAGAAAATGTTCAGCAACATGCCTTAAATAGTTTCTGCTTTGACTCTACTTCAAAGAACATAAATATTTTTCTGATTATATAAAAAAATAGAATTTACTTAGGTTTTCAAATCATATTGTAAATCAGTATAATATATCAGTATTATTTTGCATTATATTATTATATATTGGATTATAATCTTTCTAATATTAACTGTTATAAAGTACAGTAGTGCTAGAAAATAATATGGGAAATAATAAAATTTTTTGTGGGCCTGTTTTTATTTTTTTAACACTCTCCTCATATTTATACCAAGACTGTATGTCAATTTTAATATTCGGTCTCCTTTTTAATCTCTTTCACATATTTCTTTCTTAATATGTCTTCCTAGAGTAAACCAGATTAAAATAACTTTTTGTCTTTCTCAGGAAAGACAAAAATTACAGATCCACTGATTTGCCATTTTTTTAATGCCATGAAAACCCATTTGCTTGCTAATACCACAGAGGAAAGAACACTGTAAATACAGGCCAAAAAAAAGTGTCAAAGCTGGGTTTATCCTAAAATTGAAAAAAATGTTAATTGATTCATATATATAATCTTCTCTATTAACTACATGTTATAATTAATTTACTGTAACCTGAAGCCTTAAACTAACTTTTTATAGAACAAAACCTAAACCCACTTATTTCAACATGCGACTTTCCCTGCCTGATTTCAAATATTCACTTTGGATGCCAATCCAAAGATCAGTGGGAGAGGGAACAGGAGAACAGGGAACTCATACCTCTTCCAGTTAAATACTATCTGGTCTTATGACCTCTCACATACTCTCTGTCAAAATAGTTTATAACAATAAGCTCTTCTAAAAGCAGTCTTTATGTACAGTTAAATTTGTTACTGCTGAGCATGTAGGCAGAGGGAGATATCAAGGCAGATTTGTACAAATTCAAGTATCACCTTAAACAGGGACAGCAAGTAATCATTGCAATCCAATTGGCCAAAGGCCTTATTCTGGCACCCTGGCTGCTGAGGAGGTTACCACTCAGGAACAGAAAAAGCAGGCACTGAATATCAGAGTAACACAATCAAGATCACGGAGCAAACCAGGCTGCCAATACCTCCTTTTGAGTTTTAAACTGAGAAAGAAGCAGTTGATGCAGCAGCATGAAACCCACAACTTCTTGAATTGCTCCTGGCTAACTTGAGGGACACACAAGACAATGGCATGTCTGACCCGTGTTTCCCTCAAAACATAAAACAAATGTATTGCAATACAAAACTATTTTAGTTTTCTCATCCCCATTTTCACAGATATCATATCACAGTGTAAGGAATTCCCAACACGCAAAAAGAAGTTTCACTACTTACAAGCATATTTTTCCACCTGAAATTCGTTTTTATTTAGAAAATAAATGCTGTTCAGTTTAAAAACTAAGATACAAATAGCAATACTCTATGCTTAATGAAGCTATGTAAGACAACTAAGAACAAATATTGCCCATTTCACCGCATCTGTAAGAATATTAGATACTTCTGAAGGAAGTGTTTTATGCAATTCATGTGCGTGCAAAAGGCTGATACAATGGTACGTGATCAAACCAGTCTAAGATTACAAAATCCAATTTAAAAAACCTAAAGACTTCTTGTTAGCAGTGCAGTTTTATTGATGGCAACTTTTGGTCTGGTGGCACAAGATGCTCAGTAAGCCTGCTATAAAGCTGTAGGATAATTCTGAATTCCACTTCTGTGCTTTGCTTGAATGCCTTTGAATCAAGTTAACATTGAGTTAAAAGAAATCCACTTTGCATGATAGAATGCATCATTCGAAAAATTAAGCAATGACACACCAGAAGGTCAGAGAAACAAAGGGAAGAACTGTGCTCATACAATCAATGCAATGGGAAAAGATGGGCCTTATTGACACACGTCAGTAGCTCTGTCATCATGGCTAAACAGACTTCAGCTGAGATAAAGAAACAAATGAACTGCCCTGGGAAGGGGCATCAGCTGTGGAGGAAATCTTATTTCCTAGTAGGAATACAAAGTAAGAACTTCACAAATGAGTTGCCTTAAACATTACTGTTTTCCTCCTTTATTTCAATGATAATAAGAGAATAATTTTTATGTCTTATCTTTGTTGACAGAACTCTTCACTGGAACACCGGTGATCTCTGTCACACTGACAGGAGAAAAAAGAAAAGTCCTTCAAGGAGAAGTTGTGTGGAATTTAAGTTTTTAAGATGAAAACAGCAAGAGTAGGCATAATGTCGTCATCCTGCTGGATCTCTAGAAAAATTTGTGGAGAACCTAGTTAGAGCTTTCCTGAAGAAGAGGAACTGAAAGTGGCAGTCTTTAGAGCATTCCTTTAGGGCCATGTATAGTATAGTAATTATATATTTAATTCTAAATGGTAGTTGGCTGTCTTTCTCTGCTATTCGCCTATCTAATCATCTGTTTATGGATTTATGCTTTTGCCACTTAGAGTGCATGACTAAGAAAGAGATGAGACAAACCCTCTTAAAGTGACAGATGCAATGTATTTAATTTATTACTTACTAATCTTTGTGAAATGGCGTAATTTATGAGGCTTATACTTAAAGCTTTAGATTTTTATGACACTGTAAGAACAAAATCATAAATATTCAGGAAGTCATGCGTTTCACAGAGTATAGTAGCTATGCTTATATTAATTTGAATTAAACAATATTGAATTTACAGTTCTTACTTAAAATAGAGCAAATATTAAATAAACTGGAAAATAATGAACATAAATTGATCATCACTTTAATGTCATACAATGGATTAAATCTAGTGTTTTAAAATCACATTAGAGAGGATGTGAAAATTATGTTCCCTTTTCCAGGCTTTAATATCACTCATTTAAACACTTTAATTAAAATGCAAATTCATCTACAGAACAGATGTAAAGAGAAAAGCTTTGGTGAATATGGAATATCTGAAAAATCATTAACCAACATCACAGAACATCATAGAACATTAGATGCCTGCTACTGAATTGGAAATATGTTCACCGTGATGAAAAGATTGTAAATTAAATCAGATGGCTGTACCACCTAGTGTTTTAATTTCCGGAAACCTCATTCTGAAACACTTCCCTACTCTGAGTAATAACTTCCATCATCATCAAAGGACTATTAAATCCTTAGCTTTTCACCAAAGTCATTTTTCTTATGTCATGTTCTGTCATTTGGCAAGCAGTGTAATGCAGTGCTGTTGATGTCATATAAATGCTTACATAATGAATTAATGTCAGAAAAGTAAAACAGTACCTCATGGAAATGAAGGGGACAAAGTGATGGACTCAGGGACGTATTGGCTTTCAACAGATTTCAGTGACTAAATAGTTTGTAGCTTTGAATAAGAGGTCTACAAACCAAACACAAACATGATATTCCTGTACAGAGGTGCACAGATCAGCACCCATTGCTGCCCACAGCTGCCAGAACACCCCCAGCTGTGTTTGTGCTGCTCAGACCACACTGATACCCAGCTGACAAGGTGCTGAGGTCCTTACAGTGACTGGTACTTCGCCACATTGCTTTGCCTTGTTCTCTAAACAGGCATCTTAAATGTTAAATAGTTAAATATGAATGTTCCTGTGCTTTTATCTGTATTTGTGAGGACAACGTAACTAGGTGACAGGGCAACACCTCCGACCTCTCACCCACCCACCTGTACCTGCCCACCACTGCATCTCTCCCCTGTGTGCGAGCACAACTGCTTGTGACTTGCACTCAACCAAACCGGGAACTGATCCAGTTTACAAAATAAACTGCTGTTCTGGGGAAGGGTGAAGGGACAGCTCAGGCTGCAAGGCAGGGTGTGTTTCCCAAGGCACCTGAGCCTGTTTAATAGTCCTCTGCATGGCAGGACACAAGGCCTGCTCCCCCACCAGTCTGTGAAACACCCCCTGCTACTCATCTTGACTTTGAAGTTCCATACAATAACAAGTGCAGCCAGACTTTCCAGGTTATCTTCAAAGCATAGGCACTTTGCTTTGGAAGTTTATATTAATGCAATATAAAACCTGTAATAATATTTCTAGATACGTGAACATGAGCACAGGCATGAATTTTTAGTGTTTGGATCATGCTGAGTGTTGAGCACATTTAGTTTCTACTATCAAACTCTTGAGTGCTCATTAACTCACGGCATCATCTGATGCTTAGAAATACAACATAACACATGGTCTGGTGTAGGGAAACACAGCCTTGTGTTACATCCCACATACAAGATGTGCAATTCAAGTGTAAATGCCAAGATTCCCTGGGTTGTTTTGGGTTTTTTTTCTCATGAATGAGTATGCCAGTCTCAATCACCCCACAGGTTTTATCTAGAAAGTTAAGATCAGCATAAAATGTGAGACACTTTCCTCAAATACAGACAACTGCAGCTCTTTTCAAGACATAAAAGTGGTAGATGAAAATACATCTCAACAGAGTGATTCTAGTTTTCATGGCCCACTCTGTCTTTGCTGACAAGGGCAGATTTTGTGACAATAAACAAGAGCATCATTTGTGACAATACTAGCTGTATACTGCAGTAAGATTTCAAAGGGTTCTCTCTACTCATATTTTATACAGCTATTGCCTAATAAAATATTTGATACACTACTGACATCAGCTGGATGTAAGGAGACTTTACACTTATAATCTATTGTAAAGTAAAAATAATTCTTTAATTCATCAGCCTAGGATGTTGTGCCCACTCTAATCTAACACAGCTGTCACCCCCACACAAATTTGGCTTATCATAAAGCAACCAATCACAACCTCTTCATTCCTAAAGCTGTTCTGGGGTTAGCACCTTTTGATTCCCTACTTTCCTGTCCTGGGTCCCTTCTCAGCCCCTCATCCTCCCTGGCCACTCTCCTGAACTGCACAACAGTTCATGCAGGTGGATGGCTCAGGGATGGCCCAGATGGAAAACAATTTTTCCCTCTTTGTTATTTTTCAGAAGCTCTGGTTGCCTGACCTAGACCACCATGTGGGCTGCATGACCATCCCTCTGCAGTGGAGTACGAGTGGAGAAAAGCTGGGGACTTGATACGGGGTAGAAGTTGCAAAGCCTAGCCTGAACTTGCCGTAATTGTCTGAATTTCCCTCCTTCAGATCTACAGCAACCCGGGCAGCTGGGTACATAATCCATCCTATCTGCTGTACAGCAATACTAGCTGCCATCGCTGCCTTATGCAGTGCAACAGAGGATTCAGCTGAAAAAAGATAATGGCTGTGAAAGAGAGCTATAAGAAACTTTGGTATCTTTCATGGATTCAATAAAACTAACCACAACAAAGACTCGAAAAAAAATTGTAGGAAAGATGTTTCTTTGCCACAAACACAGCAGCAAGACTACTACTAAGCCAATAATTTTCTAAAGGAGACTGTGAAAAACCAAATATGACATGTTACATAGATAAAAGAATACAGTTATTAATTAAAAATGGTATTTACTTACTTTATTTTCCCTGCAATTAATCACTATTAGTACAGAAAATATTGGATTATTATTAATATTATCATCTTAAAAAGAGAAGGGATATCGAAAACCATCACCTTGCTATTTTGTACCAACCATGTTGAATGAACAAGTAAAAACGAAAGAAAATCTTAGAAGTCTTAATTCATCTGAATATTTAGTGAAATACTTAGAATTTTCTATCAGAGACTGAGCACTGACAATTATTTTCCTGATTACTTGGGCTATTTATACATTGTTAAGTCTTGCACGTTTGTTATAAAACAATTGTATGCACAAAGAGAATCAAGTACTCGATACTAACAATCAACTTAGATATGTAAAAATTCTCAGATAAAGGTGCTCAAGTATGTTCATTAGGAATATAAATAAATGTTACTAATCAAGACAAACACAGCTCTAGATAGGCAGAAAAATGTCAACAAATATGAGACTTTTGCTTGAGCTGCAATTTGCAGCTATTTGGACATTCTTGGGTGACATTTATTGATCCTCTTTCTTGTGGCTTTTCTCTCTGTACAGCCTTCTTCCCACTACCTTAATTTTCCAATTTGAGGAATTCAACCTCCCCCAAATGTGAATGAAATTAGATTTTTTCGAATATTATCAAGTCAAAGATATGCCCCACAGAATGCACACATGCATCCAGTTAGAGATGAGCAGTGTAAAAATACTAGACACTTTATTTCTATGGGAAACAAAGTTAACTGGATTTCACCTAAAAGCGTGACCAGAGCTGGTGAGCACCATCAGTTGAGGTGTGATCAGAACATGACAACTGATAATTTCAAAATCATCTACCTCTCTTTTATTTTTTTCAACTTAAAACATGAAGCCTGTTAAAGCTTCTCTTTGTGGGTGTTCTAAGGATTCCAGACTCCAGAATATCTCTCTTTCCATTTGCACACAGTTCCTGCAAACTTTGCTAGATTATTTTGCCATACAAATTTACTATTTCTCTTTAAACTGACAAGCAGATGTTGTAAAACATATGATGCTCCATATGGTTTGAAAGTTTGTAAAAAATCTTGTTTCTAAAATTACTATATTTCAATGCCTTTAGAGCTGTGAAAGGCTTTTCTGTCTGCCAATGCTTCTATACCATTATTACAATCCTGAAGCAGTGTTTATCACTGGAGGATACCACCTGCTTCTCAGAACTGTATGCTATTCTTCCACGTTTCCCTCCATGGATCACCTGCCAATGAATCACCAAGGAAACTCATTACCAAATGCACAAACTCCACTGAGCGGTGCAGCTGACTGCCAGCAGATAGTGTTATTTGCTGGATCACTCAAGCGTGTTATTTCTTCAAATGCTGCACTTCTGTCATGTTGAATGGCTCTGCTATGCTGCTTCTCATTCTCATTGGTTATTTAATTTTAATCTCATCTGACTTGCTGGTGTCAGTACAATGTCTGAGCTGCTATCAAAAAGTCTGTGTCAGGCTATTTAACTGCTATGAAAAGAAAAAACATGGTTCTCATTCTTTTCATTTGTCTTTCATATTGAGGCATTTGCTATTTCATTAGTTCAGCTTAGGCATATCATGTTCTGGATGAATAAAGGAGAAAGTGAACCCTTCTTTCACACCGTTCAATGCCTACCTGCAGTTCATGTCAGGCTGTGATTTTCCTATTTTCGCCCTGTCAGTCTCCATGAAGGTTCACAGACTGCTTCACATAAAATGCAAAGATCATGACTCATCTAGATCTCATTCTAAGGCTTAAGCTGTGACCTGAATACCTGCCAATATTAGGTAAATATTTTCAATGACAGCTTGAAGACTTCCAGAATACAACCTTTTAATGTTTGGGTCAAATTTTGCCTTTCCTTCTGTCATGATTTCAGCTGGGATAAAACTAATTTTCTTTTATCTGGTGCTGTGCTGTGTTTTGGATTGAGTATGAGAATAATTTCAATAACTGTTTTAGTTATAGCTAAGTTGAGCTTACTTTAAATCAAAGACTTTGCAGTGTCTCCTGCTCTTCCAGCTAGCAGGTGCACATGAAGGCACATGAGGGATCATGGCCAGGAGAGCTGACCCAAACTGGCCAGAGAGATATTCCATTCCACAGAACACCATGCTCAGTATATAAACTGCGGGGAGTTAGCTGGAAGGGGGCCTGATCACTGCTGAGGGATGGGCTGGGCATCACTCAGTGAGTTGTGAGCAATGGCATTGTGCATCACTTCTCTTGGGTTTTACACATCTCTGTCTCATATTTTCTTTACAATTACACTTCTCTTGTGTTTTATACCTCTCTGTCCCACATTTTCTTTACAATTATACTTCTCTTGGGTTTTATACCTGTCTGTCCCACATTTTCCTAATAATTATTAATATTATTAATTGTTGGTTTTATTATCTTAATCATTAACATTTTATTTTGTTTCTATTATTCAACTGTTCTCAATTCAACCCACAAGTTTTATTTTTCTCCCTGGCTCTCCTTTGCACAGGGGAAGGCTGAGAGGGAGGGAGTGAGGGGCTGTGTGGTACTTATTGCCAGCTGGGGTTAAACCATGACACTCACCTACTCTAGAAATTCCAGTTTTCAGTCCTTGTATTTTGGACACCCACTTGTGTGGATTTTTCCAGGGACTCTACTGGTTGGGTGTCCTGGCCAGCTATCTGTACTGTCCTACTATGGCTTATTTCTCTTTATCAGATTTGAGGAATGAGGAACACCTCATTTACCCACAGATTTAAGGCAGAAGTTTCTTCTCATTACAAGCTCTGTACCCATTAGCCAGCGTCCCTTTACTCACCAGAGCTCACAGTTCATCAGTTCAAAGCTGATCCAACCAGATATTTTAAACCACTGAATGTCACTGCTCCATAACTTTGCTGTGCACAGAGTCTTCCACAGACAGCTTGGTGACCTTTCATTCTGGTGAAGCCCTGAATGACTTCATGAACTCTTTTCCTACATAAATGAATCTATCCTATTAATGCAATAATTTAATACTGGGTAAAGTCCCAAGATTACAAAATATAAATTATAGAAATTTTCTTTTTATTATAGCTACTTTTCTATTAGTCCAAAACCAACTACAACTTTTTATATGAATACCATAGACTTAGATATCAATGGCACTTTGTATTTTTCAGGTTTTGCCTTTCTCCATCTCTACACTTATGTAGGGCAATTTACTACATCTTTGCTTAATGATGCCAACTTTATCTTTTTTTGCAGTGCAGCTGTGGACACTAAAGGAAACAATTTAAATGAGGATAAAATCGGAGCAAAAAATGAAAGCTAAAATGGCTCAGGTACATTTTAACTCTGAGATATTCAGTGACCTGAAAAGCACGGCAGAGTTACAGCGATAAAAATCTATTTAATCTATTGATAGATGAAAAATGTGGATAATAATTATCATTGAACCAAGCAACAGAGATTTTTAATAGTTTTGAATAAGTGAAGGGTGGATTTAGATTATGATAATATTAGAAATAACAGTATTCCTATTTGGAGTGGGTATTTATGCTGACTGATTTCTGACAAGATACAGAGATTCTGATGGAAGTCATGTCACCATCTTATCATTTCAAACTAGCATCACTTTCATTCAGAGACTGTTCTTGGTGAATACTTATATTTGGCATAAAATTAAGCAACTGGTTTTTTATTTTTCCTATTATCCATTTAAAAAAAAAGCTAGTTGAAAAGTGTATTTAATTGTATGGAAAACCAGGCATCACTATAAAAATGTATAAGGCTTAAGCTCTTTCTCAGTAGAAGGTTTGATACTAAATTTATTGCTTCCAGTTAAAAAAAGAGAAAATACTTTTTTTCACTCTTTGGTCAGGGACTGAGTTTAAGAGGTTAAAAAAAAACAAACGGATCAAGGTCTTAAGGATTACTTAGACTGCTTGGTAAAAGATATAATACAGCCTTATTACAGCAAATGCCAAAATTTCTACTGGTTTCTCTGCAGGCACAGAGCTCATAAAATACTGCCTTCCCATACATTTAGCTCCTTTTGTTTCTGTAGGTCTGTTTAGGTATATAAATTTTGACTCATCTGTCTGGCTAACAAAAATATAATAATGGCAAATGAGCAGTGCGGCAGTGCTGCTGTTGAAAGCCAGATCTGCAGCATTTATTTTGAGAGGAACATCCTCCCAGGGTTGCAAGTTTTAAAATGCATGTGAGAGGAGTAAGAATTGACACAAATTCAATAGGCTGAAGACCTGGCACTAAGTGCTTGTTTGGGACAAAGAGGAAAGCTTTGATTCTGAGGCTGGGAATATTGTATAGCCTTTAAGTTAGAGGAGTTTGGGAAAAATGTTGAATAGTTTTGAAGTAGTATTAGTCACTTCAAAGACTATGGGTGCTGAGCTAAAGGAGCATTATGCTTTAATCTTTTCAATCTTTTTTTTTTCCCCTAGTGAAAAAAGGATCCTTATATTTATCTTATTACTCAGTACTCTACTTTTTTTCCTCATACATGTTTCAATGGATTTCCATTGACTTGACAATAATGTATTTTAAGACAATTAGACTGATGCAAAATATGGTATAATGTTGACAACCTCTTGACATTTGTCAAGACTGCCTTTTTTGTTAATCCATTTATTGAAAAAAAAAAAATTTAAAATCTGGCAGATTGAATTGACACTCCCATCTGTAAGGTTAGATCATATGCTCCCATCACTCTTGGGTTTTGTCACAACAAATTTCGCTTCTCCTCCCAGGTAGCATAAGGGTGACTGAGAAAAAATACCAGTCTAAATCCAAATTGTCTGGCTAAACTGACATAATATGATCACGAACCCAAGTCTGATCAAGGTCAATCAGGTATTGCCGAGTAGCATAGGAGCGCTGGTATTGCCATCATGAAGCCATGCCTGCCAGCAACTGAGCTCAGATGCCATTAAAGACTTAACAGTACAACATCCAAAATTATGTAGAAGTTATGTTTACTGTTGTAGTTACATGCAAAGTTTGATTTTTACTACAAAGATTGTATTGGTACATATTATAAGGCAGGGAGATGCTCCTTTCTCATCCTTTCCCTCCATCCTTTTGCATTCAGCCGTGAATTTACAAGATGTGGTATTTCCAAAGAACTGAATGTCAGCTATTTTAGGATTCATTCCTTCAGTGCTCTTACCACTATTTAGTGAACATGTTTTCCTGTACTTCAATTATCCAAGCCACAGTTTCTTGTACTAATTTATTACTGAGAAACCTAACTTAGAATCCTATTCATTTTGAGGTGATTTATGTCATTGTCTCAGTTCTCTGCTGACAAATCATTAGTGAAACACATTTCTGAAACACCAAGTTCTAAAAGGCAGCAATGTTGCTTAAACAGGAAAAGAGAATATTCTGATGGTTTGTCCCAATTAACCTAAATTTTCCAGATGTGTATGATACTGAAATCTACTTTATTGTAGGACAACCTTTTCATCTCTTAAGAAATTCCCCAAATGCTTTAGTAGTTTTTGATCCATTTAGCTGCACACTAGCAAAGATTATAAATGTAAAAACAACTGTTAGGAAAAAAAAAACCAAACAGGCTAAAACTACTAAAAGAGGACAGAAATCATTAAAGTCTTTATATTCTCAAAAAACAGTCTAAGAGCAGGGGAAAGACAATACCTGCACTCAGATATCAGTGGAAGCTGCTGTAGGTGCCTGAGAATTCTCTTCAACAGAGAGAACACTGTTGAATGTGACCTTAATGCAGCTGTGTTTGCAAATCTTCTGAACACTTGAGGTTTCATAGATTATTTACTCTTTAAAACATGTCTCTGGGAAAGCTGTGTCCTTGGGAGTTAAAGTCCTAATATACAACAGAATCTTTCCTGTTACAGTAATTATTTTCTCATTCTGTGATAGCTGCTGAGTTTCTATAAATCAGAAGAATGTTAAGTGCCCTATGCACTCCCCTCACTAGAGTTCTTCTTCCTGAATCATCCCCTCTTTGGCCACATACATATAGGTACATGTACAGAACTTTAGCCTATATATTGATGAACTTGGAAACATTTCAGTATCTGACCTGGAAAACACTCTCTAAAATAACTTCATTTTAAAGTTTCTCTTTTTCTTTGCTCTACCTTGTGCTTTTTTAATGAAAGTTTTGCCATCTTTCTGTGACATAACAAGAGTATTCACTGCTGCAGGCATGATGAATAGTCCAACCCAAACTGCTGGTCATGAAGCACAGAGTGTGACAAGGACAGCTGATTGCCTGGAACCAGAGCCCTGGCAGCTGTGACTGTGTCTGTAATTCCCTGCTAGAGTGTCCTTGCTGAAGTCAGTTTTGCTGCTATTTCCTATTAGTTATGACTTTATAAACGGCAAAGTCAAAACTGAGAAAATCTCCTTGCTCAATGAGAAACCTCAAACCCATAATCATAGTTTCCTAAAACTACTAGCGAAATCTAAGCACCATCATGGAGTCAACTTTCTCTATGCTGGACCTTGATACAGAGGAGGAAAATTATTGTGAATAATTTACTTAATACAGTGGAATATTTTGCTCTTAAGTCTAAGTAGCTGGCATTTCAATATCTTCTGCAGAGATCTATTTTATTTGCTAATCCTCCAAAAATCTTACAATAAAACCAAAACAATCATTTGATTAAAAATAATAATTATATGTCACAAAGAATTTCAAAGTCTAACTTGATACACGTATCACATATGTATATATAAAATAAAATAATCAGCAGATTTGCAGACAATGCTTATATGCTTCCATACATGACATGGAAACAGGTTGACACCTCCACTGCATCTCCCCTATTTAATAAATCAGTAAAAGTCCTGATCATAACACTTGCCTTTACCTCCTATCCCACAACTGTGTTTCTTGATACTCATTTACTGCATTAGGGATCATCTATCAGAGTGTATAGAAAATGAGACAGAATTATGGAAACAAACCCAAAGAAGGTAACACTTGTTGCCACCTGCTTTCTATGGGCACGCATCTCTTTACAATATAAGTTTGAGTATGCAGGGCTCTTCAGATTTTATAGCTCAATATCCATAGTCAGAAATACGAGACATGTTTTAGTGGGAAAGCTTGAATACGACACAACAAAGCATCCTCAGCATCTGCATTAATTCATGCACCATTACCTGCACACTTCTTCAAACATGAGCTCAAGTATTCTGAAAATATAAATAGAAAAAGCTGTTTATATTGTAGTAGCCTGGATAAAGTGTAGCATATGCTAAAATTAAGTAAAGAGGAATAGATAATTATGTAGCATTGGATGGAAAAATGTAGTATCCATTCCTTCCTGCTAAAAGATCCTGGGGAAAAAAAAGTTTTAAAAAAATTAATATTTTCAAAACTTTTATTTTTTTCTGAATTTCATATGGGCTCACAAAACTGAAATTTACTGATACTCAAATCCTTGTCCTTCGATGCTTCTTGAAAAGAAAATCCAGCAATTGTCAAATTCCTTTGCCTGTAATTTTTGTGAAGCTGAGAGTTCGTAAGTCTCAGGAAAACTAACAGACCTCCATCAATTCTAAGAAGTAAACCCATTAGAAATAATAAAACTTGATCAATTATTTAATAAAAGAAGTCAGCAGATGTAAAATCCGCAGGTCCCATCACCCTAGCAGAAACAAATCTCCAACTAGCTGGATTTGTGGTAGTTATTATTGATGTGGTGTGCATTTTTCAGGTGAGTGTGAGAATTATGACAGAAGAAATAAGAAAAAAATGTCAGAAAATTTCCTTCTCAGGACCTTGATTTCCAACAGAGTAATTCACAGCAAGGTCTAAGCATTTCTGGCTTTCATCTTTAACAGTGCTGCTCTACAACACGCATAATTACTAAAATTACTTTGCAGGAAAAAATAAAACCACCCTCAAATCATAGACCAGAGGGGGGAAGTGCTTGATGATTTTTAACTGTCTTAGATCTTCATAGAAAAACAGATTTTTTTAAACAAAATGAAATGCACTCCAGAACTCTGAAGCTGTGCCATTACCTTGCTCCTCACGATTTTAAAGCTCTTCGTTTAGAGACAGATTATACATTCAACATGCTCCACAGAACTGATGTACAACTAAACTTTGTAAAAGTCTTTATATCTGCTAAAGAAACTTCAGTGTGAGACTGGCCATGCATTGAAATTATATGAAATGCAAACAGAAGCAGGGAGAAACAGCTGTTTTCCCAATATAGCAAATTCTTTTGGGAAATTTGTGCAGAAGGAAGCAATAAATGCATCAGCAAGCAGTGACACACTGATAATTACTGCAAAGCAAAGGAACATCTGCATGCAAGAAGGAATAAAAACAACACTACAGCTAATGAAAAGAAAAATTAAAAGCAACACTTCGATGCAGAATGGAAGAAAAAGAAATCCTTCTTTTCCTGAAAAGATCACATATTATTCAAGAATTTTACCCTGACACATTTTTGTTGCTTGATAGCTTGTGCTTTTTTTGACTGAAATAGTTAGTGCCTCATTCAGTAACAGAAGCTTCCCTACTCCTTAAAAAAAACCAAAAAAACCCCAAAAAACAATCAGGACCTGTGATATGCAGAGGAGTTATTTACTACCCAGCATCAGTTCCTGGGCAAGTCAACTTCACCTTCATTTTATTTAAATCAAATGAGCATTCTAGATTCATCCTAAGACAGGATGTGAAAATATTATGCAAAAAAGCAAACCAAGATGTACTATTGTGTCATATTGTCTGCCTGGCTAACTCTGTAAAAGTTCACAGGGCAATGTAAAACAATGTTAAGGTCCATGTTGGAAGGTTTGAATAAACCAGTTGGTTGAATATCTTACAAAGTTTTTCTCAGAAAAATAATTAAACTCTCCAGTTGTAGGTTGGTTAGGGGAAAAAACACCCAGCTAACTTCTCTGATGTCTTTCTGTTTTGTCTTTCCCAAAGGAAATGGAGCCAAAGGACATGAAATGGATTATTCCGGATGTGAGCTTCTCTTGTAGCAACTCTTGATTTTTCATTATTTCTGGCTGCCTTTAACCACCTAACCACCCCAAAAGAGCTTTTCTTAGTTTTTCTAAGCTATTTCTACCAATATGTTTTGGGGTTGGTTTGTTGAGATTGGTGTGGGTTTTTTTGTTGTTGGTTTGTTTTTGTTTTTGTTTTTGTTTGGTTGGTTGGTTGGTTGGTTGTTGTTTTTTAAGTCCATAAGGAGCAATTAAGTACTTTTGGAGGGGGTTTAAAAATCATCGGTAGTTTTTCATATTTTATGTCATTATGAACTTTACAGAATCAGACTGTGAACTCATCCTATGTCTACTTTGGACTTCTTAGGATCCACCTCTTAGGATTTTATTCCCTACGTAAGTTTTTTTCCACTTTTAAAATAGTTATAAAATCTAAAAGTTATACTGGAGATATAGGCAATGTTTATCATCCAGAGAAATTTAAACATTACTATTAGGAATTTGTGAAGTCATACAAAAAGAACAGGAAAAGAAGAAAGAGTCATGTTCATAGCTATAACATAAAATCTTATCTTCTGAAAATGTGATTCAGAGTGAATGGTGATGATAGTACCAATTTAACCAGTGAATGAAATGCTAATACTTCATGAAGGTTTTTTGCTTTAATCAGTGGGTATTTTTCTTTCCATGAGAAAAAGGATTATGCATAATTTTCATTTTAGATTGCCCTTGGAATTCTACATCTTCAAGATAATTTGCATCTCTTTTATACAGACAACGCTGAATTTTAATTTCCATGAGCCAGAGACAGGATAAAGATATAACCTCCAGAGCCCTGAAAACCAAGAAGAAAAAAGTGAGATTTTTTGCAAGCCAACTGACTGCTTTTCTTGTCTCTTTGCCTGTTTATACCGGTAGCTCTTTCCCCTGTTTCTCTACACCTGCAAAGGCTGAATCCTGGTCTTAGCTCCCAGGCACTGCTGTAAGTATGATTAGCACTCTTCCAAATATCAACTACATTCTTTCAAGCTCCAACAGCTCAGCTATATACTCCAGGTTCAGTGAGTGCATAAGTGGTGATTATGCTGATCTTCACCTCAGGACCCAAAAACTTTCTGATACAAACTCAAGGAATGATGAGGCTGTAATAGTGATGGGGAATGCAGTAGGAAGGAATGCATATGTTTTATAAAGCACCCAAATCCATGTTGAGAAATTTTTCACAAATTTGCATAAGTCCCCAACACAACTGTAAGATGAGGTTCTGTTTATGTTAAATTCCTCAGAAAAAAATTATCTGCTGTTGAACTTTCATGCACTCTTCCATCCTTTCCACAGCTCTGTACTACTGTCCCAAAACTGTACCAACATTAAGTTTTTAAACAGAGCATTAAAGTGTGCATTTTTGGTATAGCATGAATTTAATCACTTGTGTTAAATGTGATTTAAATTGGTTCTTTAATCACAGTTTGTTTAATGTACTCAGCACAGCTTAATTTCAAGAAAGTGGAATGAGAAATTAAGCACAGTATTGATTATGTTGATTAATGCAGGAGATGATTAATACCTTTCTTGCCACTCTCAATGTCAGTGAGATGCAAATATTCTCAGTCAGGCTCTTCCCTCCATGCATCTTGTTGATTGTATAAAATTCTCTCTAGTCATCATCACCTCCTGTGCTTCCAAAAAACACTAGGTAATGGCAGTCTTCAGGCCAAAAAAAGGGAACACAGCAACGGCAGACAGGAGTGAATACGCAGAGCATGTGCCAACAGGATTCCTCCATATCAGAGATAAAGGGAACCTTCTCCACAAAAGAAAAACACCGAATACCGTCAATATTCTCCTCATGCTGCTGTACATCTTGCAAGTGAGCTTCCAGTTATTCAAGCAAAATCTGAGTACAACACAATTAACATCTCTGGCAATTCATTTGATGAGGGAGTGGAATAAATCAAGGAAGTTTAAAAAAAAAAAGCTGAACTAAGCAAAATGTACAGCTGGAATATGCAGCCATACAAACACTCACAGGTAACCTGCATTGAATATTCTAATTACACAGTCTACCCTAAACACTACGAGCTTTAGGAAATGCAAACTAATCCTGTTTTCAAAATAATTTTCAAGCAAACTCCATCAACGTGCATGGATTAAAGGACAAAGCTTCTGCTGTGCTTTTTTAATTTCTTATTTGTCCAGTGTTAATTAAAGGGTCGCAGGGATGCTCTATAACTACATATTTACACACTGCTAATGAGGCCTTTGAGTGGAATTATAAGAGCTGAGTTTTCTTCTCTCCACTTCTTCCACCTGGTGGAAGAACAGTGAAGCAGAACACTGCCACTGTTCTCGTACTGGAGATTGATGCCAGACTGATTAACCAAATGCCTCATAAGGGTTTGGAAATTACCTTGTACTTTCACATTATGGGATGTACATGACTATTTCTGGAATGAGTTACTAAGACAATTAAAACAACGATTAAATATGTCATGCTCTAAGGAAAAGGTTACAATTTGTCCAACTATATCGTTTTAATTTTATGATTTATTTCAGTAATGTCAGCTAATAATTGAGCAATTGACTTTTTTTCCCTTACATGGTATTAGAAGAAAGAATTCGTGGCACAAGGTTCCTTTTTCCCAGAAAATCCTACCAGACTTCTAGGGTTTTTTTCCATGTAAAATCTGTCTTATTTCCAAAACTAACTTTACCCATGTCTTTGCAGGTAGGACAGTGTGTTTCTGTATACCTTATGAGTATGATTATCATATCAACTAGTCACGAGACAGAGAACCAGGAAAATTCATCAAAACAACAGCTGATTAACTGACAAATACCTTCTGTTGCAAACCTCTTTCCATAAAAAATCTAACCTTGAGGGAAGCATGTGAAAAGTGCACTTATTGCATTCTAGTGTCTCCCCCATGCTCACAATAAACAAAGATTAATGTTATTTTTACCTTTTCTAACTACAGAGAAGTGAGTTGAATCCCTTTGGTAGCTAAATTAACACCACTCAATTTTTTTGATTTTTGCTTTTTAATGAGCATGCATACTGAGATACACAAATTACTACTCCAAATGTTTCCCTTGGCTTTTGCCTTTCTCTTTAAAAATCTGCATTGAAAAAAATTTCTCATGAACTCTTTTTCTATTCTTATCACTTACGTTTAGTAATACAGTGGACAGCTTTTCTGTATAACACAGTTTTCTTAGGTTTATTTCCTTAAGGAGATAGTTAAACTTATTCTATTCGTAAACATGGACACCAAGGAGCTTTGTGAAAATTCTAGTTAAAAAAAAAAAGAAAGAAAATAAAAATTATGTAAGATGGATCTTTTTACAAATGTCATTTTAATCAGCTATGAGATTTTTTAATTTAAGTGGTCAAATCTGGTTCCAACATTTCCAATCTCAGAAATAAAATACATTATTATTTAAGTGTGTGAAACCCCAGTCATTTAATTGTATGTTTAGCTCTTTCTATACTGAGGTGTTTACAATGTGCCTAGATTTACCAGGTTTGAGAATCCAGACATTTATGTCATTATTTATAATCCAAAACCACATCATGGTTTTGTATTATTCTTCTGTGTTTTCATGTATTTAATGCCTCTATTAAGAACTCCTAGGAACAGTTTAGATACCAATGTCTTGAAGGTGTTATGAATTAATACAGTTCAACTGTGTCATCTTCAGCTTCACCTGTTTACTGTGTCTCAGCCTATGATTAATGGAGCCAATCCTTGCTGGAAGCCTGAAAGCTATTCTTTATTAATTTCCACTTTCATGTCATGCACTGAGGAACATCATATAGCCTGAAGTGCACTGCTTCTCTCCTCTTTTGCAAAGCCAGAAAGTTCAATTTAAAAATTGACTATAAAAGAAACTAGAAGACAGAAAATAATATCTATAGAAAGTAAAGAAATAACAACGTGTGAAATGAAAGCTGTGATAAAGGCAACAAGAAAAACGTATTGAGAACAATCTTTTTTTCATAAGTTTAAAGTCCAATAGTTATTCATGGCAGGAATTGCTGCACTGCCTAAGGTCCTGTCACATAACTTTGCTCCATCAACTTTCCATGTAACATGAAGATAGTGTTTTTAAATCAGGAAAACAGAGAACATCTTATGCTAGACTGGTAAGATGATTTAGTGCTTACATTCCAGCTTCCAAGTGTAGGTGTGCTAATGGGAGAACCCTGCCCATGGAGAAGATGATGGTACTGGGTGACCTGAGCAGGGTGAGGGGCTGTTCCATCCCACGCACAGCACGGGCCAGAGCACATGCTCTGCCAGCTGATCCCACCCCGAGCCTGCAGGCAGCTCCCCCTGGCACCAGGAGTTACACCCCCTGCCCGTGCTTGTGCCTTTCTTGATGGGAAGCATGTTCTCATGTGAACGTTTGCTGCCAGTAGAAATGGTGCATGGAATTGCTCCCTGCTAGAAGAATTCCATCCAAGCGCTTAAGGCATGAATGATGGGGTGAATTTTGCCCATCAGTCCAGCTGAAGGGTTGCAAGAGTATCTACACTATGCTCTTTTCCCTTCTAGTGTCAGCACCCATAAATGGCATTTTCATTCAATGCTTTCTGAGTCTTGAGTGCCTTTTGTAATGAAATCTGTATCAAGCACTACCCTGATACATTACACCAGGCTAGCATTCTGCACATTGAATTAAAGTTTTGAAAACGAAATGACAGTCAAGAAAATAAAACAAGAAAAAAACCAAATTACCAATCCTCCCCACAAAAAACAACAACAAAACAACAAAAAAATCCCAAACAAACAAAAATACCAAAACCAAACGAAAACAAACAAAAAAACCAAACGAAACCAAACCCCCAAAAAACCAAGGAAAAAAAAAACCAAAAAAAACCCAAAGAAAAAAAAACCCCAACACAAACTTTACCAAAGTCATGCCTTTCAGACATGCTTTACATTGCTCATAGAGAAATATGTGTCTTGGCTCAGTAAAAGCAGAAATAAATCCAGACTGAAAAAAACAATTGAAATATGGATTCAACAATCGTATCTGAAAATTTCTTTTGGTTCTACTTTTTTTTTAGCTTATTAATATCTGCAATGACAGTGACCTTGGATATATCTTCTTTTGTATAATTGTTTTTCTGGACATGTCATTTTTAAATAGGAAGAATCCTTCTGTTGACTTCTATCAAGCCTTCATTAAAATAATGTTCTTCATGTTATTACCATTGTTTTCCTGCCTTAGAATATGCAACTAAGGTCAAAGCTGAAACTGAAACTAGATTGTTAACTATCTCACCATGTTATTTTTATTTTACAGTTCTTTGGCTGTCCTTTTTGAGGAGTGGGTTGTATGCTGGGGAGAGGTAGGAACTCGGCTGATGTGTTATTTTTAACAGTAGTTAAAACAGAATAAATATTTTTTTCCACAGTGTGGCAGCAAAGCCTTTTAAGAGAAAGAACTGACTTGTCTCAAGAAGATTTTGCTAAGTCAGTTGAAAATTCTGAACAGCTGAAATCAGAGTCCACAGATTCCTTGTCCCCACTGAACTGGATTCTGTTTAGAAGACTAATTCTCTGCTTTAGAATTCCAAATCACTGCAGAGTCCTTTTTTTTTTTTTACTTTACCAAAGCAACTTCTTTTTAATATTCCTTTTATCCATAATAAAAGTCTTGAAATACAAAACAGTTCACCGAAACGTTGAATGATGCTTTGCTGTGTTACACAACCATGCTGCAGACCCACAGGCAAAAATGTGAAAGAAACTTTCTGCTGTTATGCCTGATAGGAAGAACTTAGGAATATTCAGGAAGGCAGTAAGTGCTCTGCAGTTCAGCAAATGAATCAGATACAGAAATGGCACAGAACACTCAAAGGCAAATTATGTTGGTTTTTTATTTCCCAATGCCTTGCATCTATGTCTGTGTGTGTGCAAATGATCAAGACAGAAGGCAAATGTAATGAAATCTAATTCCTGAAGAAGTTTATGTGACAAAAGCATTCACAGCCCAGTCTGTACTCCTCCAGATCCAGAATCACTCCTTAAAAAAGGAGAAATCCTGACCACATTTGTATTATCTATGGCTAATTTCCTCCTGACTGCAGCAATGTTCCACACCCATTTTTCCTCCCATTTAAAACAAATTAAGGAACCGAGCACTTTTCATCCTTTCATTCTCCACCCCTACTTACTGGGTACTACTTTCCCTCTAACCATGTTCAGGTTGTCTAATTTTGAACAGAGCAGGTCTATTTTGCTCATCAGTTGACTTTGTACCTTCTCATAACACTATTTATTCTTTCATGCTCAAAGACTGAAATTCTTTCTTCTAGTTTCTTAAAGCTTAAAATTGTTGCTATTTTGGAAAAGGCAAGAACTATTTTTTCTAGGAAAATTAGTTATTAATTTAAGTACATTTCAAAGGATTCATCAAGGAAAAGACTTTGTATAGTCATGAAAATAATCAAAGATTTAATTATGGCTATACCAACTAAGCAAAGCTAAGCAGTATGGTTGATATATTTTCTGCAATAGACAATAGAAAAATAATTATATTTTAGGAAATTATGTCTAATGTGAAAACGTCTGAAAACATAGTGTTTGCATTATAATCAGTTAATTAGAACTACTCTTGTAGATTATCCTATGTGATAGGATATGGATGATTTAGACATCCGGCTAAACCTGTATTTATAGTGTAACTCAATAATGAAATTACTGGAGGATCTCCCAAAACATTTGTGTGCCCAGTATAAACACACATGTATGTATTTTCATAATGCATCTGTTGTGTGAATTTAAATCTTATTATGCTAAATTTGGATATATAGAATATGAGACAAGCCAAAAATGGATAAGAAGTATCCCATTAGAGAGGTTCATTTCTCCTTTGGGACTTGCTGACTCATGATTTAAATATACAGTGATAAATTACTTCTGTGAAAGAGTCTAATGATGTGTATCAAAAAGAAGAAGCTATTAAATTCTAATATTTAAATCTGTGGGAGGAAATAAATATTTGGCTACATCAAAACAGTCTTAAGAAAATGCGAAGAATTTTTTTTAATTTAAAAAATAGCGATTTCTTTCAACTTTTATTATCAGCAATGCCTGTAAACACAGAATGACTCACAACATCAATCTTTTAAAAATTATTTTGTTGCTATTGTCATATACTGGTAAATCAATATTGACTTCCTGACTTGTCACCCTGCTTTATCTTTGATAATGGAAGGAGTTGTTTTATCAGTATAAATCAAATTTATCTACGCTTTGCTATGGATGACTTTAAGTTCATTTACTATGGAACTACTGGTACAAGGTCATCCATAATCACCTCAACTTCAATATATTATAAAATATTTCAAATTAATTTCAGAAATATTTAATGAAAGGGATTAAAGGAACAGAGCATTGTAGCTGCCTGTGTGCTGCCTGCAGCTGTGACATGACCTATGGATTTTAAAGCAAGGTACTACCTATATTCAAAACTTCGTTATTAATGTCAGAAATTCATAGTCATTTAGCAGAATTTGAAATAGACATTTTTAGCTAACAATTTTTTTAGGTTTAGTGTAAGTTAAATGCTGTACTCTGTTAAATCTCTGAATTTACCAGGAATGAGGAAGAATATATAGCCAGTGTTACACAAGGATACCACTGATAGCTCCTACTGCTTACAGAAGAGAGTGGTAATGACACATACAAACACACAAATAAACCTGCTACACAGTTACCTATATTTCAAAAACAGAAGCTTGATTGATTGATTGATTATTTCCTGTGTCTACTAAATGCTGCTTCATTTTGCTGAAATAAAGGAGACTGTAATCTTTCATAAAATCCTGGAAGTACTAGGAGTGATCCTAAAAATATGTGAAAGAAAATTTATGAGAGAAAATGTAATATGGCCATGCCAAAATTCCATATGCAGTAGACTATTTCACTGCAAAAAATATTCACAGAAATTAAAAAACCCCAACCCTAAAATCACTGCTTCAGTAATTACCTAGCTCGGTCACAGAGCTGATTATCAAGTACTCAACATGTATGGGCCACTGAAGTGGAAACTGCTTGAACTTAATGAGCAGTTAGAATAGGCCAGAGTCAAAATTGGATTTCTGTTTGGCTTACAACCATGGAACAGCATCTTTTCTTGCTACTGCTTTCAGTTTCCACTTTCCAGGAAGGCAAACTAAAGCTGGCCTTGAAATAAAGGCAGGTACCACAGCAATGCAAGCTCATTAGGAAAGTAAACTAATTGATGTCACAGTGCTCCAGGCTCCCGCAGCTGGTTTAAGTGTAGCCAGCTATTTTTACACTGTAACACAGTCACCAGGATAAACATTCATATCCCTGCATTGTCTTTAACCACGTTTTCCCTTTTATGCTTCCAATGAGTATCAGTGAACCTGTCCATCACAACCAACCACATGCTGTGGTGAGCCTTTCCTTGTCACACAGGGAAACATCACCTTCAATATCCCCAACAATCAATTTAGAAACACACACAAATATAAGAATCAGATTTTGGTGTTTAGGTGAGGCCTAAATTTTTGCTTTCCTTCCCATCCACTAAAGGTTTTGTGATTACTTAGGTTCAGGTTAAGGAAGTTCATTGAAAATAATTACTTCAGTTTGAAATTTATACATTAAAGTCACTTAATGAAAAATGGGTTTAGTTTGCATAAGAAAGAATTAAAGTCTACCTAGAGAGAAGAAACTAACAGAATTTCAGGATCTTGGAAAAAATTAAAATACTTCTAGAAAGGAAAAAAAAGTTCCACAAAAGAGCATGTGATGTCTTAATGAAGTTAAGAATTGGTTTTTTATATATATGCAAATATATATGCAAACTTGTCTGTTTGCACAGAAACAGAGAATATAATTTTCTTTTATTGTCTGATGTTGCTCCACAAACAAGTATTTAAAAAAACTACCCAGCTATGGTTTATAGAGTTATAATAATTTTCTAACCAGTTTCACAACATGCAAAATAAATAATAGAATGGCACAGATAAAAAAAGTAAGCAAAAATGTTTTGAGAAAGGGTATTAGAGACAATTATGAACACAAAACTATAGTTCATGAACTAATACTGACCTGTTAATCTACGAGCATTACTAGACATACATATGTGCACTCTCCATATGGGTAATATATATGCACTTTCCATATATGCACTCTCTATATGTATATATGGTATTTTCAATAATATTTTTCTGTTATATGGGTTTAGAGGATACTGTGAAACCATAGTTTCTCATAGGTAGTCACTACTTATTTGTTCCTAATTGCACAGTTAGACCATCTTCACAGAAGAAATGAGGCCATATTATTTTAACCATATTTAGTTAGTTGTCTCTGCCTTGTTTTCTATATACCCTTGAGGGATACCATGGATCCAAAACCATCATTCCATGGGACCTTTCTGATGGTTCTCATAACTCCTATGGTCAAGTGTTTCCCAGACACTGCTGAACACGTCTTTATATATAAAGCTCACGGAGTAAATGGTGACTTGGCCTGTCAATGGAGGCTGAGTATCAGATTAGTTATAAGAAGACCAAATGTGTATGAGTCAAAAATGTACTTAAGACATACCCAGCAAAATTAATGCCTTTACTCCTGGAAAAAAAAATATTTATATACATCTGTAGTTACAGAAATGCTACTTTGTAGAAAACTAGAACATAACCTTCAAACATTCAGTTCATTCATGGCAGCATTTTATTCCTACATGGTTAAAAACTCCAGTTTCTTACAGATGTTTAAACTCCTTCATATTTATTGAGGAGATAAGAGCAGGCAAATGGGATATTACTACGTTTACTGATTTTTATGGTATCTTATCTCTTAGAAAAATTTAATGAGACCTTTATTTATTTCTCTAAGAGCAAGTGAACAGTGAATACTTCAAAAAATAAAGGTCTGTGTTCATTCTCAATTAATAGAACAATGAAGTTCATGGAAGCCAGGAATACACATGGTTTTTGTGAATTTGGTGGGGGGAAAGATACTACTATACACTGGGAAGCAAAAGAATGAGTGTGCCAAACATTAATTAGTACCTTCATGCTCAAAGAGGAAATAAGCGATAAAAGAAATTAAGTAGCTTGCTACAGCTGTGCCAAGGCTTTTGAAGAATTCACAGTACTTCTGATGTTTGAAAAACACATCCAGTTTTGGCAGAAGATTATTTGGGGCTGCAATGTGGTCTCCAGCTGAGGTTAAGGGATGCTTATCCTTTGGAGAGCAAGCTCCACGTGCCCTGGATGAACCATGCAGGGCAGACAATTCCATTTCTCCATGTCACATTACAGACTTCCAGGGGTTTATTATAAAGCAGGTATTCATCTCAACGTGGGCTACAACACACAAACACCCACTGGCTAATCACCAGCTCCCCGCAGCCCACCTGCCCCATGATTAAAGTGTCTGTGTTTTGATCCCGTGGCAGATGTGCTTCCAGTCACAGGAAGAAAACTCCCATAGGGAAAAGGGCAGCTGGGAAGGACCTTCAGGTCACAGGAGTGACTCACCCAGCTTTGTCCCTTGTCACTGTCTTCTCCAGCACTGAGCAAACGTGACCTGGACAACCCATGTGTCTCCTCTGAAGTGTAACAGGCAAGCTACTTTCATGCTGGGTTAGAAAAGAATACCCGAGGGGACATATATTGATAAAGTATTTGCAGCTCCAATAACACAAGTATTTCACCAATAGTGGCATATTCACTTATTCCACGTTTCTTCTAGTTTAAGGGAGTTCAACTCCCAGATATCTATGTGTATTAGTGAAAATAACTAAAACTTCCCTCTCAGAAAACCATGATTTCTTCTGCAGGTATTCATAGTTAATCCATATTTACTTTCTCCTCAGCTTCTGACACTCAGAGCAGACCATTTGCCACAGGCTCATGAAAGCACAGAACCAGCCACACCACCTTCACCTGAGGGAAGGAGTGCAAGATACTCCATTGCTTTAAAGCATTTTTAGTCTAGTGCTGATCACAGTGCTGTCAAAAAAGTGCTTTATTTATAGCAGGCTGCTAATTCTGTCTGAAATTATTCCTATCTCACAAATTATGCTCTGTGACTGGCTTTGTTTTGGGAAAACACGTCTGCATAATTGATAGTGGAATGCAGGAAGGTGCTAACAACTATCAATTTTTGGTGTCAAAAAGCAGCTGAGGCTGAAACATGCTGTTTAATGTACTGGCAAGATTATCTGATACATGCAGAAAATTTTCTAAAAACTTAACATGTATCAAAAAAAGGATATAGTTAGAAATATGATTCCATATTATAACTGATAGAAGAAATTAAAAAAAATTATTTGTAGCTTTGATCCAATGAATGTTTAAACAGGGGATATTTCAAACTTAATCTTTCATATACTGAATACTTCTTTAATAGTAGGGACCTCATCTTTTGCTGCAAAGATACAGGAAACTTCCTTTTTGAATTATTAAATGCTCTTTGAATGTAGCTAAGGTTCACAAGCCTGACAATCTGATGAATCTTGTGACTACGTTGCATTACCACAAGACTAAAGATCCTTGGCTATTTGACAAAAATGAATTGCTTTTTCTACCAAATAGAAAGATAAAATCAGGCAAAAAATTAGATAAATGAGTAATTGTTAATGTTCCCATTTTTTCACATGGATTTTGATTCTGCAGCAATTAGCAGCCTCTAACACCTAAGGTAAAAACCAGCATTCTCTGTGGATTTTGAATTCAAAAACTAATCTACATTAATGACTGTAAATTAACTCATATAACAGAAAGGCATATGATAAAGGCCCCTAATTGCACAATTTCAACAACTAAAAAAAAATGTTCTACAGTTAATACCAGACAGTAATTTTCTGACAATTTTTAAGGAGAGAATTACTGTTCTTCCCACAACGAAAACAATTTTAGTGTCAGTATTGTACATGTAGTTCCCACACTGCAGATAGACTTGCTGGTATGGCCACACACTGCTCAAAACATTCTGATGTAGAATTAGGAATTGTTTTTATATGTGTACTTTCATGGTTTTCAAATAAAATTCTGTTTATTGAGTTTAAGAAACTTCTGTGTTTGTGACTGAAACCACACGTAGGTCTTTCTGTGATTTTGTAGCAATATCCAAGCTCCACTCACTATTTAATCTTACCATCTATGGTAGAAGAGCTTCTCTAGCAGAGGGTTCTGTCCTCACTTTTCCAGTTTATTCAGGGTTTTATTCTGCTAGGAGATGGAAAAGAGCTTCCAGTTTTTCCATCCTTTCACGTAGAATTGCAGCTACTTCTTTTCTCTTTATTTTTCACTTGCCAGGTAGAGTCTTTTATTTACGCTGAGTGTTCTTTCTTTGTTCATTTAGCTAATCCTAACAGAGTAAAAAAGTCTTAGGTATCAGAACTAGGTGTACTTCAAGGGGAAAAGACAATGTTATAGTGGAAAATAAATGGATCAGCAGCCCAGAAATACATGGGCGCTTGCCAACTTTTAATTGGCTGTGAGGACACAATTGGGAGTAGTGTGAGAGTTAATTACAGGACCATTGGGAAAAAAGAGAACAAAAAATAAGAGAAAAGAGTAGAATTAAACAGAGGGAAAATGACATCAAGAAAACTAAGTGTTTGAAATGGAGAACTTACTGCCCAGGTTTTATTTTTATTAAGTATTGAACACATATTTATCAGTATCGGATAGAAGTTCATGGTATTAATGTCATACTATTCCAAAGCATGTAATCACTAGGAAAGAACAAAACAGCTGAGAAAACATTTGTAGATGCCTTATCCCTTTGGAAGGACTCTATAAATACTGTAGAGAGCTGAGTGAAAGCACCCAACCATTTTACAACCTAGAAACTTTGCTGCCACTTTGAGGGAACATCAAAATAATGCTGAGAAGGTCAAGTGTCTACATGTTACAGACACAGAAGAGAAGAAGAAACGGATCAATAACAGAGAAAAGAACAAACCAACCAGTGAACCAACTATTTGGCCTTGTAGAGACCAAAAAGATTTAAACAACCATTTAAAAACTGAAAAATTTCTTAGCCTACAAGAGGAAATCTTGTTGGGAGGACAGCTGAAGAACTGTGTCTGATGCATTGAGGCCTGGCAGCTTTCTTCAGAAAAAAACCATATTTGTGTACCCTTGACACTCTCTTTGGGAGAGTGTTCTACTCAGTTGTCAGACCAAAAAATTTCAGGAAACTAAGTTTTTGATGGATGAAAGGATACAAAGATCAACAAAAATGACTTTGTCATCAGGAAAGTTGAAAGGCACAAGTAGAGGCTGTGATTGGAAACCAGACCTCTTGAGCTGCAGCTAAATGCACACCAATGTTATATTGTGTCCAAAAGTAAAAGGTACTTTGCAAAAAGCTCAGTGTGCATGGCACGGCCAAGTAACACCTAGGCCACAATGTCACCAACAGGAATAGCAGAATAAAGACCCTAATGTAGCTAAGTCAGATGCCTGACACCTGTTACCTGATAGTACTGCAGGGATGTTCCAATGGCTGCAAAAGTTACTTAAGATTCTGCAAGAATGCAACTTATTGGTCAAAAACCACAATGACTAAGTTTCCTTGGCCATGCAGAAAGAATGGCATGACAGCCTGGTGAACATGAGCTGGAAGAAAGCAAAAAGAACAAAGTATTATTTCACAAGTGAAGAGATAACCAGCACAGCTGAGCTTTATGAGGCAAATCACAGGACTGGAATATTGGTGTGGAACAATCACTTATTCAGCAAGCTCTCTCAGTGGAAAAAAGGGCAAATGTTGTCCTTTGTTTCAAGAACACATATAAATGCTATAAAATAGAGAAATGGATGTTTAAAATGAGTTTGTTGAAACTCTTGGGAAGTGGGTGCAAACCAAAAAAAAGGAAAAGAGCAGATGTGCTAAAGTGAGCCAGAAAGTGAGGAGTACATCTCTTTCTTTTGGCAGAAAGTTGTTGGTTTTTATGAATGAGAAACTTGAAAATCATCTGAAGGAGATATGATGGGACTTTAAATATTAAGGTACCATGTGTTAAAGCTAACACTTGTCTGAATATCATTGGAAGTGAATAGTCATTTCAGAGTGAAGAAGTTACTATGGAGAGGTTATTTTAGTTTTGGTGCCATCTAAGAGGAAAGAATGGATTAACAATGTCTTTTGGGGAATGCAGTCACCAACTGATTTTTTAGGAAAATGAGATATAACAGCTACAGAGATAAAACAGAAACACCCTCCAATCACACCGTCACCATCAAACCCAACAGATTTCAGCAAACTCTGGAGAGTGGTTAATGGTCATTTAGAAAGATGATTTGAAGATAAACATGGGAAAGTCTGCTGAAAGTTTATGCAGGAAGGTTACATTAGATGCACAAATTGTACCAAAGAACAGAAAGAGCAGTCTGTTGCACTTGGAAACCTTCAATGATTGCTTGTCAAAAAGTAATCATACAAAAAAACCCCAAAATCAACCAAACAAAAAACCCAAGGTCATATAACAAAGGAATAATACAGAGAAAAATGGTATAAAACAGAACTGAAGTATAAAGTGAGTTTCAAATTGCAAGAGACAAAATAAACAAAAAGAAGAATTTTAAAATACCCAATAAATAAAAAAAGTAGAATAAAATAAGCAGGTCAGTGGTAGCAGAAAGGGAGTGAAAACAATGCAGGGAAAAGTAAAATGTAATTATGCAATATCTCCTTCACACCAGCCTTCAAAAAATGGTAAATCTTGACATGCCATTCAAAACCACTTAGAGAAAAAAACTGGATTGCAAGCTGAAGTATATAAAGAATATATTAATGAACATTTAGGTAAGATGGATGCACTCAAATTGGCTGGGCTCTATTAAATTCACCTTAGAGAAACTAGGTAGCGATTTCTGAATCACTAACAATTATCTTTATGAGCTTCTGGAGGACAGGGGAGGTCCCAGAGGACTGGAAAAGGGCAAATACAGCATTTGTCTCTTGACAAAAAGGGAGTGCTGATGGAATGACAGACCAATCAGGCTAATTTCGATTCACAGAAAGATCCTGCAATAAACTACTTGACTACACTGGATGTGTTCACATAATTCTCAGAATCGATCCCTCTTACTGCAAACTATACTCCTAAAAAGAAAAACAATTCCACACAAACTAAAGATACCAGAACATGTTTGTCTGTCAAACAGGTACAAAAAATGTTTTAGGGTAGATGGCCTGTGGCATAGAGAAAGTATGAGAGTTCACAAAACACAAAAGTAAAATATGTGCTTCTGGCATTTATATGCCAAGAAAGATAAACAGGGTCAATATTCTTCAACAGAGAATATATACACAAGAATATGGTAATAATTTATGGGAAGTCACTTTTAAAACTGACCAGGAGAAATATTGTAATTGCCAAGGAGAGGCAGAAACTACAGAATAAAAGGTTTTTTCCCCAATAAACAAAGCTTTATAAATCGATTTAAAATCACAGAACAACTGCATAGTCTCTGCAAGCCACAAAGGGCTGCAGACACTCACACAATTTCAATGATTGGACAGAAACCCTTGGAAATTATCTAGTCCAGTCTCCTACTGTAAGAACCAGCCTCAAAGATTAATCCATCTTCAAAGGCAGGTCAGGGCACTCAGGGCTTGTCCAGCCAAGTTCTGAAAATCTCTCAGGATGAAGATTTCAGTCTCTCTGGGCAACCTTTTCCAGGATTTGATCAGCCTCAGGGCTGAGAAGTTTTCTTATGATGACACAGAATTTTCCTTGCTGTAGCTTTGGTGGATGCACAAGTCTTGCTCCATCTCTCTCTAACCAGCCCTTAGGTTGTGCAAGTCTCCCTTTAGCTTTCTCTTGTTCAGGCAAAAAAAGGCCTCTCAGCGCTCTCAGCTGCAATCCAGCCCCTCAAACATCTGGCTGTTCTCAGCTGAACTTGTCCCAGCTTGCCAACCTCTCTATTGTACTGCAAACCCCAAAGCTGGGCACAGCCATGGGCAACACTCATCCTCTGTTCCCACAGAGTAGGGAGAGCTCTGCTGCAGGACTAAGACCTAAAACACACGAAAAGCCACGTTTTTCTTGCATTATTATACCTGACTGCATGTGCTCTTAAGATGACCTTGTTCCCAACCCCATATTCACTGTTAGGCTACAAGGTGGGAAATCACTCCCAGTTTTACTGTAAGTTCCCCTAAAGGGGACCAACATCACAAATATTCATAAATTCAGCAAATGCATTTTTAAGTACTAAAGGAAATCACTATGAGTTTTGATCACCTTAATGTCCCCTGTGTTTCTCTAGGCAAGCACAGGAGAAGCTGTCTCAGATAAACTGCTGACTCTACTTTTTTTTCTTCTTTCTCATGTTCAGAAAAATAAAAATATCACACAATAAAAAGAGCCTCTCTCTTGTACTGCCTCAGACAAAGCCGTGCAGGAAACATCTAGTAAATTCCCAGGTCAGCACAAAGAAGTCAAGCAAGACAAGTTCTGCCTGCAAAGTGTCTCCCACAGTAGGTCTGTTGAGTGGCAATGAGCCTTCCTTCAGCTGCCAAAGGACTGATTCACAGTAACCTTTATACATATATGGTTGAAGTATTAAAGCTCATGGTGCATGACTAAAGGAAAACCAACTAGTCCCTATTTTTAGACCCTGTCTCAGAGGTTGTCTATATTCTTCCACCTACATTTTAAACTATTTTGGCTCTAAAATGCATCATTTTTGGCAGAGAAACAAGCCAAGGTGAAAACACCACTTAATATTAGCCAATGCATCTTCACAAGTCATGACCCATGTAAGCACTCTTAATACTGCACAAACCGTGGAAACAAATTGTTTGCAGTTCCTTTGTAAAAGCCAAGGAAAGAAATCTAGAAAAGCCATAAGGATTTGGAACCTTCATGATCTGAAAACCCCACACTCTAAGACACAATCAAAGAAGTCAGATTTGCCCCTTCTCTAAAAATTTTCAAGCTAATGGACTATTCAGCCCAATGATATTTTATAGAGGAACAGAAAATTATTTAAATTATTTGTGTTCATCTCCTAGCACAGACTGCAGAAGCTGTAACCAGGTTTATATCCAGAGTTTCTAAGAAGGGTATTCCTCCCCCACCCATGACTTCAGAGCCAGCACAGGCTAAGTCCATAACTCAAGAACTTTTGCACTGGGGTAGGGCAAATACACCTCCAACTTAGTATCCTGTAGATGCCTGGAGAAGACTAAAAAAGTGGTATTTTCTTTTTAGATACCCTTGATGTTTTAAGCCAGGGCTTTATGAGGTAGAGGTAAATTTCCTGCACAGTTGCCTTGTTGAATTGATCCTTCATGAATTTGTAAAACCGTTTTTTTGACTCCTTCTGAGCTTTGGCCAAAACCAGTATCGTTTGCAAGCTGACTATATGCACTGTGATAGGTACACCCCTGGCACGCTCTGAATCTGCCACAGGCTAATTTCACTCCTCATACCTTAATAATGAGAAACACTGAACCTCTTTATGTCCCTTCATGCCACTCACTTTTATAAACTCCTATCTCATCTCTTACTTTCCCCCTCATTAGTCATTTTTTTCAAGGCTGAAGTGTCCTGATCTACTTAGACATGTCCTTGTACTAAACCCCCTTCATACCTTTGATCATTCATGCTGGTTTTTTCTGTACCTTTTCTAGCTTTGTTTTGTCCTTTTTGAGACACTGGAACAGCATACAGGAATCAAGATAAAGGCAATAGTTTCATACAGAGATATAATGATATTTGCTTGTGTTCTCTTTTCCTTTCCTGATAATTGTTAATGTCATATTTGCTGTTTTGATAGCTACGCAGCAATGAAGTGACATTTTCAGAGCACAACCTATTATAATTCGTGGATCTATTTCTCAAGCAATAAAACCAGGGACATGGCACACCACTGCAGATATAATGGGAGGACTGTGTTTTACATTACTTTACATTTATGACTACTAGCACCTTATAACCCACTCATTCAACACTTTTCTTCAATTCTTCAGTGTTGTCCTTTTGCCCTAAAGGGAACTTCTCCCTCGCCTACTCCCCACTTTTGCTGGGATTGTGATAGCAACAATGAGGATGAGACTTAGGTTTAAGGAGGTCACTGGAAAAAAACCCAATAGTTGCAATCCTTACATATAAGGCTTGGAAACTACTCTAGTTTTTCTGGTAATATGAGCTATTTTCCCACCATTTGCAATTGTGAAGCAAAGTATTAAAAAGCAGGTTTTGTTTTTTTTTTTAATTAAAGGCAAGAAGAAATAACTGAAAAGACAGATAAACAGGGCAATGAAGAGTAGTACAATGAAGTACCTACTCCTTAAGTATAACTAACTGAGTGGTATTTCACAGGCTTTTCCTTTAGAGACTCAGCTATATGTGAACTGTTTTCTACTCCTGTAGAATACTTCAATCAATGTCTAAGTCTTACTGGTAGAAAAGTGCTTTAAAGATCATTAGATCCACTAATTTAACTTGTATGAGGAAGGCCCCTCTGCCTGCTGCTCCTGTTAGCCCTAACATGCGCCTCTCCCTCCTCTAATGATTTCCGCTGCTCATCATGCTGTGAACTGTGACTTGCTTTGCAAATCCCTCCCATTTAGTTAATCCCAGCACTTTTGACAATGTTGCCATTTCAGTTCTTTGAATATTGTGTGCAATGTAAAGAATCAAACAGATTCTCATTTCACAGGAGGCATTAAAACGGTTTTACTGTTCCTCTAGAAAAGACTACCTTGCAGGTCTTTTCAGCCTTTGCGCTCCCATGCTAAATGACATTGCCTAGGCTTAAGGAGGTCTAAGACATATCGATACAATTTCTTCTCATCCTATTGTAAGAACAGAATTTTCTGATGATATAGCTTCTTTTAAAAACAAAACAAACAAAAACCACCAGCTCTACTTGTCCTGTAGATCCTCTGTAAGGCTTTCTGTTGCTTATACACAGTGAACAATCCTTCCGGCATTTTTTCTTTTGCCTTTATCACATTATTTTTCAAGATTTGATTGGAATGTCATGATATTTTTATAGTTAGGCAGAGTGTGTACATTTTTCTAGTTTCCCTTCTTGAGCCTTCTGAATACTGATTTCCTAGTTAGTAATACATTTGACCCTTCAGTTTAATGACACCTTTTATTTTCTCACTGAAATCTGTTTTGATATTGTAGTGTGAATTTTCACTGAAACTCTAATTTGATGTTTCAAAATTAAAATTATCCCCATTACATCCAAATGTACTTTACCCTTATGAATGGTCCTTTCAATTTCCGTTCTTTGAACGCCTCATTTTAACATAGATTATTTTTTCAAGTTAGGCAGTAATAGAATGAATTCTGCTGTTCTTATCAGAATATTGGATCTAACTACATTACAGTGACCTAAAGAGTTGGAGAGTAGCTCTTTGTCAGTAACATTTTGAACTGGATCCTGTGCACTCTTGCAAACCCACTTAAAAATTTCTTTTTTTCTCATTCCCTGAGCAGCTGTTACATTCAACACGCATTTAAAAAATTTACATTTGAAATCACGTTTAACCTATCTTCAAAGGGGATAATGACATTTTTCCATTATAATTGTATTTTATAAGTGACATGTTCTAGGACATGCTTGGCTGAATAAGTTTCTTAGATTCAGATCCTAAATTATTACATTTATAGCTAAATACTAATAAAAAAAATATGAGGAATTGCTATTTAAAATTGTTCTTCAATATGTCACATATCCTTCAAAAATGGATGGAAGAGGAATAAGGCATAATGAAATAGTTGCAATATTATTTCCTTTAAATTCAAAAAACCTTTTAAAACTCTGACAGTACAGTTTTATTTTTTCACTTCTATCTTTTCTTCCTTTTACCCAGTCTGTTTCTGCCTGTTTCAGCTGCCATTCTACTTTACATTCTGTAGATAGTCTTGAAGTTTGATTTTCATATTCCCATTAATTAAACCAGGAGTAAAGAAAGACAACTCACAGGAAGGCCAAAGCACTGAGCAGCCTGTATCTACAGGCAGCTTGTGCCAGTAGGGACAGCTGTACTGACTGAAAAAAGAAATTCTGTAAAAAATCTTAGTTTGAAAGACACATTCTTTGACAAATATTCTGGTCTGTTTAACGATGTTCTTTGAGAGACAGTCACTTTCCTGTAAAAAAAAAAAAAGCACCTAGAGGACAAAACCTCATTTTTTAAGGAACATGGAAAACCTGTGTATTTTTTCCTTTCTCCTTCATTAGGGCAAGAGTCATAATTTTATCCAAGTAGGTCATTATACTATACACTGAGAGTCATGGCATCAGAAAAATATCTGTACAAAATTATCACAGACCTGATTCCTATTTGTTACTTTTAAGACACACAGAAAAGGAAGTTTTGATTTACTCATCGCATTATTTATTAAAAATTTTTTATCTATGTGCAAGAGTTTAATGGACATTTTCCATTAAATGCCCCATGAGATAAACTCCTTGGTAAACAAGGAAAGTATTTATATGAAAATCATATAAACATTGTTAAAACGTGGCAAAACAGCATAAAATTTTGCTTCAAGTATGATTTGCATGCTTCAAGAACACAAATCTCAACAAAAAGTTACAGAAAGGTAAAAATACTGACTCCTAGCTGTAGTTTTCTCATATTATCTTTTAAAGTTTTGTTTCACCATTTTTATATAGGGTGGTGAATGAAGGCATAGTTTTACCCAGCAGTGGGACTGAGCAACATATGCAGGGATGGGAGAAGTAGAGGTTCAGATCTCCATTGTCCCAAGATTTCAGCCCATGCCATTTTAAGACAAGTCATTTCCACCTCCTGTTACACAACGGCTGAGAAACTGATGGCACTGATTTGCAGTTAAACCTCTTTTGCACAGAAAAGTAGTGAATGCACATCCCTCATTCTGGGATATGGTTCAGGGACTTCTGGAAAAAAGATGCCAACAGCACTCCTCCTTCTCGTAAAGGCTTGTGAATTCAAGCCAGGGTTTTTTCTAAATGTATAAAAGAGAAGCCCTGCTATTTGAATACCCATATTAATTCATTGAAAAGGCCAAAACCTTTTCTACTTTTGCTTGATTTGATTCAGGTGCTGGCCAAACTAAAAATATACTTTAAAAAATTATTTATATCCCAAAATATTTTTATCACAGCAATGAAGACTGGAGATGCAGCGGTAAATGACATGACAGATTTATATAACCTTAGAAGCCTATTCTGTCACTGCTCACCTGCTATATCCATGACTGATGCTTTGAAAGAACAAAGCAATGTCCTTCACTAAACTCCAAAAAGCCATAGACCCATATGTCTGTGTGCCCCCACAAGTAAAGAGGGTAAGAAGGTAAAAATAATCAAGCGTCATTTTAGTCTAACAAAAATGTTAAAATATCCAGTTTAATAAAAATATTAAAAACCTGTGTCTGTAGTCTTAAATGCATACCCTCAGGAAAAATGTAAATAATCCCTATACCAGGCAAAACCAACATAATTACATTGCAGTTTAGCTCACAAAGGATAATAAATCTCAATTTGGATGCTTCAGAGAACCCTTTTGCGTAATGAAAAAGTATACTTCTGTGCCACCTCTCAACATGTCTCTGAAGTTATTGAAAATGAAAAATAGTTTAATCTCATTCAAAATAAATAAATAGATCATATGACTTAAATGCTCTCGAGGGATGAAGCATTCAATAACATCATTGAAGAGTCAACTAGTTACTGTAAAACAGATCAAGCTGCAAGCAGGACTTACTCTTTACCCTTAATAATGACAAGAAAAAGAGAAAATATTTATGAAGATATCTGCTCTTCAGGACACCTTTTTCTTGTAAAAAACACCTGTACTAAACAAAAAAAACCCAAACCAAAATACAATAATGGGTTTTTTTAACAAATGGGTTTTTTAATGTAAAGAATCATAGAATGGATTGTGTTAGAAAGGACCTTTAAAGGTGATCTAGTCCAAGCACCCCGCAATGAGCAGGGACACCTTCAACTCAATCAGATTGTTCAAAGCCACATCCAACCTGACCTTGGATGTTTGCAGGGATGGGGCATCTACCACGTCACTGGGCAACCTGTGCCAGTGTCTCACATGCTCAACATAAAAAATTCCTTCCAAAGATCTTGTCTGACTCTATCTTCTTTCAGGTCAAAACCATGGTGCCTTGTCCTATTGCTACAGGCCCTATTATATTTGCACTTACATATCTATATATAAGCACGCACATGGATGATTTCAAATTTAAACAGCCATTTATCTTTTAAAATGCAAATGAGCTTAAGAAAGATTAAAAAAAAAAAACCAAATTTTAAAAAGGATTGTCCCAATAGATACAGAAAAAAATACAAAATAAAACTTAAGGCAAATAATGCCTACAGTTTTTATTTATAGCAGAAATATAAGAAGGATAGAGAAGGGCAAGGAGCATGATTAAAGGTAAGGAACGGACTTCTGTAAAAAATGTGACAAAATATAAAATTGCAGAACAGTAGCTCAGTAGCACTTCCAGCTGAAAAACTAGAGGACATGTAATGAAACTAGCAGGTGGAGAAAGAACTATCTTCTTCACACACTGCACAGTTTAGATATAAAATGTTTTTACATAGAATGCTGCAGATTCTAAATAAAGAGATTCATCCTAAAAGACCCTACTTTTAAAAATTCATGGATTGAAAATATACAAATAACTATTAAATGCAATGTCATTATCTCCTGTTTGGGAAATCCTTGAATTGTATATTGCTAGGACTCCGAAAACATTCCTAGGACATCTCAATATATGCTTTTCTTATTTATTACCTTCTCTAAACTTGTTGACCTTTGACAAAGCCGATATAGAAGCTAAACAAACTTCATTCTGACCTACAAAAGATTTTTATGGTTTGTATTGCCATTTATATGCCCATAAACCCTCATGAACTCTTCAAAGAGTATAATAATTTTCACCACAGATAAAATGACCAAATAAAGCTATACTGCCTAACAAAATTAATTCTCCTTGACAGGAAAAGTTTGGAACCAACTATAATGTACTTTAGGGCAAAGTTATACACGTCTATCATATTTTGCAACCTGCACTATATCAATATCATGCAATACTAACACGTGCTACAATTTAATCTCTCTCTATAGCTTTTATGTATTATTCATGATAAATAGCTCACATTTCTATGCACAATACTGATATTCTGATAACATGACACAGGCTGACAAGAAAGTGGAATAAAATGGGTAGAGGGCCTTACTATGTCTGCAGGCATTTTTCTATCAGCAACCAAGCAGGCAGCAGAAATAAAGAATCCTCTCGCCTTCTTAGAGCTGCTGAAATGAGCTGTTTATTTGACTAGCAAGTCATGGTGTAGACTGTGAAGCCCAACAAACAAACAAATTTAACACAGCCTCCCAGACAAGTAGGTCACCTCATTTTCTAGGAAGCAATGTCAACAAAAACAGAAACCTCCTAAGATACAGATAGACATCTTTGCAACCTGGGTAAGATTAGTTGCTGAGAAACTGCAGGTAACTCGGCCTTTTATCATCAGATACTGACTGCATCTTGTATAGTTTACAATTGGATTGCTCTTGCTTGCTTGTGAAAAAAGTTTATGTATTGCACATAATTGTGGTGGGATAATCAACCTTATGTCTTTATCTTCTGATTGTAAAGAATGTATTTGTTTAACACTTCTTGCTTATACTGCAGCTTAACTATGCCAATACAGCAAGTAACAGTTCCTTCATCACTGCTCAGAGAGTTTATTCTCAAGAAGCATTCCCCTGTGTTAGCTGGATTTTTTAGGAGATACTCATTAAACACAGTGGTTCCTGTCATACTACTGAAATTTTATAACTGAATATTCCTTACAAAATCCCGCTCAAATAATTTGCTAAATATTTATTTAATGTTTACAAAAGACTAACACAGTGCACTGTAACCTGATGTTTCCTGGGTTTAGGTTTTCACCTGCACTATGTGCATCCGCTGCCTGATCATAGTTGAATCACTTTTTGTGACTTCTCCTCTCCAATGAGAAGACAAGATTTTCATTCGTTTTAATCTAAAAAAATATACATCAACCTATTGTTACTCATAAACCTAATGGGAGATTTGAAAAGTTACCACCACCATGCCACTCTCACAATTAAGAAACTGAATAACAAAATTATGAAATAATACTAAAAACAAACAAACAAACAAACAAAAGCAAAAACCCAAAACCCTGTTTGAGGAATCAGAATTCTCAGCCAGAATCCTGTAATTCATGTCTCAGTTGGGTTTTGTCCAACAGTACACACAGGAATATGAAGGCTGAAATAATAAATCCATTATTAACATACTGAGAACAAAAAGGAACAGTTATTCACAGTGACTTACTTACATCCATTCAGAGGTGATTAAGAGGTCAGCTATCAGAAAATATCACCACAGTGATTAACAGTGATAAAACAGCAAATTCAACATCAGAAATTGTCAGGAAAGGACATGAAAACAGAAGGGCATCACTGTGCTTTTACATACTGCACTCAACTCTCGAGTAACATGCACAGTGATGGTTTTCCAATCTTCAAATATAAAGCAAAAAGGAACTCTAAGAGAAGAGGACAGCAAGGATGGTCAGGCATACAGAGTGATTTCTGGAAAAGAAATACCCATGGAGAAATGGACCAAACCACAGCACACTCCATGAAAATATCAAGTAGCAATTTTAAAACAAAGGGATGGGACTTTTTTTCCTACCTACCATATAACTAACTGTGCCATTCACAGCCATGGGATGTTGTGAGGTCAAAAGTCTACACAGGACCAAAAAAAAGAAATAAAAGAAAACCTCATTAAAAAGAAAAGTGCTAAAAAATGGCAAAAGAATGGAGTAGTCATTGTGGATTCTGTTATTAACTGAGAAGTTCTTAAAAGTCTTCTTGCTGGAGCCTAAAATGCCACGACAAGGAAAGATCACATTAAATTTACCCTCAATTTCTCCTACACTTTTCATGACTAGTCAGTGTATGAATTTCATTGAATACTTAATATATGACATGATACAACTGTTGTTATGTTTTCATTTCATTATTTTATCATAATTATACTTTATTTTATTTTTTGCCCTTCTCATTGATATATCATGGTATTTATTCTGAAGGTTTGGATGAGGTCTTTAGTATATTCTGTTCTTGACAAGACAGATCTTTTTCCTGATTCAAAAAGCAAGAATCTCTGAAAAGCACTGGAGTACAAATCAGTGTTTCTGAAATCCTGTTCTGACCTTCACCCCACTCACACTGCATGTCCTCCTTTTCTACTTACTTTTTCTTACAATTCTTCTTTCCCTGAAAATCATTCATCCACAGAATTTAAGTGACAGCTATCCTCCATTAGAAGATTAACTCTGTTTAAAATTATTCTTTGTTAAGAAGTACTATGTCACACTCAAATTAGATGCTTGAATTAACATTGCAAAATTTAGAAACATGATTACTGTATTATTATCATTTAATGATTTTCATTTTACAGCTTTTTTATAAGAAAGCCATTTCTCCATTTTGTGCTCACACTGTGCCTACTCACTTAGAACTATACATCTAACTATTGTGGAACAAAAATAGCATAAAAAAGCAGCTCAGAAATAGAAATTACCATATTCATGACTTTCTAGATAAACTTTTCAGAACATAGTAGAAGACAGAATTTGAACCAGAAAAAGTTATTTTCAAGTTTCCTGATTAAACAGACAGCTCCATAAAATAGCAGAACTTGTTAAAAAAATATAAAGAAACATTTATTTAAAAGTAATGACATAAAATTACAGATCCAATAGGTCTAAAATGCACTACAACAATCTAGTTCATTAAAGCCAATAAGGGATAAAAAATAAACAAGTACATTAGAAAAGCAAAGTAGATAATGAAAAGCTATTTTACAAGGACATAAACCTAATCATTAAAAGATAATTTAAATACAAATGTGTTGAAGTAGTAGGGTGTAAAGGAAGCAACTGAGGAATACAGACTACTTGGCTTTTTGAAGCACCACCTTACTGCCCTCCTTCATGTTTCCCCTTGAAAGTGTCTCTATTCTGAGAGCAAAAGAAAAAACATGTCCTAGAGCTATTTCACAAAAGGCCAGTAAATATTTCGAACTATGTTACGGCTTAAACATCTATTTAGAGTTTGAGCTACTCAGTTTCTGCACAACGAGGTAGTTGCAAGAACATCTTTGAGCATTCTGATCCTGTTTTCTAACATTGTCTGGTCAATATCTTTCAGAAAACAGGTAGAGTGAGAAAGTTCATTCTTTTTAGGCCTGAAATATTTTTAATAATGAAAAAAATCCAAATAATAAAATCACAAAATACACCTTTAATAAGGATTACAGCAGAGACTTTAAAAACATTCTTCAGCATTACCCTTATTTTAACAGCCTAAGTTTCACCATGTAAATCCAAAGCTTGTTTTACCGAATATCACAGGTGAGAAATACACTAAAGAGAAAATCTGTTCCCTGTGGGACTATAAGCACCGTTACATGCTTGAAACAAAACAACCTTGGTAACAAAGAAGGGTTCTGCACCAGGGCACTGTTAATGTGGCACAGGTTCTCCTCACCTGTGGGTACAAGAACCTCATTTCTTCACAACAAACATCTGATTTTGGATACATTTACTCCTGCCAAGTTGGAAACTGTTGTTTCTTAATATCTTAAAAATGAAAACATTTCAGTAATAACTTTATTTTCTTAAGTTCATTAAATGTCTTGAATTCTTTTGATTCTGAGTGGATGTTTGCAGTGCAACAACCAGAAAGGAGGTATTTAGATGTTTGAGATAGAACAGTACTTTTGAACAAAGACGCTTACGTCTCTTCTCAGTATTTAATGGACCATGACTGACTAGTTTGGCAAGGAAAAAAAAAAGAATATGATCATCCAATTAGACTAAGATCAATTGAAACAGGATCAGGTAGACAGATAACTATGAAATATAGACTCTTCCAGGAGAGCCCATGCCTATCCTTAAATCCTTATGAAGCAGTCTGATGTATGTGGGAAGCAGATAGTAATTTTTTCAGGACAAAAGTCTCAGTGAACATTGCTTTACTTATTCATTCTACACTAGACTTGTTCTTTTTGCCATTGACATAAACACAGAATGAAAAGTGAACTGCAACATATCAGTGTCCCATTTTTTTTATTTTATAAAAATTGAAACTGATAAACCACCTTTTAAAAGGGTGCCAGTCTTCTTAGAGAATGACTCAATTCACTGAATAAGGTTATTAGCTTAACAAAAAAAGCTGATATCCTCTCAAGCTGAATTTATGTACTATGTCTACAGTACCTTTTCAATTTATTCTTTATCTAGCACATTATACTGTCACAATACTTGCAGACATACAATATAAACCTATGGAGTGAATCAAGCTTCACAAACACCTTTTTAAAAGTCAGGATTCTAGGTGAAAACTGAAGCTCTTAAATAATGTGGAAAGGTTGAATTTTGCAGAATCTTCCAAATCTATTACATCTAAATCTATTTTCTAAAGCAACATAGCTCCCTCAGATTTTCAGAATGCATGATTACATATATTTTTGGAATGTTTCACTGCAATGATTCAATAAGTGCTCTACTGGGCTTGTGGCCTCTCAAGAATTCACAAGAGTTGAATGCAACGATAGATGCTGTTCTCACAGTGTCACAGTTAAGCCTAAAACTTAAAATACCTTAATTACCTTCCTACTGTCACTATTTTCCTTGGCAAACTCAGTAATTAGTGAATCATTCCTTAGACTAAAGAAAAAGTAAACATCAGAATGTCTAAAATCAGAATAATATAAGTGATTTTAGCAACATAGCACTGGGACGCTGATATGACGCTGACAGGAGAGAATCTAAATCTCTCTCCTTCAGGAATTTGTAGCCATCTGTCCACAATATCTAATTCCTTCCTCTGGAACCACTTGCACAACTGTCTAGCGTCCTGAGGTATAAAAGCCCTCAGATCTTCCCACTAAATCCTCACTGTTCACCTGGAAAAAAAGCTATCAAGCAGTAGAGCACATAACATCAAAGATGTTCTGAGCTGAGCATGTTGGCATCCTTCGACTGATGAAGGAGAAGATTTGGCAGCCTTAGGCAGAGAGACCGTGACAATCACCACAAGAGAGAGTGCTTTACAAAAACATAGGTACAGCACCTAATGGGGTATTTATGGGGTACCCTAATGGGCTATTCATTTTCTCTTCTCCTCAGCTGGTTCCAGAACACCACAGTCACCCAAGGAACTGTCCTCAAACCTTCATACACCCTTTCAAAAGATGTCAACCAACAACAGGAAAACCCATTTTTCCTACGCAGACATTTACTCTGAACTATATTTCCTATTCAGAAGTGATCTCAGACATCTCTAAATGAACATGCTGGCATTACAAAGCAATGTAACATGCTCAGAGTAGAAAATGTCCATGCATTAGATAATTCTGTGCACCTTCCATGATATAATATTTTTCATCTTGCATTTCCCTGGTTAAAGCCTGGGGAGGGGAGCTCAGGAAACAACTCCTAGAGAAATAAGATGATGTTTACATTCCTCTGAAAGTGAAGCTATCCACTAATTAGGAAAGGCCAGACTGTCTGCCACTATAGAGCAGATAGAGGGGTTTCCAGGTGAAAAACAAAGCAAGCCTGTAGCAGCTGAAACTGGCAAACAGTTACAAAGTACTCAACTAACAGTGAAATTAAAATTCATGCAAGGTCTGAAATAGAATTATACCTTGTCTTCAGAGAAGCAGCAAGTCAGAAAAACAAGAGCAACAAATACCTTGTTAACTGCAACCATAGTGCAATTTAGGCATAATTGTTCTGCTATAATCATTTGTAACTGTGTTGTCTACTCGTATTTTACTGTCACCCAAAATAGCTCTCTGTGGGTTTAACAAACCTGACATGTCTGTAAGTGGGATTCTGTGTCACCTTTGCAAATACTCCATTCCCAGTAAACGTTGTGCAGTGGCTGAAATGTTATCAGAGGGGGGTTTCATGTGAACTGCAGGCCAGGCAGGCAGCTCCACAGTAGGTGCAGGGCACACTGGAGCATTCATGTTACTTTCTGGGGCACTGTTATGCGGTAAGATTCTCAGGCATGCACACAAACACCAAGACTCTAAAGAAAATGTCAGCAGTGTTTGTTAAGAATAAAAGGTATTTAGTTGCTGTGAAATATTTTCTAGACCATTATGCTATGAATACTGGTAAAGAACATACTTAACAACTAAGATGCAGCATCAGCCAAATGTTTACATGACCAGAATGTGAAAGACAGATAAAACCTTGCAATTGGCTGCCTTTGCATAGTTCCAAGCTGTTAGGATATTCTTCCTTGACCTACTGAATTGGAAAGTAAAAATCAGGCTTAGTACAGCTCAAGCTTCTTCATTTAACCAACATGTAATTAGCAATGATGACCTGTTTGCACAGTGAGATGATGGAAGTCTCTTTGATTGTAATATAAAGTGAAATTTACCACTAAAATTTTGAAGAAATTTATTTAAGTAGTTAGAGAATAAGACTTAATAAAATGTTACATGCATTCACTGATTTATACTGCCTTATTAATTACAGCTTCATTCAAAAGAGATCCTCTATATACCTTTATAATAGCCATCCATACAGTGTTATACATTTTGAAATACTATATAAACACTTAAGACTGGTTCCCTTCAGAAAATCCCCAAAAGGATGAGAAGGGCTTTTCTTTCTGGTGTTTCAACTACATTTCAACATTTTCAAACATAAATATGGTAAACAAAACGCCATGTGCAGAACAAGAAGAGCTATGATGGTGAAGTTTTAACTGCATAAAGTTTAATTTTGTATTACGAACCTTACAGTAATTCAAACTCTACTGACCTAAAAAAAAAAAAAAAAGTAGGTCTTCTCTATAGATTAGATTGAGTAGGCTTTTCACAATACATATTAAACTTTACTGCACAAATAATTTATAATCACAATAGCAATTAATAGCATAGCAGGTGAATAATAATAGGAAAGCCTTATACTTTGAAGCAAGTTTTTTTTTTATTTCATTGTGTCACAGTGCCCACACATCCTGCTTGGGCTACGTCCATGCACTGAACCATGGCCTCTGGTGAGTGCCATTCTCCCAGAGGAAACCACAGAATAAGCTGAGCTGGAAGGGACCCACAAGGATCACTGAGTCCAGCTCCTGGCCCTGCACAGGACCATCCCCAAGAGTCACATCATGTGCCCAGGACTGTTGTCCAAACACATCTTGAACTCTGTCAGGCTTGGTGCTGTAATATCTAAATGCTGGGAGCCACCTGACAATCATTTCAACGATAGTGTAAAAAAGCTGTGAAAGATGCTACAAAGACCTTCTAAAATACAACCATCACCTAACAAAATCTATTTCCACTAGAAGTCCACTGGCAACAGAGTGCCCACGGTCCATACTCCTCTTTATCACATAAAATGGTGGGAACAGTGAACACTTGTGTCTATATTAATATTTGTAAATCTAGGGGAGCAAACAACCTTTAGCCAGGGTAATGTCAGCAAGGACATGTGATGATTTATTATGTCAGACAGACACAAGAGACTACTAAAAGCAACAGGCTCAGTGGAAAGACACTTAACAGCTGCAATTTCTTGAGTACAAATCCAATAAAGGAAGCAGTGTGACACTTTTATTGGTATCCCACTACTTTCAGATTCAAAAGGAGTAATTAATTCAAGCAACAGGTGATGCAAATAATCTTTGTAGTAACTCAGTCACAAGTTTGGCAAGCTAAATAGCACTTCAGCATAAAAGGATGCGCACTTTTTTAATATTATTCTAACCAACATCCTTTTTGGTATTCCAAGGTCTTAATTTAAACTTGTAATCTGAAAGTAGAAGTTTCCCAGTCTTCTGAAAATCAAAGCTGAGATTTCTTCATCCTGTCAGTGATATCTTCAAAACATTACAGACATAACTGTGTTATGACTTGAATTAATGCATTTTCCTTAAATAATTATTTTATTTCCATATAAATTAAATGACCATTAGTTTCCAGTAACTATTAGTACCTCAAAATTAGTTCAATTTAACAATGACATAAAACTGCTGTGATTTTAGATAGCTGAAAGCCCATCCTAATGTTGGCATCAGTCCAGTTACTAAAGATCAGAAAAATCAACATCACCCTCGTTCTTTGGACACTGTGCCTATCAGGCAACCAAGAATTAAAAAAGGTGTGACATGATGAATACTACTTCTTAGTGTATATGGGATTGAAATAATGCCATTATTCATCCCAGTTTTCAAATCTGTGTCCTCAAACCTGTAGGAGATCAAACATCATTGACTGGTGTGGATTTGTACCTGTCTTGTGAACACTGTTTTGTGTGTTTCTTTCTGGCACTGACCTTCAGTACCAGTTGATAAAGTCACTTAAATGAGATCTTCTGGTGCTCCGGTGCTAACCAACTTAAAGGATCTCTGAAGTCTCAGTGTAACCAGGAGAACTTAATCTATTTCACTGTACTTACAGAAATGAAATTATTCTGCCTCTGGCTCCTTTTTGAAGCCTACAATGTTGTTTGGGTAATCACAGGGTATCAGTGCTACCAAACTGCTTTCATATAAACCTTCTGGGCTTGATCTAATATCACTGTATCCAGGGGAGCTGCACAAAATATTATCCCGAGTGCAAAAACTAAGAGCATATTTAAGCTATAAATACCTTCTTGACAAAAAATAGTGCAAGAACATGTTCATGCTGCAGTTGCCAACACCTGTTTCTTTTTTTTGCATTGTAGATGAGATCCAGCATTAGCCTGTGTCTTGAAAATCCTGGTAGCATTTAATACGTTTCAAAGTGCAAATAAAACAGTGCTATCTTAAAACCACACTTAGGATCTTTCTAAAAATAGGAAAGTGCTGGAGGTAACTGTGTAGTGAAGGGAACACACAGTAGAAGAGCATAAGTAATTTAAAAGGCTACTTGAAGACTGGTTTTAACATTAAATTTGCTTCAAATCAGTAATTTTCATCCACTTCTTTGCATCCATCCTTTAAACTGTATAAAGTATATTTGAGAAACTGAGTCTGATAAATAAGCCATTAACATTTGAGAAGAAAATTTATTACTACATTTAAATAATTTTTACAAAGCAAAACTGAAAGATCTGTCAGGAAACAGAGTGAGAAAAGAGGCACGGTGTATATAGCAGTAGACCAATCAAAAATTAATTACACAGGTTTCTTTGTTCTCTTTCTATACATCCACTTCAATAAAAGTAGTGGACCTCCATGAGGAGAAAAGAACAAGGCAGGATCAATTGTGTCTGGACAACTTCTGCTCACCGTACACACAAGGTCAGACCTAAACCCATGGCTTGGTGAGTGGGTTCTTGTCTTTACCACTGATTTACATTTAAGACCTTCAATAAATTTTATTCCCTCTCTTCAGTAACTTATTATTTAATCCACTTCGCCTGAATTGATTTTGTAAGTTGCAAATGTCAGTGTGAATCACAGAATATTTGGTGTATTTGAAAATAAATACACAGAGCACTGAAATACGTGAATACTGGAGAGCAGGCTGGTGGGTAAATACAAACCAAAGCAGAGCTGTATCCATGACGCAGGCTTCTGCTCCTCAGAGGATGCTCCTTCTTCGAATGCAAGATATTTGATATTCCTGAAGGACATTGCTCTCCTGTTCACTGCTGTCTGTTTTGTTAGAACCAATGTGCCTCTGGGGAAGCCATTCACTTGCAGCTACATTTGGGGTGGTTTGCTGTTATGATAGCAGCTGGCTTAGAAAAGCAGATAAAGACTGCAGTGGCATGAGAAAGCGTGTCCTGGGCAAATAACATCCTCCAAAGAGAAGCCAAAAATGTGATCTGATTGCAAGGTTTTATCACAATTGCTATACTTCACAATTTCTTACAACACTACTGCTGCAAGAAATTGAGTAATTTCAATATATTTACCTCCTTTTTCCTTTTCCTTAAAGAAGCTTTCCTTTCTCCCATGGAAGAACATTTTCTCTTCTTAATACTTTCAAATCTAAGATCCTAATTTAGATTTAGAAACAAAAATTGGGGTGATGAGGTATGTTGCAAAGAGGTTGCACAGAAATGAGTCTTAGGGGAAAACAAAACCCCACAAAATGTAATTACCTCCAGTTAAACCCCAACATTTATGAAGTATGAAAGGTCCTCACTCCCCAGCCACAATGTCTCAGGAGACGCCAGGATTCTAAAGTACCACCAGTAGGACAAATAAAAGTGCTTGGGTCCTGTGAAACACACCATGAGGGAACCACAGTTATGCAGTCAGGAAGTATTGTGTCATACTTAGGATGGCATCACTGTGAATGGGGAGTTTCAGCAACTAACCCACTTTCCCTCACTTCTGGGGGAAATACTGGAGCCCTCCTACTCTCCTGCAAGTTGCTGATGATTTCACTCTTAATAAGCTATTTAAAGTGTCCACATTTCAACCCTGCCTTCTCCTTCAGGAAATTCAGCCAATTCCACTGACTCCAGTGCCCAAACCTGCACACTTCACTTGTTATAATAGCAACAAATCAATTCCAGAATACTGCTAGATTCACTTTCACATCTAGACAGGATCATAAACAAACTCAAGTGGCAAGATTATACTGCATATTCTCTATTTAGTATCATTTGCCTTGTAAAATAATTACTCATTTTTATGTGATAAATTTAAGTGTGTCCTCAGAACTGTTCTCTAGGTTAAGTCATTCCTTACTAGATACAACATTTCCTGCAATCATGTATTTTTAGATGTTCTGCTTTCATTGAAATTTTTATTTTTTATGTCAGACAAACAGAGCCTATCTGATGGCTGTGTTTTAGTAAGCATCTTCTTAAATTCAGAGAATGCAACATGTAACTGTATTCGTGGAACCCCTGAGACAGTCAAAACAGGATTTGACATACAACGTCTCAGGTGGACTAAGGGTGTAAAATTGCATTAAATTCAAATATGCTTGGAAAGGTACAGATAAAAGCCTACATTTTCCCTCCATAACAAAGACATATGATTTTATTCTGCTGTCCAAGAGCTAAACTCCAAAAGGAAAAATAATACAATGTTTTCACAAAGAGAGAATTTGAGGAACCCAAACATTCACTAGCCATGTCAATTTCTCTACCAATACAAATTCAGACAGAATGAAAGAATAAAATTAAATCAGAATTATCCAACAAAACATACTGTTACTGTTACTGTTCCTAAAAATACTAGTGTGAAATGTCCTAAATCCATATCCATGCTGTGTGTTTTGGTACCTGCACACTACCATCTAGTCAACTTATTAAAAAATGCCATCCCACCAAATGTGCTAACATCTACACAAAAATTACTTTGACAATCTGTAGATTTACTGTGGGTGCACTCCTGGGACTGCAACACACTGAAAGTATCAACTTTGAATCAGTTAACACAGTATTTTGAAAATACATCCTTCAAGGCCATTCCCTATCCTTTCTTAGCTATGACAGAACCGAAACACATTTTTTTCACCACGTATAAAAAATGAGATGTCTCCTGCATGATTCCCATTGTCAGAAAGCATCATTCCTTTGAAAGTAGGGCAATATATACACTGACATCTTCTATACCAATAAGAACAGCTTAGTTTACCATAGTGAAAGGGCTAAACCAGATAAATTGAAAGTGAAATGCTATGACAATTATGCAAAAAATGTAATAGGAAAACAAACTGACAGGTGAATTATTCCTAAATCTTGGTTGTAGACAATTTTGCTACCATAATTCTGGATAGGATCAAGACTCTGCCATGAAGGGAAAAATTAACAAGGGGCATTTGTTTGTGGTGTATCTCCAGAATATTATTTTCTATCTCCCTGCATTCACAAGGCACATGTCAGTGAGGAAACCATTCCTGAAGTGAGATTCATAGACTTGTGAAATTCTAATAGCTTGAAAATGTGCCCCAGCAGATACTGCTGTGTGATGAAACAGTTTATCAGTAGGAGATACTATTTTTATCTCTAATCAAGCAGGTATAAGTGTATGTAATCCAGTCTTTCAACTCTCCCATCCCCCCAAAAAAAGCTCTTCCAGAGCACATTACCATAATTGCAAATGTCTTTTTTAACTTTGCAGGAGGGGAAAAAAAAAAAAGGGAGTTTTTCAGTGCATTCTACATCTAACTCCAAGGCTTAAATGGAAAAGCTTCATATTTTTATGCTTTCAAAAAAAAAAAAAAATGGATTAATCTCAACAGGCAGTTGTCTCCCATGGATTATTAGGTCTCTCAAGAAAGCTTATATAACCCACATAGGTCTTATGATTATCTTGAAAACCCAAGGAAACATATTATTATCCTCTTAAAAGTAAAGGGCCATATTTGCAACAGGGGTTTGAAGATAAAAGTTATTCCAAGTTTTTCCTATTTCAACATTGCTTTTTTACTTCAAAAATTCTTTTAACTCCAGTATGTGCAGAAAGTTATTAACAGGGGTGCAGAAAGCACACCCTGCAGTACCAGATAGAAGAGGCTGCTGTAACTGAGTCAGAAGTTTTGCTAGGAGAAGTCCTTACATAGAGACGAAAACCTGAAAATTTCAACTGATGAGTGCAGGTGAATGACCTAACTTATCTGGTCCCCTGTACTACTTATTAAATAGAACAGTTCCGATGGAAAAGAGCATTCTTTACAATGAAGGACCTAGTTCCTAAAGTGTGGATTTCTGGGTACAACAGAAAAAACAAGGTGCAAGGTAGACATTTTTTATTTATCTGAAAAGTCAGACTGGATTCCCTTTTCTTCACTGTTTGCATTTCCCACTTTTATTTCTTTCCAGTTTTTTTTTTCTTGTATATTTTTGTCCTTACCAGTTTCTGCATCCGGTGTTATTTTGTTGCTCTTGCTTTATCCCACTTTTCCCACCCCTAGATTCTTTAGCCATGGAAAGCTCCCTAACGTTCTCAACCTGTTCTTCCATTGCTAAAAAAATCAGCTAATTTAAATCACCCATAACATGTTATTCTGATGCTGGGAAGTGTATGGGGGACAAAGTTACATGTGAAGATGAAAGGGCATTTTAAAGATCCTTAGGAAATGCGAAGACCAGGAGAAACCAGGGGAATTTGAGTTTCCTTTGTCAGTAGCCTTTGAGAAACTGTCCTGTGTCCTGCCAGATTTTCACAGAGCAGAGGAAATGCAGTCATGCTGAAATGACTAACAGCAGCAAAAAGGACATTTTTTCTGACTTAGACTGATTACTAGATGGAAAAGGAAGAGAAATATGTTCCAGTCAAGATGGTAAACAAATGCTGTTTCAGCTAAGTAAGGAAAAAAAAAGAAAAACTAAGAGCGAAGCTGAAAGTCAAGTGGAAAGCAGAGAGCAGAGTGTCCTGTGTTGACACCAGGATGGAGCCGTGACAGCGTAATTTCCACTCCAGAGAAGCAGAGGGAGGTCACTGGATCCTCCTCGGTGCAGAAGGGCAGGGGGGCTGATTCCTCCCCAGAAGGCCAAATTGTTCTTTTTAACAGCTCAGCAGAGACCTGCAGGTCTTGAATACTGGTTTGTATCTGAGTGAGTGAGTGTGTGTGTGTGTGTGTGTGTGTGTGTGTGTGTGTGTGTGTGTGCACAAAACAGGGATGTGAGTGCCCCGAAATTTTCTGCCCAAAGACTGCTCAAATTTATACTTGGAATGAAATAGCCTAAATCAACCAAGCAGCCTATGCTGTTGAATATTTCACATGTCAACCAGACATATGCACACATCATAAAAGCTCTTAGACATCTCCAGCCTCCTAGACAGCAGGTGTAAATTCTGCCCCTTGTGCAAGTCACACAAGATCAATGGAGTGATTAAGGATGACACGATTCTGAAATCCTGAGGGAAATACTATGCCCATAATCAAAATACAAGAGGCAAAGTGACCCATTTGTGCAACTCAACTCTCTCATCAGAGGTGAAATTTGGCCACAGTGACGACAGCAGAATTGCCACATTCTGTGGACTACAACCTTTAATATTACTCAAAAGAACGCACTGCAAGATCTATGAAATGTAAAATGTTCTGAGAAGTGACTGAAATTATCAGAGGATTTAAAATTGAAATTATTAATACTATTTATTATTTTTTACTTGCTAGACTTGGATAATCCTCAGTGACACTTGCAATTTCCATAAACAAACAAACAAACAAAATTTCTTCTAGTTTAAAAAATAAGTCCATTCGTGTGAAACTAATCTACATTTCCCAATCAAAATTTGCTCAAGGCAGTTCTGCAGTTTTCTTTTTTGCAGGCATTCATCTAGCAGATGCTGTCATTTTAACTTCTGTGAAGTGATTTTATCCCAACTTGGGTATTGCACATTGTTTCTATTCCTTTTAACTGAGCTTTCTGGGAGTTCTAGTGAGGGGAAATCAGTATTACTGCCAAGCCAACTGTTAAATGCAAGAGAAGAATTGAACATCTTTTCACTGGATATATTCTATGACAGCATCTGTGCTTGATTATCTTAGCAGCAAATTGTACAGATGTTAAATGCTCAATGTATAAAATGTTGCCTGTGTCTGTATGGCTACAGACACACACACACACATTTCTTAGTGCACCATGATTGAGATAAAGAAATAATACTAATAAAGGATAAGTAAGATGGATTTTTTTATATTAAGTCAGAAAACAATAATGTGCTTTTTGAAAACTGACTGCAGAGTAATTAACAGACCTGATCTTACAGCATGTGATAGAATTCACTTTGGACAAAGTGTCTGCAAATAGAGGACTATGAAGTCATGTTAAAAGTCACTAATGTAAAAATATAAAATGGTGGTTTGTAAATTTTTGTAAGTCATGTTTTCTGCTCAAAGGAACACAGTAATCTTACCTCAAAGGCTTCAAGAAGGAGATGAATTCTGTTGGTCTTTATCTGCTAACCAACTAAATATCAGAAAGGCTAAAATACTGCCACAGTTGACCCTCAGATTTCCTTTTCCTTATCTCCTAGAGGAGAAAGTGAGAAAGATAATTCTTCATATTTTTCTAGGAAGAGGGTAAAAAGGACAAAGTGACTGCAGTGCTTTTAAAAAAAAAAAAAAGAAAGAAAAAGTAAAGTAAAAACCCAAACAAGCAAATCCTACCCCAAAAGTTTCTTGAGTTAATGGAAGTTATTGTTCTTGCAATGTATGCTCTTCCAGAACTCATCCTTCAATCTCAGCAGACTAAAGGGAGTGCATTTATAATAATTATATTGCAAGGAGTTAGCAGTTCAAGTCATAATCAATTCAAGGAAAAAAAGAAAAGAAAACATGAAGGCACAGAGCAGTATTTTTCTATACTTTTCAAATTTTCATTCCTTTTCAAGAAAAAATCTACTGAAATTGTTTTACCACTTTCTATAAGAATTAGAAAAAAAATTGCCTGTGATTTTTGTTAGCTTGTGTGCATATTTGTATTTGTATTTTGGTCTTTCATGCTACGAGAGCAAAAAGCCCTCTGTGACAAATCTGCCAGAACAGTTACGAACCACGTAACTCCAGCCACAAAAGCATGAGCTGGCCACAAACTGAATTTGCCATCAACGTGCTCCAGGTTGCTCACCCTCCCTTCTCAAGCAGAGAAAAGAAGAGCTGCCTACAGAATGACTGCATATAAAAATGCAAAGCTGCTTCTGGTTTTCTTACAGCAGCCATACATGCAAGGAATTCAAAAACTTAAAAGGCCAGAATTACCCCCTCTGTTGTACTACTACACCTAATGCACATAAGCTTGAAACCCACAGCTGAGGTCAAGAGGAGAACAATGTTTTAAATAATTCACTCCAAAAGAAATTGCTGGACAATACAGATATAAAGATACTACCTGATATTTGCATCCTATTATTTAATTTAACTTCTTTAAGGATAAACAAGTGAAAACAGATACTCAACTGTACTGTGCCATATACTAACAGAGGGCAATACAAGGTCTGAGAAAATACAAAGTTGAACTGCTACTCTCTGACATTACTTCATTTCATCAGCTAAAAGAATAAAACTAAAATCCCCTAAGGAAAAGAAAAAAGAAATAAGGAAAAAAATCAAACGTCATTACAAAAATATCCTATATAGAAGCTAGAGCTATACATAAATAATCTAAATACAGATAAACTAGGCCTGACTGAATTATAACAATTTCTGTAAAACCACTCTGGCTGGGTTTTGCATATCTATTATTTTATTAGCATGGTTTTATTCCTAAAAGAATATCTTTGGGTTACTCTGACAGGTTTATCTTCATGATATATGATCCCCCTGCCCTATTTTGCATAGTACAAATGAGACTATAGAGGAAAATTTAAATGAGCAAAACCAGCATTAACCTGTATTACTGAGCCATTCATTCACTGGTATATATGGTATATATTCTAAGATAAAGACTCTGCAGAGAAAAACAGAGGCACATAAGAAGTAAAATTAATTTGCCATTAAAGATTAATTAAGAGAAAAACATGATGAGGATGAAAATTAAAAATTATATTTATGTAACTGCAGTTAGGAACAGCAAACCATCTTCTGCGTGTCCCTCATCAAAGCAGGGTAGTGACTGGGGGTGGAAGACTCTGCAAGCAAAGTAGCAGACTTCTTTCAAGAAGCTTCTTTCCCCGGCACCTGAGTAGCACAGGTTTTTAATCCAATTGAACTCATCACTGAGAAGATTGACTAATAGCAGCAAGCATCTCCGTGGAGGCTGGGTTTCTCTGAACCTGCTCTTATCTACAGTCTCCAGCAGAACTCAGCCAGATTCCTGGCTGGCCACCAGAGCCAAGCACACATGGCCTGAGATTCCCACTGGAAAGTTACTGCATAGATTCACATCCATCATAACTGTTCCTATGCTGAGGGGGAAAAAGAAACAGCAGTACATGCAGAATACCCTAGGGTATCCAAAAATTTATTCAAAAATTATGAATGCTGGAAAAAAGACGATGTTGAGCAGTTCTTGACTTTAAAATCTAACTTTGTTTTAAACTATGCAGGAACTGGGACATGGAAGTAAAATAATTTTTTACTTGATATGGATCTGAGATCTGTCTCAGGAAAATTGCTATTGTCAACTGGCTATTGCTTGCAATTTCTCCTAGTATTTACTGAAGTTTTCCTGTTCACATCATGGAATTAACTGTCTTCCTACCCATGAAGATTTAAATGGTATAACTATTCTTAATACACAATATTTAATATGGGAAGGATATAGAAACAAAAAAATTTGCCTATGAACGTGCAAGTCAATATTTTATTCATGAGCAATGAAGAAAAATCATAGAATCACAGAATGATTTGTGTTGGAAGAGACCCTAAAGATTATATTGTTCCAACCCCCAGGGCAACCTTCCACTAGAACGATGATTTTACTCGTTAATTACTAATATATAAAACAACCACTGAGCAGTGAGAACATGGGAAGAAACCTGAAAACAGGGCATTGGAAGTAGCAGAAACAAAACAAAACACCTGAGAATCTGTTCCTATGTGGTTTTTACATTCTCAGTGATCAGTTCAGAAAGTGATGGAGCTTACTGTAAATAATCTGCTGCAGCTGACCAAGGCATCCTTTCCAAAAAAAATACAATGCAGAGGTTTTGCCCTTCTTTTCAGTCCTCCTTACTATACTATTCTAGCCTGCAAAGCAACCATTCAACCACAGGGTTACAATTTGCTTCACAAATGTGAAGGGGTTAGCTTTTGCTTCTCCAGTCAGTGCAGCAAGCCTTTGCATACACTTTGTGACTTAATTCTTGAATGGCACTTTTCTTCACATAAGATTTGACTTATATATCTTCAGGGCAGGAACAAAATATTCTGTTTTCTTGAATCTTAATAAATCCTCGCTCTCCTGGATGTTCTTTCAATGCAGTCTAATGAAATTCATAGGATATCTGTTCATTCATAACTAGAACAGTTTTTATCTTGGAACTTGCTTCTTGCTTAAATAACAGTACAACAAACCCATTATAGCTAGAGATTCTCCCAGGGATCTACTCAATCATCCACTTGTTTGTGCTTTTTTTTTCTATTGGACCTTATTAGCCTCATTCTTTACCATGTTTCTGAGAATCTGTTGTCCTTTCCTGTTTCTCCAAAACAAGCCAGAGATTCTTCTTTAACAGTTCCCTGACATTTTTCAGTCAACATGAAGAACCATCTGTTCTCCTTGGCTTATAATTGCTATTCTTTCGAAGTAATACTATTTACTTACAAGCCTTGAGCTTCAGAACACTCTTCACATTTTTCCTTCACTCACATTTTTCCTTCAGTGTTTTTTATTATGTCCCATTGATCATCTTTGTCAGACTTATAATAGATCATAAGGTAAACCTGGTAACTTACTTGCATTAATCTTGTATTTGCAGGTTGTGGTTGAAATCATTTGTGATGCATTGTGTAATGTATAGTCAAATTGAAAGTTATTGTCTAGGATACTCAAAAGTCTATTTCTCAAAGAAAGTAATTTTTTCTTTTCATAAAATATAGAAGAAATAGTTTTTTCTGGCTAATAGCTAAATGCTTTCATACTTCTTCCTGCAACCCTCGCTCTCACTTTACATCTCAAATGAGAAATAAGGATATGTCACTGGAATGATTCTATGGGGAAAAAAAGGGGGAATAAAGAGGTACATTTTACTCTCAAAAATCACCATAACTGTTTTAAGCTCCTGTTTAAAGACACCATAATATCCTTTAACAAGTAGATCTACATTTCTGAGGAACCAGGAACTAGGACAGTCTCAGCTGTAAGAAATAAAATAAAACAAAAAATAAAATAAAAAGTTTTTTTTTCTGTACTAGCTAAACATGAAGTTACATTTGAACAGGGTACCACCAGCTGTCTCAAATCTTTTTCCTGTGCTTGTTTCGACATGACTGTGCTTTGATAGCTCAGACAGAACAAAGGAATCCCATGTCAATCGGTTCAAAAATTTGCAATGTGTTAGTATCAAACACAGGCTTTAAAACAGCGATGGTCAAACCTTGAGTTATTCTTAAACTACACTGCACAACCAGAACCAATGTCATCACTTCTAGATGCAAAAAGAGTTCCCTTGCAACACTGTTGATTAATGTATGTATCAGTTCAGAAGGCTAAGCAGGCAGATGACATAAATCCAAATGGCATAAGGGAAGTAAAGATTTATGGAAGAGGAAGTATATACATGAAAAAACAAAAAAAGGTTGAAAAAGAACCAGTAGCCTCAAAGTGAAGGGATATGCTAATTCAGGTTATCCTTAAAATGACATATTGCTAGCATCTTGAGAACAGATGTACAGTTCACCTTATAGAAATAGCCACAACATCTACTCAATTAATTGAATGCCTCAAATGGTGCCCTCATTAACCATGATATCCTCTGTGGACTTGATGGAATGTGGAAGACACCTTGACAAATTAATTTTCTAAACCAGTAAGTTTGGGTTAAAGTAAGAAGCATTAAAACTATTTAAAGTTCTCATTTAGCAGATATTGTGATACAATGGCAAAATGAATATCTCAGTAATAAAATGTTAGTCAAATACTGAGACAGTAATTAAATAATAACACCATTAGTCAGCATTAACCACGAGCAGGTCACAAAACTTTAGCACCTTTTCTCTGGATTTTCCCTACTCTGCCTTATTACAAAACTGCTCGAAAATATTTTGGTTTCAGTTTTAATTTTTTCCCTTAAATCCCACAGTCTTACATGATTGTCAAACTACTATTGCTGAGTCCCATATTCAATTTTATATTACAATAATTGCATTGATATGATGTGATAGGGTTCGTTAGTATTGTAAAAAAAGTATTTTTCCTGATAAAAATTATTGTATTAGTAGTGGGGATTTCACAACAGTAAGGAGACAGGCAGTTCTCAACACAGCAGAATCAGTTTTCTGGCTGCTGAACTAAGCTACAGACACCAACTTCTTGACACAGGCAGAAATAACTCTCTTGTGTTTTATCACATTCAGGAGACAACCTGACGCCTTCCCTGAGATGCTGTTAAATGTAATAGGGTTTCTTTATTCCTAGGAGTCTGTAGAAACACCCAGTCTATAAAGCCATGTGTGCTTTGTTTTCCAAAACAAGGGGTGGGCAACATTTATGCTCTAAAATTTTCAAACAGAAGCATGAGGCAAAAAGAAATTCCTGACGCCAGTGGCACTAGGAGCAAGACACTGTATACTTTTTTTATGATGTTCTTCCTTCACACCTTCCATGTCCATTTGCATCCACAGTTTGCATGAAAGGACAGCTACTGCCAAAACACTTTTATCAACCTTTCTGCTTTGAAAGCTGCTACAAGTTCTAATGCATTCTCACTGTCCTGCTTTTTATCAACAAAGCAAGTTTCTTTACCCAAAATTCAGAGGAGTAACTGGCCTCAAAAACTAGCAAAAAGCCCAGGCCTGTTAACTCTTAAAGCATTCACAAAAAGACCTGTTGTTTAAGTCAGGCTTTTCAAAAATGTAAGTAAGAACGGCTTGTTAATTAAGACAAAGAAGAAAAAAAAAAAAGCAGGGCAACAAAACTGAGAAATTTGGCATAACCACATGGAAGCATCTCCTACAGAACTTCCCAGAACTTCCAGTCACCCAGAGCAGATTACATAAAAGGGAGAATGGAGGAGGCTATTGTAAGGCTACTTGGCTCAGAACAATTTCTAAAAAGCATATAGTATCAAAAATGAAACTAATGAAACAAACAAAAGCAATTCTCTTAAATGAAAGAATGAAATATAATTTTTGTAGAAACAGAAAAGAGAGCTACAGAGTGCTCCCAAACTTCTCTTTTTTTTTTCTACAAACATCCAGGGGCAAAAAAGAAGTGTACTGACAACAGCTGACTCCAAAACTAGGTGGCTTCCTATAGTTTTAACTTACCTCAGCATTAGAGGGCTATAAGACTTTTCCAAAGAGAAGTATATAATATAAAAAACTAAACAAGAGCATAAATAAATAACCAGCTTGTCTATTTGTGCCTCTTCTAAGTCCACAGAGTCAATTTCATTAATTCGTTCAGTTAATTAAATTCTGACAACAGATCAGATTGAGATTGTAGATAAAACAAAGACCAAAAGACCCCAAATAAACTTTTGTCAAGAAAAAAGTGTACCTTTCGTTCACAATCAATCTGTCAGAATGAAAGTGCTCTTTGTCCTGAATATGAAAATACAGAAAATAAGTCCTGAAGCATAAATACATGCTTATCATTAAGTCAAAAAGCCTGTAAGCCAAAACTCAACAGCAATAGTGAAAAAAAAAAATTAAGTTAGCAATTTCAGCAATCCTCTACAATAAAACACTGCAATTTGATGTAGATAATGCTTCATAGACACAGTCTTTCACTTACAGAGTCACAGAAATGTTGGAAAAAACCTCTAAGATCATCAAGTCCAACCTTTATGTCCAAACTGCTTCATTTAGGATTATTTTGCAAGATTTTTACAAAAGGGTCACTACATGATTGTCATTCCACCCTGGACTATTAATCAGTACTGCTTGTGATAACAACCTGAAAGTAAATGAGATATCTAAGTGGTCAGAGTCGTACAAGCCTAAAGGAGAAAGAGGAAAGCACTAAAGGGTCAGGAAATTAAACTCATGATTTGCAGGCACTAGCTAAGGAGTACATGAATTTAATGTATGACTAATTCCAAACTGGAAAGAGAAAAAAAGCCGCTGCTATATTACAAAGCAAAATAAACCTTTTACTCTATCGAGTAACTGCTTGCATTGGAGGGGCAAGAGAATGAAAAGGTAAGGAATGTGAAGAGCTTGTCAGCTAAAAGAGAGCTCTTGAATGAAGATGGCAGAGAGCTGCTGAACTTCACCCACAAGCAAAGGCCAGAACAGTAAAGGACTGAATCCTTCATCTCTATTTAAACATAAAAACAAACAAACTAACCACATGGAAACTGAAGAGTCTCTTTAAGAAAAGATACTTCTGGGGTGAAAGCAGATTAGCATCTTTCTACAGTATCTCAGCAGAGTCCTTCAAGGACATTCTGCAAACATACTGCTTGGATATACTTTGAAACTTCCCTTTAAGAATTGTTTGTTGGATATATTTTGAAACTTTGCTTAAAAAATTGTTTAGCGGGGTTTTTTTTTAGAATTCTTAGTTCAGTTCCATTTCTTAACTGAGTAGAAACCAGGGGCTGTAGGTCTTCTTTTGAGGGTATAGATACCACTACACAGGACCTGTGGAAATTAAATGTATACTACAAAACCATTGGAATAGGGTACAGGGAAATCTGCATCCAATTTTTCTCCTTCCATTGACTTAGAGCAGTATTACACAAGAGCATACCATATATATATATATAATTATTAATAAAACCTTAATAATGTGTTTGGAAAATTAATGAGATAATTAAGAAACCCAATGCCTGAGGTTTCCTATCAGCAAATCCACAACTACTTCCATGGCCTATAGCATGCTGGACACATTTCTAATGCAATGTTTTAAGTATGTTTAAAATACATTCTTTGTATTTTTCCTAGTATGAACTTCACTAAACTCCTTGAATTTTCTCCTAATACAGATTTACCTAATGAATACAGAAATAAATTAGCATTAAAAAAAAAAATAAGAACTTTTAATTCAGCAAGCTGAGGAAAAAAAATTGTTTATACCATTTTCTATCATTGAAGCCCTTTTTTTCTATAACATAAAGAAGCTGAGTTTCTGGGAGAAAACTCTTATTGTACATCATAGGAGATATCAAATGAAAAAACAGTCACCGGTTTTGACAGCTTACATACTTTGTGTATCAGTAATTGACATCCATTTGGGGCCCTATTCTTTGGGGTTTGAAAATAATTATCTTCCCTGCTGTCTGCTAATTACATGTTTGAGAGCAAGAACAAACTGTTATTTTAACATCACTCCATACCTTGACACAAGGGAAAAAAAAAAAGCAGCAGAAACCAGAGCCAAAATATCATGTTCTTAAGACCGAGAAATAAACAAAAAGGGCCTTTGTGGGAAAAAATATTTCCCAGAATTTTTTACCCACTGCAGTTCAGTACTGCATTTCTATAGAAATGGAAACATCAGAATTCAGATCTTAAGTTCAGGGCCATCCACTTCAACTTTTCCACTCCATCTACAGTGACAAAGCACCTTTGCCTTCTGGAATCCCAGTCTGCACTAGAACAGCTCTGCAGCATGAAGGACCTGTGACCAGCTCAAAACCAAAGGGGCATTTACAGGCATCAGCGTGAGAGGCGGATGCCCTCGTCAGCAGCACTGTAAAATTAAAACAAGAAGAAAAACAAAAATACAAACAAACATAAAAAACACAAACGAAAATCCACAAACACCAAAACCAACCCCTAGTTTACCACAACTTCTGTTGCTGACTCCTTAAACTCTTAAGGGATGTGTCGCTGCGGCGGTGCCAAGAACCAATGAAGGACTCTGAGATACAAGAGTGGTCAGCAGAAAGGAATTAATTATTTAATTAATAAAGGATGGGTTTTTATGTGTTTAGTTCTTTTAGTGTTTTCCTAAAAGGCAAGAGGTATTGGACCTCTAACTAACTACCTATCAGGGTGATTGGTCAATTCACACATCATTCATTTCTTTAGTCGGTATCACAACAATTCTAATTATAAACGCAGGTGCAAGATTAGCAAAGTCTGTTTACAGAAAACTTTATCATGTTTTGCATAGTTTCGCATGAGAAAAAACAAGGCTTTCACAAACTGCTGCTGAGAGCTGAAATCTTCTCTGCTAAAGCTTTTTAGCATCCATAGGGATGGGCAGAATTCTTTACACTTACTATTTTCTTGCAATTTATTTTTCAAATTTTGATGCATAATGAAATTGTTTGAAGTACAACTTTAGAAGAAAAATACTAAGCACCGTAAAAATTATCTACTAAAAACAATGACCTAAATGCAATGAGTACAAAAAAAACAAAAACAAAAACAAAAACAAAAAAAAAAAAA
>VWZT01013711.1:311977-327117 GCA_013397055.1 Pachycephala philippinensis
TTTTTTTGTTTTTAAATTGTACAGAGTGAAACAAATTAAATTTTATAAACTTCCATCTGGGATTCAGGATGTTTGATTGCATTTTTACAACCAACTGAAATTAAAATGAGTAGTTTAGTTTAGCAGTTGGTACAGTTCTATGCCTGGAAATTTATCATAGTTTGCCATGTAATTTAAGCACTCAATTTCCAACAGCTACTGCTCTCAGTCTGCAGAGACAGCAAGGAAAAAAACTCTACAACAAATTACACATGATGAATTTTTAGTAGCCTCGGTAGGGGATTTTTTGTGTCACTAGGAGACAGGATACTGTGCAACAGACTGCCTGAGAGAAGAGGTTAACAAATTGGGTAGTAAAAAGAAGCTATGTGGAAGGTGACCTTCTGAGAAAGGTATTCCAGCCTCTGGCTGGGATGAGGAAAGGGTATGACTGCTATAGAATTATATTAAAGCAGCTTATCACTCACTTCTGAAAGAGAGTTGTCCTGGCAACTTTGCTTTGTATTGAGTCATGTGCTACTGAACTTATGCATTTGTATGCCTTTGACGTATTTTCTTGATTGGACTTTTCAGGAATCCAGTGCTGGAATGCTAAGTCTTTAATCCTACATCATAAGACAGATACCAAGCTACTTAATTGTACCAGAATGACTTCTGCCCCAGGACTGCAAAGGATCAAAGCACAGGCAGCAGTTTTATCCATGTTTTCTTGGACTTCAGCAGAATGTAGGCACCAGGGTCCCATCGTACTTACCCATGAGCTGAACCAACTTGTCCTTGTCAGGGAATTGGTGGGGGAACAAAAGTCTCAAATCAGTTTTGCATTCTATCTAGTCAACCATGCGTTGTTTTAGAATGACAAATCTTAATGATTGCCAGTAGCATCTGTGAAAGAATCTCTTCAAAGACGTTATTGAGTGTCCCAAAGCACTGGAGCAAGAGATTCATTCCTCTTTTTGTGTTTAGAAGAAATTCACAGTGGCTTATATAGATACATTCTGCACTGGTAATGTGTTTTAATACCTTCCTATTCTAGTAGAAAGCAAAGAGAAAAGGTTAAAAAACCTCAAGAGTTTTAAATTCATTTAAACAAATGAGTGGCACACAGTGGACTGGTTGTAAGGAGAAAACTGATCTTTTGAGGCAGGTCTCATGGCATCAGTTCCCTCCAGGATGTGTATGACCACTTGATTTGGATTCACTACTTTTAGAAGTCTGCCAGTCTTTAACGATAGGTTACAAAAAAAAAAAGGACAAAGACAGGAAATGGAGTAGTTACAGGCAGTGACATCGCATCAGAGGAAAGTTATAGTGACGGGGTCCCTAGGAGGTAAATGCTGAAGCTCCAAATATTCAGCATATTCATAAGTGTTCAGAAAAACAGGAATAATAATGAAGCTAGAAAAATCCATTTATGATATTCAGTGAAGGGTTAGTGGAAGAACTGGAGAAGGACCACAAGGAACTGAGTGACCAGAGATGAAGTGATCAAAGACAGCAGGCAGATGAAACAAAGCAGCCAACTTAATAATATAAAGCAGGTAGGAAAACCAACTTTACCTCACACCATAGCGTAATGAATCAAGACAGACTACAAGTACTGAAAAATGGAAACATACTCTCATAATTTATATGTCTAAGAAAACATTGGCTTAGTAGCACTTTCATAAAAAAGGAAACAAAATGTTTTGAATTATTACAGAAGTATAAAAAGAATTGAAGAGCAACCATAAAGAACTGTTAAAGTAGGGGGATTGTACATTTTTGAGTGCTACAAGACCTGAATTTCCTAGACTATAAAGGACTAAACAGAAAGTAGCAAAAGCATCTAACTGTATATATACAGGTGCCACTGTGAACTTCGAGAAAAATAATATGAAAGCTTAATATACCGTATCAGTATTGCGAGTTCAAACCTATCCTGTAAAGAGCCAAAATACGTGATGCTTAAATGCATAGAGATAATTCGGAAAAGTCTAAGCTGAGCTCTACTCATCTCCTAACTCAGCATTGCTTCCTATGTCATATTTCATCTGCAGGGAGCTGTAAAGTGCAGTGAGGGTCTTCCACACTGCTTCAGCATGTAAGTGGGCAGAAACATGAAGCAGGATATTTCCACGAGCCATCACCTTCCCAGTGCCCTCTAAACACAATTATATGTGTTTGAAGGCTTCTTCCTTCAAATTCTGCTCCTGCATGGCCCAGCTTGCTAAAGCTCCAGCACTGCACATGTCCCTTCACAGCCCCCAGATCCACAGGCACACCATGATCTTTACTTCATTTTTCAGTTCACTGTGGTGCAACCACTTCTGCCTCTCATCCTTTGCCTTGTCAGATTTTAAAGATTTTAAAGCCAATGCACCTCCAGGTAGGTGTAGATGTAGTTTCAGCACTCAGTCTACTTAAGTGTGGAATGCTTCATCCCCAGGTGTACACCTTGGTGGTATTAAGAAGTAGTTGTGGTGCAATACAGATCTGGTATTTGATGCAGTTTAACTAATTCTGGAAAAAAAAATAGTAGTACAAAATATAAACTAAAATGTATTGTTTGGAAAGAATAGTGTTGTAAAACTTTGTTGTTGTTGTTTTCATACAGTCATACATACAGTGCCACAGTATATATTTATCTTAGACGTAAGCTGTAATGGAAAGAAAATCTCAAACCTGAATTTTCTCACTTTGATCAGTTGCAATACATCTAGAAGTAAACAGTCAACATAAAAGCACTGGAAAGTGTAGACACTATTTTCTATAATTACATGGCTCTCTTTGCTGATGAACTCTGCCTGGTAAGACAGGAGATACGAGTACTTCTACTAATTTTTTTTTAAAGGGGGAACACATAGCAAACTGCCTATTTACACTGTCAAGATGGATCACAGAATGGATCAGGTTGGGAGGAACCACAGTGGGCCATGTGGTCCAACCTCCCTGCTCAAGCAGGGTCATCCCAGAACCCAAGGCACAGGACTCACATCCAGAGAGTTCTTGAATATCTCCAGTGTGGGAGACTCCACAACCTCTCTGGGCAACCTGTTCCATGTGCAGTCACATGCACAGTAAAGAAGTCCTTCCTCATGTTCAGGTGGAACTTCCTGGGCATTAATTTCTTCCCACTGCCTCTTGTCCTATTGCTTGGCACCACTGAGCAGAGCCTGGCCCCATCCTCAGACACCCTCCCTTATAGACATTGATGAGGTTCCCTCTCAGTTGTCTCTTCTTGAGGCTGCACAGACCCAGCTCCCTTAACCTTTCCGCGTAAGAGAGATGCCCCACTCCCTTAATCATCTTTGTCACCCCAGCTAGACCCACTCCAGGATATTTACAAGAATTCTATTACATTTTGAAGGGTAGTTTCCTCCTTGATGAAAAAGAACATCTTTTTGCTATATGGTACAACGTGATTGATGAAAACATCTCAGCAGACTAGTCATGAAAGAACTGGCCTTAGTCCTACACTGTCTCAACAGGATGACATTTCAATTACTGTCACAGTACGATACTATACAGACAACAGGTAGGTAATTTAATAGATCAGTCCAGAACTTCCTGTAAGCAATACATACAATCCAATTAGTTTCTCACAATAGACTACAGCAGTTATTTGAGGAGCTTCAAGCACTTCATCTGGAAAGTCTTCACAGGGGCAGGAATGCCCTGCTGTTTCTATTCCCATCTGTCACTCAGCATTAAAGTTTCAGAGCATTGTGAACGTGAACGTGGGGGATATTGCGGCACTTCAATTCACCTGCGTGTGGCAAGAGGGAGAGTGCCTGAACATCAATGAAACTTCCACAACCAGCAGCCAGGGTAACAGATACATCAAACTGAAAGTGAGCAGTGACTGTCACCCACCACCACCTCTGTCTTTCCCAACATGGATTTCAGTTACTGTTGTAACTCATTGGACTCAAAAATCAGTCCATTTTTGAAGGAATAAATATTTCTACAATGTATTTTAGAAAAATTTCGCCTTCGATGTTACAGGTTCAGAGTGCTGAGGGTTAAGACATGACACCATTTTGTCCACTAAATATTTCTCTCAGACCAAACTCTTCATAGGTACAGATTTTCCTGCAGCCTTACACCAACGATGAATCTGGTACACAATAACATAGAGGTATCAGAGGCCATGCATAAACACACATTTTTATATACTGGTGTCACTTGCACTCTTCTTTCCCCTCCATCCTCTCTCCTGATTTTCCTTAAAGTCTTATTTTATGTGTTCTGTTCTCTTGACATTAAGTTGCATCTAATTTTCTTCATTTGGTTACATTTTTAAAAGTTATTAGCTGATTGAATAAATTAAAAACTTTCTTTTCCTCACTAAAAAGCCCTGATGCCTTTTCAGGAATCCTGAGGAGCTGTGCACATAGGCTACTCAGGGAAGTTAATTATTAATTATCAGTAAGGTGGAATAGTTAAGATTAATTCAGTCACGGTTGAGACCCACTCATTCAGAATTAAAATAGAATTTGGTTTCATTTCCTTGAGAAATGAATTATGCTAAATTAAAATGAGGTTAGTTCAGTTCTGATTCTTCTGCAATGTAGCAGTTTTACTTAATTTCAATTAAATCTGCACACAAAGACAATTCCTTAGATTTCTCTTATGTTGTAACTGCTTTCTTGAAGTGATAATAGAAGAAGTTTACAAAACTTGTGTTAGGCTGCAGTACAGCAACTCAAAAGCATCTTATCATTGGTATTTAATGTTTGTTTGTCTGGGAACAAATATATGATAATTTGGGGAAATTGACTAAATATATGTAATCATTAGAATCACATTTACAGTAATTAAGTAATTTAGATGCATTTTCTACAGAAAGCTCTGCAGATTTTACTGTTGTAGATTCCATAGGCATCACTGATAGTGAATTAGATGGTAAGATTGTACCTGACATGCGAGACGGTGATTTAAGCACATTTAAAACTTGTAAGTGAAAATTACAATTGTATAGAAGGTAGATTTGTTTAAAACTGGGTGTACTTACACATTTTAAACATATAATTTTATAAAGGTATAAATCATATTTTTTACATAATCCAAGATAATCTAAATAATCAACAACAGTTGATTATCCTAGGTGTATGTACCCATACTATGTGTATTCTAACTGATTAGAAATGAACCCCATTTTTTTGGCCCCAAGCTGGATGCATCTCTGTGTGTCAGCACCACATTTGACCAGCAACTTTCCTTTCTTAAGTGCTGCAGAAACCAGAGCCCCCAACTCGCATCACGTCCCTGTTCCAAGGAACTCATCTGAGAGAAAAACGTGACCTGGGATTTTTAAAGAAATTATTCAACTAACGTAATGAAATGTAGCGATTAGACTAAAGAATCTATGGACAAACTTTTGAGAAGTAAATAATATAAAAGTCTAATTCCTATTTTCAGAGTTGACTAAGGAATCTATTTTCTGCTGACCTTTACAAGTATTACTATAAATCAAATATAAATGATCAACTGTCACTTTTTTCCCTGAAATTAAATGAAGTTTACAATAGCTGTCACAGAAAGGTCTGCACTGCACAAATTCTAAATGTTGTTTGATTTTATTCACTTGCCTTACAAAAGGTATTTAAAAAATTAAGAATCTGCTCATAAAAACCAGACTAACAGACACAAAATCTAGCACCTCTTTTCATATTTATTCAATTTCTTAAACTAATGAAGTATGGGTGTTGATGAAAACGGACTTTTTTCTCTCCATCCCAAACACTTTTATTTTAATTAATCACACTGCCTAGATGGGCACTCCATGAAAAGTTCAAGAGAGTAAATCAAGTTGTTACCAGTTTTAAAAGCTGAAGAGCCTATTTGACACACACACACACAATAATACTGTATATGCTTATTTTCAGTTTATGTACTCTGAAGAAACAGTAATGACAAACTTAATTTATGAAATTATGACATCTATATTATTTGGAATAGAGCATCAAATGCAGAATTAATATCAAGTTAGAGTTCAATACTGCAGGAATCTAATAATAATCAATATAAGTTGTATGTTCAAAATGTTCAAAATATTAGCAGAAACCCTCAGTAGCAGGGTCCCTTAGAATATCTGCTGTAGCTTTAAAAAAAAAAGTTTACAAAATAAAATAATTTTTAATTTTTTGAAGCATTTCAGGGGAGCGATCCCCCTAAATCCAAGTGTACACATACTTGCACCATGCTACAGATTTCAGTTAAAAATACAAAGACATAAATTTGCACTTAAAAAACAGAATACAAAAGTAGTATCCTTAGCTAATGTTTTAAAAAATGAATTGATCCAATTTCTACAGCTTTTTGCAGTGAAAAGTTCAGGAGTTTAATTCCAGACAGTTTTTCATTTGTTTGTTTTATTTTAAATTACTTCAAAAGTTAGTATTTCAATTTTGGAAATGAAAGAAATATTGCAGTGAGTAGCATTTTCTTCCATGGCAGGCTGTCATCATGAAGAGACAGGAGCCAAGTGAAGAGTTCACACGAGTTCACAAGAAGAGTTCACAATAGCCAAACCAATTCAGAGACACATAAAAATCCATATGCAGAATTTAAATTAACTGGGTTATACATACAAACTGCAAATGTTACAAATTAATCCAGTAAAGAAAACTGAGTAATGCAAGGAAAGACCTCCACACCACACCAGGAAAGAGAACAGTGGTGGCGTGACAACCAGGGTCACTGTTATTGCCCATAAACAGGTGACTGCCAGTGTAATGGGACATAAGATTGGCTTTCACCAGGCACAAAGCAGTGTTAAGTTTTAGCAGTTCTATTGTTTCTATTTGGCTGTATCAGAGCCAGTCACACAGAATAACCAGTTAAAGACTGAAGTGCTCTTAGCAGGTAGTTCAGTGCCCACATATTTCCAAGCCAACATATCACTGCCATTTTCCAGACTGGCCATTAACTTCATATCCAAACATGGTACTGAATTGGCCATCATCTATCTCTAATGTTCTTACAGAATTCAAAAATTAAACAACTCAATAGGGAAAACATTTTCTGTTAATACAGGTTACATTTAAGATAGCCCTTGCAGGCTGGTAAGCATGAACATGTGGTTATCCCAGGCTGGAAGGGATAGCCATCCATGAAACTAAGAGTTAAAATACTGCTACTGCAGTCACTAAATGTATATACATATATTGTCACATTTGGGTGAACGAGATTGTCATGGTTTCTCATTTTTATTCCTAGCTTGTATCTTTCCCTTAACTGCCACAAATAAAACCATGAAGCAGCTCCAAAAATGGGGTTTTAAAACCTCCATTTGAATGATCAGCTATTGACACTGATACTGATAGGATGCATCCATTTTCCCTGGCTAGCCCGGCTTTAGATGTTACATACTCATCTTTTCTCACATCACTAGAATTTCTAATCCCTTTTCAGGGTACCTAAGATTACAGGAAAAAAAAATGTATATACACACACACTTTCCTATGGACTAGTTCACAGAACTTATCCTAAGGCTACTCCATATGTGAAGCCTAACAAACCCAAGATACCAAAAAACACATGCAGTAATTCTTATTAGTAAGATGTAAAACACTGTCTGAAAAACTATTTCAGTTGCTTTCATATTCAGTTTGTGACTCCACATAAACTGTCGTTTAAACTTCTGGCGATTGCAGGAAGATGTTCAGGAGAGATCACTTAGTTGAGAACAAAAAGAGGCAGGATTACAGCTGCTGAACTGTGATACTCTATGGTTGTTTGAAGCAATGATAACATCCCGACCCCAGAGAAGTTTATTTTGACTTTTGGGGCTGTGTTTTTTTCTTTGTTTATTTTTAAATATCAAGATTGATGAAACTTGTGTAAAGTAGCACTTACCAAAGGCTTCATATTTTTCTTAGGTAGAAAAACCCCAAACCAATTAGAGAATGCAGGTTGTGCTTTTTGAAGGCATGTTCTTTGATAAAACAGATTACCAAAGGTAATAGCTAGTCCTTCAGTTTGCCTTTTGTTTTTTTCCACAGCAATGTTTTCTGGCCTGCTGCCAAGAGGAATATATCATCTGAGCATAGGTGTAGGAGGCCTCACAACTGTACTCCTCTGACTGTCCTAGTTCATGTGCCTATCGCTGCCAAAGTCCAAGACTGCTTAGGACAGTAGTTTATTCTGAATTCTTTCAAGGGCTGCTGCTTGGTAAGTCCAGGAGGAATCCCCTTTTCTGAATGCAGCTTAGCAATATAAAAACATAGGAACTACTGTATTGGTTCAGACTAAGGATCCATCTAGCTCAATATCCTGTCTTCACCAACAGCGATCAGTGTAAGCCCAGTGAAAAGGAGAAACAGAACAAGCACTTTGAACATTTTCCCCTAACACTTTCATAGCCATGGACTTTCTTCATCTTACGGAAATTCTTACATATTTAATCTAGATAGTGTCTCCCAACAGGTTTGTTTTCCAGCTCCTTGCCTAGCTGGTCCCTCTGGACTCACACAGAACTTTTTGCACTTACAACACCCTTTAGTAAGGAATTTCACACGTTTATCAGCCCCAGGGTTTCATTTCTGGCCAGTGATAGTAAGCTCACTACCTATCCATTCAGACATAAAGCCCATTTTGCCCAGCATGTACCACTTCACTTTACACTACATCAAACTTTATCTGTCATTTTACTGTCTTTGAGATTCATTGCACAATGTCTGTCTACAGTAGAAAGTCCCTACAAAAGGAACAAAAACATAAGAACCAAAAAACCGGTCTGTGCATTCCAAGATTGTATTTATTTCAGTTTGCATCCAAATTTCTAATCCAAATATATCCTGCTCCTTGCTGCTTCTATACTCCAAGTTGGTCTGTACAATGGTTAAACGAAAAGCACACACACAGTGAAGAACTGTATTCTATCGCACAAGGCAGAGACAGTCTTAATGCTGCCATTTCCTAACATTTTGTCTGCATGATTTGGTAACTTTCTAAGAGTTCCTGTAAGAGTATTTTTAAACATAATATCAAGTGCTGTGTCCTACATACAGCTGAATTTTTAATACTGTCTTTATAAATGGCATCAGTAGTTTGGATTCTTACAACAACAGTACAGAACACAGGACTTAAAGGAAGATCATTAAGGATGACTACAGGATGCTTTCCAATCCGTCATTTGCAACAGAAGCTGAACTGTATCTTTCATTATAATTAAGCTTCAGGCTTGGAATGATAGAGTAAAACCTCAATTTCTTCAACAGAAATGGTATGCAGCATGGTAACTTTGTCCTTTTCCAATTAACACACCATAAGAAGACTTAAGACTTCAGTGAAGGCTCTTTTGGAAGGATCTGGGAAAAAAAATCTTCTTTAAATAGGTTATATGATGGAGTTAATGTCTAAAAAACATGGGCTGAGTAAAATATTTAACCATATTCAGGAGAATGTGTTTAAAGATTAGGGTATTGCCTTTAGATGCCCCACTTCAAGATATCCACTACTGCTTCATGCATCTGTGAAGTTCAGCCTATCTCAAATATGCAGGATTATAAAACTTGAAGTTGAAACATTTTCACAATACTGAGTTGCAAATGAGGAAGGGCAAAGGCAGTCTATGTAGACCCATTTCTGAAGAGGGAAATTTTTTTAATTTTTGAGCACTTAACTGTAATTTATTATAATACATTTTCTAACAAAGTATATTACTTGAAGTCTGAGCAATTTTCTACAAAATTACTGAACGTTCACAGTAAGTCTGCAGCATGCGAGAGGCAGATAGGTAGGATTGATTTTTGAGAGAACAAAACAAATATTTTTAATTTTCTCCAATTTGAAGCAGAATGCATCATAAGTGCATTAAGTTAAGGCATTCTCAGCTTTTCCCAGAATATATTTCACGTTGACTGCTCCTAAGTTCAATACATCATGGTCTTTTGTCTGAGAGCACTGTCTGTACTACAGCCTATTCTAAACAAAAAGCCTATTGGAGTGATAATTTCTATAGGGGTAGCACAATATAAAAGAAAAGTGTTTTCAAAAGACAAGTATTCAACAATACAATAAAGGAAAAATCCTAGAAACATTACAGAAGGACTCGGGCAAAATTCAACTAATATATTTAACAGGAGTACTTAACCAAAAAAAAAAAAAAAAAGAATTTGGGGGGAGTTTTTGGTTGGTTGGTGTTTTTTCAGATATTTTTCTCTCAATGGCTTGGTATTTTATACTCAGGCACCTCTGTCAGCTAGTAAATGAAACCTACCCAAAATCCCACATTGCTGATATTCAGTATCTACCACACCCTTCCACTGAAGGGATTTCCCTCAGAGGTAGATGAATACCAAGACAGCACCAGCAAAAGCTGCCAATCCTGATCAGGAAATTGAGCAAGCATAAAGTACAATGCAGAATTTCAAATGAAATCTGGATTGGTTTCTTTTAAATTAACGAGACTTCTTTCCCTAAACAGGACATGGCAAACATTTCACTCTTGCACATTGGAACTTGTGAAATTGTACATAGAGAGAACACTGCACCTCTGTATAGGAAAAGTTTCCAAAACCCCAGAGGTTCAAACTACCTCATAGGCAACAGCCAAGAGATGCCGACCTTGAATCTGAAATTCTTTCCTATTAAAAATAAATGAAAAAAGACTAATTGGGTTCATGAATAATACTAATTTTGTATTAAATAAAAAAGAAATATTTCAGCAATACAAAAAAGGCATTTGGAAACACATTAAACCTATGTTTTCCCATGAATGTTGACATTTTAGCTTTGCCATGACATCTTCAACCTAAAAGGTCCTTTTAAAATAATTTTATGTTATATCCTGTTTGCATAAAAAGGCTAATAGTCTTTTTATCTGGTCTTTTTGTCTCATATCTTTTTAAGATTATTTTGATATTTTGGATTATTTTTGTCTTTTAATTTATTCTACTTCTCATATTATTTACCACAGAATTTAAGGGAATATGGTAACCTGCATTCAAAAAAAGGGGATTCCTCCTGGATTTACCAAGGAGCAGCCTTCAAAGAATTCAGAACTACCTACTGTCCTAAGCAGTCTCAGACTTTGGCAGTGATGGGCACATGAACTAGGACAGTCAGAGGAGTACAGTTGTGAGGCCTCCCACAGCTTGAGATCTATGCTCAGATGATATATTCCTCTTGGCAGCAGGCCAGAAAACATTTCTGTGAAAAAAAAGCAAACTGAAGGACTAGCTATTACCTTTGGTAATCTGTTTTATCAAAGAACATGCCTTCAAAAAGCACAACCTGCATTCTCTAATTGGTTTGGGGTTTTTCTACCTAAGAAAAATATGAAGCCTTTGATAAGTGCTACTTTACACCAATTTTATCAATCTTGATACTCCAAAACAAACAAACAAACAAACCCCCCAGAAAATCTAAAAAAGTCAAAAAACCTGACATCAATTGATAACTTAATCTACAAAAGCCTAGAACAGGGAGATTACTTCAGTTTGTTGGAGAGAATACAATTTCACAGCCAGGGTTGTTCTCCACTTCCTTCATTCCCTGTATACATACATGCTAACTGGGAATTTGAATCTGTCCTGTAAAACCTGGCCCCCTGTATGACACCTAATAGGTCTTATCAGGCATTTAATAAAAACATGGCTGAAAGGGACATAATTGTGAAGATTTACCACTGAATTCAATGACAGTTCTGTTCTATCATCTCTTTAATCCCCATACTTTATCAGTTGTGACAGTTAAGAAAAATTTCCCAGTCATTGCTCTGAAATCACTTTTCCTCCATTTTAGAATAATCTGTGACCTACTTGTTAATCTCACAAAGATTTATTTTGTTATTTATAATATGCAAATCCATGTTGCATCCAAAAACTAAAACATTCTCGAGAGCAGTGCCAAGATTTTACGACAGTGTTTCAAAGACCAGATGCTTGAAAGTCAAGAGGCAGGAGGCAACAGAGTAGGAATTGGTATGACATTTGGTTTGCCATCTTCAAGCATTTGAGGGAATGAGCATTCACTTGTGGAAATACATCAACTTACTATATAAGAGAAATCACGGAAAATTAAAAAATTTGTTTAAAAGACTATTTCTTTTCACTACATTTTGCTATCAATCATAGTGACTTGCTGTAAAAAAAAAAACTGAGAGAGATCTGGATGTATTCATGCAGAGATTGTCACTTAAAACCCATTGTAAAGATTTATGCAGCATTTACCTTCAAGCAAGGGAGTAGTTTCATTAATATTGGTTCCAGCTGAGTTGACTATTAAGCACAAGTCCATGCTTATGTATGATTACAGACAGCTATATGAAACCATTTTTATTTTAAACATTTAGATTTACCACAGAACAGGTCTGCAGGGCTATAAATGGTTATGAAACACAAGCTATAAAACCAGTAATCAACAGTGACTCCTTAGCTGGGCCCATAGCCAGTAAACCCAGTCTCCCTCCTATACCACTTTGTTTTGTTTTCTGCTCAATGTAATCACACCAGCTGCAGCAGAGCTTGTACCAATGTGTAGATTAAGTATATTTTCAACATGCCTATACAGAAAAAAAAGGATGGATTAGACTCAGTGGAAGTACTTTCAAGAATGTGTAGTTCCAAACTATTAAGTATAATTTAAACATTAAGGAACACCTCAAAAAGAAACTAGAGGCCAAATCATATCAACAAGGAAATTAAATTATGTTCACCATTGTGCTCCTTAGTAAACATTTACACTTTGAAATTAATTGGTCGCTTGGGTGAGGAGATTGCCTGCTTCTAAGAAGTTAAATAAGCACACTTTTATGTTTCTGATATCTATCCTAAATTCCTGAATGCTCAAGACAGAAACAGCAGTATCTTTAATATACAAAGTATAACTTTCTAACACTTTCCACTAGGCTTTCTCATTCATCTTCATTAATTATCAACTAATTATCAACAGAATTAATTATGCATTACATTCTCCACGGTAAATAACTGGTTTGAAACAGTTGAGGTTATTGAGTAGGACTAGGCTATGCAAGAGCTTAACAGTGGAGCTCTACCTCCCTTGGCATTTCAGGTACTACCACATTATCTTGATCTCATTTGCCACATCATTTGAACATGATGAAGTCTATTAGCTTAATAAGAGTAGTAAGATACCATTACTTGTAGTAAAAACAAACTGAAAATTTCCTGGGAAGTATCTCAGCTCTTCCTAAGAGTGATGATTTTTTGCTTGCTTGCTTGCGTTAAAGGAAACATGTTTGAGGCCACTCCACTTGGCTTTTTATCATTGAAAATGTGCTGCTTAATTATAAACAAAAGAACTTTAGTGATAGCATGTGAATCAGTATCCACAGCAAGTCTTGAAAAGGGTTTTGAATTGTGAGCTCAGAAAGGTTGCAGCACAAATGTCAGTCTGAAAAATAGCGTAGTGTGTGCATCATTCGCTAGATAGGAAAGGAAAAGCTCGGAGGACTTTTGGAAAGAGTATTGGTATGAATTTCTAACACATCTCTCTTCTTGCATCATATATCATTTAATTTCCATAGCAACCCATGGGAGCAAGAAGACAGTGTTTTCAGAGAAATCTGAATTGATGCAATTCACAAAAGAGAAACTACGATAGACTAGGAATGATAGAGAAAATAAAAGCAGGGAGATTCTGTTACCAGACACTCAAAGTTATTAAAAAGCTGTGTTAGATTTCCATAAGTTACAAGCATCCTACAAAGTCTGCATTGCCAGTGTCTATGCTATGACCTTTATAGCATTGTAACCCCAAATCTGATTAATTGCATGCATCAATTCTTCCAATTATTACTGAAGAGTCAACTTTGCTCTCAAATCTTTTCATCAGTGCCAAAACAAAAAACACAAATAACCAACACACCACCACCAAACAAACAAAAATAACCAGCTGAAACTTCCAGATTACTTTAAATAAATGGCTTTTAATTCTCAACAATTGTGTTAGTATAATTGGATGTTATCTGCTGATGCTGGACTTGGAGCTCTGCAGGGGAAAGAAAAGTAACTTTAGTCTAGAAAGAACCACAATTATATTTTATAAATACAGCATGATATCATGTAAGTTATAATAAATAGTCATAGAAAATGCTGAATTGTGAGAAAAGTATATTTTCCAAAGTGATAAGAAGAAAACTACAGCATCTGCTCAGTCTAGCTTAGAAACCTTCTCTGATACTGCACACTTTGTCCAAGGTTACAGAAAAAAACTACCTAAGCAAAGTTGACAACCACTATGTTTCAAATTCCTTAAGGACAAAGCACAAGTGTTATTTAAAATTTCCAACAAGATACTATAATACCACACTGAGAGTTTGCAGCTGATTTACATCTTTAGATAAGCAAAACCAAGCCTCCAAGAAAAAGAATGTAGTGTGCTTGTCAAAGTAAATCAGTCCAAGAAACAGTGAAAATAAAAACCATAAGATACATCCTTTTTGACCACTGTCCTCTCTGCAGTACCTTTAACACATACATGTGGACAGGTGGAAGCATGTACACTCACATCCCAGTTTGGGTTCGTGTGTGTAAAGGCTTAGAGAATGTCAGACTGTCTAAACACTGTAACATCAGACTATGCTCTGTTTTCATTATGCTCAGCCACAAAGTAGTTCACAGATCTTCTTTTATTATTATTTATAACATGAAAGGAATGATAATATAAAACAATGACAACCCTGTATTAGGCAATTCTCTTGTTATCATGCTGAACAGCTCGACTACAGAGAAAAACAGTCATTACCTGTGTGAAGAGAACCTGTGATTAGCCTGAGAAGGTACTGGGCAAATTTCAATATTTCCCGCTTACACCGCTTCCTACAGCCACTCATCTTAGGCAATGGGGTATTCCTCTGAGGAGAGCCTGAAGACTTTGCCAACAAAGGGAACAGTTCCTGCCAGCAAACTTCTGGGGCAGTTCGGAGCCTCACACCGCGTCGCCGCCTCCTCACGGCCGAGCAAGCTCCCGCCGATCCGCCTCGGGTGGCTGCGCAAGGGACGCCCGCGGATGCCGGCGGTGCGGGGCGCGGGCGCTGCCGCGGCACAGCGCGGTGCGGCACGGCTCCTGCCCGGCACGGCACGGCACGACAAGGCTGGGGAGAACACGGCACGGCACGGCTCGGCTGGGCAGGACACGGCACGGCACGGCACGGCTGGGCAGGACACGGCACGGCACAGCACGGCACG
>VWZT01013711.1:327163-338077 GCA_013397055.1 Pachycephala philippinensis
ACAGCACCGCCCCCGGGAGCCGCTCTGCTCCGCGCTCCTCCCGCGAGCAGCGGGCGGCAGGTGGGAGCCGGCCAGGGCTCGGCACTGCTCCAGTTCCGCGGTGCTGGGCGGGGGAACCCAGCCGAGAGCAGACCCCGCCGAGAGCAGGGCCCCGCCCGGGCAGGGGGACGCTCCTGCCCCCGCCCGAGCTGCGGGGATGGAATCGAGGTGTGAGCTGGCGCGGCTCCACTCCACCTGCACTCCGCATGTCGGCCCCGGGCCCCGTAGCCTGCCTGAAGGTCATGGAAGCGCCGGGGCACTGCACACCTGTACAGCAGGGAGAAAGAAGCAGAAACCCGGCTGGTGCCTCCGTGCGGGGACCTGCCCCTGCTTTCCAGCTTCCTGACCTGCGGCAGCTGGGAAATAGGTTCTGGCACAGTTAGCTTTCTGTGGTTAGGATCTCTCCAAGGAAGTCTCGTGTAGGAAGCTATCTGTACTCTTTACTGTTCCCTTACAAATTCATTGTTTTCCAACTTGCTGAGAAGTGTTTCTTATTAATAAAAATGATCTGCCGTGGTCTTCATCCATGACCACAGAACCCAAAGAATATGTTTTCATTTCCCTTGGAATACTTTCCTCCTAGAGAACAGTTCTATTGCATTAGAGGGTGATGCAATATGTAATGCCTAATACAGTTAAAAAGAAAAAAAAAAAAGACAACCCATTAAGGAAAAGCTTAACAGAAGAAAATCATCGACTGATCTAATTTTAATGACAGCACTGACCATAAAACATTTTGGTGAATGCCTTTAAAAAATTACAATAAACACAAATGCACATCTTTGAGCTATTGTCTATATTATGCAGTGAGCAGAGATAAATACATTATAGACACAATACATCAAAGCATTATCAAAGTTGCAGTTAGATGACACAGTTTCTGTGTCTGCTATCTGAAGCACAAGCATGCTCTCTTATGCTTCCAGTGAGGCTACAGAGATAATGGAAAGAACCAAAATGAAATAGCTCACAGAAACCCCCAGGTTACTCCAACACAGGGATTAGTCTGAGAAGGATATGGGCAAATTCCAGTATTTCATGTTTGCACTACTTCCTACAGCCACTCATCTTAAGCAGGAACTAATTTCTTGGAACTAATTTTTTTCTGAAAAGACACAATACAGTTTGAGCAAAGAAAAACTCCCAAAAAAGACTCCCAAAATCCAAAAAACCTCCCAAAAAAACCTCCAGACAAACAAACAACAAACAGAAACCCCCCACCCAACAAACCCTATCAAATTCTGAGGTATTGGAGATGCCAGTGTGCCTTACAAATTTCTGAACTCCTCTGGTCTCTGAAAGGAAAACTCCTTAAATAGCTGGTAGAGGAGAAGAGATACTGAAACCATAAGTCTGTACCTCTTCTTTAGAAGAGGACTGAAGAGGCCAATGCAAATGGTTCTGAGCTGGAGTCCTTGACCTTTTTAATCCTTTGACATCTCCAATTGCTTTATAGAATTTTCACTTGCAGTGTTACTTCAAAATAAGGAACTGAAAATAACTGAAGCTTAAAGAATTGCAATACTGGTTTTCTAAAGCCATAAGCATGTATCACCAACACCATGCTTTGCTCTTCCTTCTGCCCAAAAAACCCCCACAAACAAAGCTGTATCAGTTCTGACACTGTTTCCTAAGCTTTTACATTTCTACACAGCAATAACAGTAATTACTACCTAAGGAGGAGTTCATGAAAGATTTTTTACTAGTTTCACCAAGATATTTTTAACAATCAGTGCAGTATTTTGATAGCATTGGATCTAAATTATCTCCCAATATTTCTCTGGTCAGCAGAAAAGACTTACTAAGACTAAAGTTTTTTTCCCCAAGTCAAGAGAGCAAATCAGAGAAAAGGGGGCAGGAAAGTTAGAGTAGAAAACTTTAATAAAACCACCCTAGTACTTTAAAAAAATATAGTGAAATAATATGAAGGACAGTTGGACAATATCAACTTCTATATATTGGTAATACACCTGTTTAATTTTTTTTATTGATGGGACACACTAAGGTCCTCAGTCAGAGCCAGTCTCTTTGCACTCAGGTATATAAATACTTTTTGTATCTACAAGGTAGGTCTATTCCTAATAATTCATAATCCAAAGAGCTGAACTAAAACCCATTGAAAAAAGATCCTCTTAATGTCAGAAGGGTCTGGATCAGTTTGTAGAAATTCTGACTTTGGAACCAGGTACTTAGTAAAACCACTATTTAAGTACAATGGAGGAGGAATAAAACAAATGCATACAAAACAGAAGGTTTTTTTCAGACATTAGGAAAAGCAAATGGAAGGAGAAAGTAAAAGCTGTTTGTAAACTGGATTTTCAAATCGTTTCACCAAGTCCAGCTCATGGGTCCCTGGAATAATATAAAATACAAAATGACTTTGTTTTGAAGTACTTAGGAAAAATGAAATGACTACGGAGGAAACATACACAGTTTTTGTAAAAGACTGTCAACAACTGCAGTCAAGTTTAAAAGCAAAATGGAAACATTTCCCTGAATGTACAAAGCATATTATAGCACAGTCAGGACAAAATAATTGATAATAATAAAATATTTTCTTCCTTTGAGGATTTCTACACAAAGCTACAAGAAAAACCTTAAAAATCTTCGTCACCATGGCAAGCAAGAAGTGCAAAACCAAAAATGTATGAAAATAAATTCTATTCAGTTCATAGATGAAATTCCACATGCATTTTTATAACTTCAATCAGGGTCTCAGCATCACAGGTCTATGCCCCAGGCCTACCTGTTGGCAACTGAAGTGCAACCTAACCATCCTTAGAGGAGGATACACACTGATACAGCTTTAGCCTTAACACTACAAAAGAAAAAAATTACACCAATATTGTAGTTCAGAGCTGGTCATTATTGGAAGGTATGTATCAGTATTTATTTACTTGTTCCTGTGTAGGAATAGTATTTCACTATAAAACAAAACAAACCAAAAGACAAATACATTAACAGCAACATGAAAACAAATTTTAAAAAAAGTAAAGAAAACCAAGGATTTTTAGATTGCTTAGGTTACTGGGACAATGTGGTTGACTCTTCTTTCAAAAAAGAAAAAATCTAAACCCCAAAAGCATTGCATGTCTCAGAACTGACCATTGCAATAGCCTGGCATAAAATGGTGAATAATGCTGAATTAGCTAGCATTATAGTTTTGTTTTGAGAGAGAAAAAGTTACTAAATACAGATCTTATTTAATAAAAATATACAGAAAAAACATCTCTTAAAACATTCAAGAAGAAATTAAATTTGGTTGTTGTCATATTAAGTAACAATGGCAAAGACTCAAATGCCAAAAGCACATATAATGGTTTAGGGAGCGAAAAAAAAGCAATCACAAATATTTGATGAGAAGAAACCCAAAGACTAAGGATGACAGTGCATGCCAAATATAAATTTTCTAGTCTGAGAATAAAAAAAAAAAAAAAACCAGCAGAAGCTGAAGTGACATATACAGAGCACAGGTTGATTGGCTTCTTGCAGGCAATTTGCCTTGTATACCTCTTTCATTTGCACACAATCCTCTGACTTCAAAAAACAAAATTTCCTCCTGAACTAGCCCGTGCTATTGACTAAAAGCAAATTGAAATCTTACAACAAAAATCAACTCAATTAAATGCTTCAACCTCCTCAGAAAGGGTAACCACAGGAAGTTATCCAGGAGCACAGAAAACCTGTACAGTTTCCTCGATGTTGACTCCAGAGGCTTGTAAGAGCTTTTTTTTTCTTAATGCAAATACTTAATTCCACAACAGATTTTTTTTTTTTTAATTAAAGGATTTTTAACCTTTTTATTTCAAACAACAGTGATATTTACAACCTAAGCACATGGCAAGCAATAACAGATGGGCAGAAACAAACAGATGGGTGAGCACAAGGTAACAGCAAGATGTTTATGATAGAGCATAATAAACAGCTGCCACAAGTAGATGACCATCATCAGATCTCTTCAGTTGCTCCTTGCCTGTCATAAAAGTAAGGGTCCTCCTAAATCACAGTCCCTACTGTATTTATTTTAATAGCTCTTCTGTGGACTTATGCTTCTTGACTTGACAGTATTGTGCACTGAGGTGTCCAAAGTTCGCCATCATTATTCAAGTGGATGCAGCAGGATGAGAGTCATTCATCATAGAAGCCACTGGAAACCGCAGAAGTAATTCCAAATTATTCATGATGTCTATGAAAATATCAGCTACCACTTTTAGCCACAGCCAGTGAATAGCAACAAAAATTCTCTTGCACGTCATTTGCCCAAACTTAGTCTTGGATATTAATACAGAGCAGAGATGGTTATATGATAGAATATGAGCTGGGAAAGCAGAGATGCAGGCATATGTTCCTAAATGATTAGCAGTAACATGATAGCTAAATTTACTTAAGATTAAAATGGTTACTTGTTCTTTGTTGTCTGTCCTGAATGTTATAGTGACAACAAGGAACATGAAACTATTTCTTGCTCTATGCATTCCATATTAAAATGGATGTCTATGGTATGTGGAAATGATCTCGTTCTGTCTTGTGGGAACAATAACTTCCACAGAGCCCAGGACAAAAAGTGAGGGGACTGACAATGTCCCTGGTTACGAAGACAGACTTATTTACCTTCTTAATTCCTTTTATACTCTTCATATCAGAATTAAAACCTTCCTATTAGCCAAACTGTTACTTATTCAAACTGCATGCAATGTTTTTAAATGTGGAACACAAAATAAGAAATTTTTAGCCTGGCCTATGCTACTGAAAATTAATACAGTCTTCACGCTTTTGTCTATAGTTTTTAATTTCTCCTGAAAGCTTGCTAAGAATAATATCTTCAAACAGCTCTGTTGCTGTGTTTAAAATAGGACTACAGAGAAATGACTGCTACCTCACACTGTTTGCATAATATCAACAAATTATACATGTACTCTCTTCTGATAGCTAATACCTGCATAAAATAATTTACTTTCTTTGCTGTTATAGTCCCAGACTCTATAGGTTCAAACTTAATTTTCTAATACATTTATGTAAACTAATAAAGCACGTTGGCTTAGCCAACCAGCATCTTTGACCAGTGTAACAGAAATACTTAAAACATTTATCTCTATTATTCCTACCATCCCTGAGCTAGCTGCTCTCAGAATGCCTTTTTTTACCTACTCAGTGTCCTTGAAGCTTACCCCAAGGATTCATTTTCACACTACACTCTAAGATGATACTGCAGACAGTCAACCAGGAGCTACAGCTGCCTCAACCTCCCCCACGGTCCACACTTGCCTAATTAAATATTCATCACTCCCGAATGCTGCAGTGTCAAACATGAGCAACTTCCCAGCCTGACCTTCTACAGCCAGCCTGTGGTTTGTGCTGGAGAATTTGATCCCGAGGGACTTACCTGCTGAAACATAAAATGGCATAATGCAGTTTTCATGTTGCACATTAAGTTCTGTGCATGCACTGTAAAATTCTCACCGCAGAAGCCAGAGTACTAACTTTTAATATTCAATATATATCGAATACCTGTATGCAAAGCTGTATGGGCAGTGTTATCAATGAACTTTCCACAGAAAACTAAAATCTTGTCTTCCTTATTATACAGATCCTGTTTTTTATGTATGGTCATACCTTTCAACTTAAAAATATAGTATTACTGAGTATTCTCAAATAAAAATAAAAGATTGAGGCATACTGATATCAAGTAAATGAGTTGTTTTGGGGCTTTTTTGTGGCTTTGGACTCTTATCTTAGTTCCATTTAAAATAAATTTTGGGGTTACCTCCAAGACAAAAGAGAAAAGTTCTTATAACTCATTTAATTGTATCAGACTCTGCAAATATTTATATCTATATTTGATGGAAGAGAAATCTGAACAGAAAAAAACAGGAGTCATGTTTCCTGTTATAGAAACCATAGCTGTAGTAGTCTATAAGTTCCATAAATCTTTGAGATCTGATATAACTAAAACATATCCATATCATGTCCATACAAAATAAAAATATTGTAAAGGCTGTGTTTTGATCCCGACACCTACATTAACCTGTTAAAGAGAAAAATATCAGAAATTGGCTGTAAACCAGCCAATACTGGGTATGCAGCATTCTTAATAGAATAGGCATTGCACTAAATTAGCAATGAGAATTCTGCAAGTATAACTAATACAGCTTAAGCCAGTAAGTAAAAATATTCAAAAGAAGCTTGTTTTCACAGTAGATGTACTGACACCTATGTATGTATATATACTTATGTGAAATATATATATATATATTTAGTTAGTTTAAAAAACATGGACTTCGTCGCTTCAATAATTATCTGTTGCAATTTATTGCAACTTATTTGCCCCTAGGATTTTCCGTAAATGGTCAAAACCTGGATTTCTTCTTGGAAGTCAAGGGCTTCCCCACAGTTTCAGGCATTTTCTTTCCCCTTTTATGCTAGCTATGGCTTGATGCTCTAATTAACCTAAAATTTAAGATTGTAAAGTGCAAATCCTTAAGTTTTGACATCCTTAACTGGCATGAATTGCAATGTATTTCAGTGAATATACTGCAGCTACTACCTCAGGGAGAAGAAAGACAGAAGAGAGATACTACAGCCCAAACATTTCTTCAAAGCCTACATCTTGGTTGAAGCAATTTTGCAGCAGCTCCCCTTCATCCAAAATTTGATTTTGTTAATTATTAAATATGAAGTACCAGTGTTGAGAGCAAGTTAAATTACCACACTGCTAGGTCTGTGGTGTGTCTTTTCCCTCCAGGCAGGGTCGTGCAGATATTGAGAAGAAAAACAGTTTATCAGCATTCCTGTGGAATCCTTCAGTAATGCCCTTTGGGGAACATGAGCAGTTACCAGTCTACTCCAGATTTCCCAGAACAGTTGTGATTGTAATAAGGACCCATAGATCTTCCCACTTAATACAGCTGATGAGCTCTCACACCAAGCATGGAAAATTTCACTCTGACATAGAGAAAAACCATTTGAAATAGACTTAGAATTGATCTGATCATATCTATGGTTTGATAAACCTGAGTTGAACCTTGCTCATGAGTAATAAGAAAGGTTTATATGCACTCAAAACTCTACCACTCTAAACTAAATAATAATTTTTCTACTCTGCACTCTTATTTTCATTACAGGCAAAAAAAAAAAAATACATTCCAAAAATCATTTTATTATCATCTCCAGGCAACTGGAAATTCATGTAGGTTTCATGATACAGATTAAGTCCTAAGAAGCTACCCACTGTGTGCTTGAGGCAGGAAATGGTCATCAGGGATATGAATCAGAGGGTATCACAGCCATTTAGCATTGCTGGAGCTGTGAAGGAAACATCTGAGTCTGTGTTAGGGTCTTGAAGTTGCACACTATGTACAGTGGGTAGATTTTGATGGCCTTATCTGTGCAGTATCATGATTTTTTTCCCTACCTTCTACCACATATTCTTCTGCAACTGTACAGCCATTTCTCTGACAAGTGTGCCCACAACCACTTGTGGCTTCTGGCAAACCTCCCTCATCTTCCCTTTTCATAGAGCTTTAAATCAGTCCCTAGGGACCAGTCACGAAAAGAGGCAAAGTAAATCTTAGATATTAAAAGCAGGAAAATGGAGCAACCAGGGAATTCAGTCTCATGTGCGACACAAAGGCATCAGTGAAAGAATTTTTGGCCCCCAGGTGGGAACACTTAGTGGTAGGGCAGGTACTTGGGATCATGTTCATGAGACCTCAGGAAACTGTAGAAATTGAGTATGAAATCATTGCAGTCTCCTAGCGACAACACTCTAAGATGTGATCAAATAAAGGCCTTAAGCATAAACACAAAACATTTTTCAGCTCTATAGCCTAAGGAGGTGAAGCAGTGTGATTATGAACTCAGCTACTATAACGTTACAAGTCAGTGACAATGGAAATAACCTGTATATGGTCAAGGTGAGTATAACTTCATTAGTTGTCTGTAAATAAATATCTAACTCTGAAGCCTAGAACAAGAAGATAAGTAAAAGGCTGGTAATAAGCACGACTCCAAACTCTACAGATCAGTACAAAGCACAATAATTTTGATATAATACACACATATATTATATAATCAACACTGATACTCAGGAACATAAAGATACAGAGGATTATCACTGCTTGTATCTCTCATTGTGAGGAGAAGAAATACTACTAGAAGAAAACAACGGCTGTACACTAGAAGAACAGTAAACTTTAAACTTTATAGGGTCTTATGTGGTGAATATGAATACTACTTCTATTTAGGTCATGCAGAAATTTCCCTGTTCGTATCAGCTGGTCTGTGCCTCGATATAGACCTTCAGTCACCAAATAGAAATCATGCTTTATATTACAGAAATTATGACATCAAACTTTTTCCCATCAGAACAGGACAGCTATCTTTGCTGCAGGAAGTGTATTAAAAATGGAAGAGATAAGCTCTTCAGTCCAAAAAAAAAAGCTATTAGAGTTATCTTATGTCCAAAGAACAAGACTGGGTGGAGGGGAAAAAAAACCCTGAAAAAACCCAACAATCCTTCACAATTTCCAATAGACAGCTAACTTGTCAGGTATAATGATCTTAATTGCAAAGATGCCCTTAGCAGTTTTGTTCATTTATGGTATGTCATGTAGTTTTCATTCCTCTCTATTAGGTAACTCCACTCTTAACCTCAAGTTCCTTTTGATTTAATAATCACATTTTATCCCACATTATCTTACCTTATCATTATCTAGACTCCTTCATATGATGTCTTCAGAGACAACATGCATATATCATATTTTAATACCTTACCTCTTTGGTTTTCCACCCAATGAAAGAACAAAAAGAAGATGAAAACAAATGGGTAATAAATGTTTTAACATGTTGATATTTTTCTTGAAGGCAAAACATTAATCTGAAAACAACCATACGATTTCCTCACTTTTTTGGTAGATGTTGCTTTGGCTTCTTTGGAACATTCCATCTTTTGAGAAAAAAAACACCAGGGGAAAAAAAGCCATGAGTGGTTTGTGTGACTGCCTTGCGAGTCATTTGTAGAAGTAGAATAGTATCAATAGGAGGACATCTTATTTCAAAACATCCTACAGTCTCAGGGAAGATTACAATACTGTCTAGGGGAAGATGATATGCAAACGAAATTTTTCCTGAATGTCTCTAGTCATTAAGTTGTCACACTATGATATCTTAGATCAATATGAGCTGTTGATACTACTATTAGAATATTTTTAATTCTGTTTGCACCATTAATATTTTAAATAAGCTAAAAATAAATACATGGCTTTGTAAACATATGGATCAGATATAGATGTATGGCATGTTCCCTCTCTTGTCCATAAGAAGATTTCATGCATAACACCTTCTCTTACTATACAAATCTGTTTGTAGTTTGCTTTCCTGCCTGTGACTTTTTATCAAAAGTTGGTCTCATGGTCGTCATTTAGGAGCAATGCCAACTTCTGAACTTGCTCAGCAGTGTGAAAACGATTTCCCAGAAGTGCACCCATTGTGAACTTGCAGTTCACACAGGTCACCAAAATGCACATACTTGCCCATAGATATGAAGTAAATCAATTTCCACTTTAAATCGTGCAAGACATTGCTATGACTGAAATAGTTAAGGTACGTAAATGGGGGAAGACAGACAGTTTCTATACCAGTCCTTAGGTCTTAAAGGTAAATTGTTGGGCTGGGCCCTTCCTCTGCCTCATCCTGAACCTCCTGTCATAGTTCTTTTTCCAGAACGTTAACTTTCTGACCCACTCCCATCCCTTGCAACACAGAACTAGTTTACTTCTGTGGACATGTCCAGACCTCATTTGCTTCTCAAAAGAGGAATTAAAAAACCCCATCTTTCTCAGGTCCTTTACTAGATACTCTAGTGCCTAGTTATTACCATCTGATATCAAAAATAAAAAGAAATCTGGTTTGCCAGGAGCAATTGCTTTTCCTTTTCCAGCAGTGCTTTATTTAAGAAGAAGGTGATCAAATTTTAATGATCTTCTTTTGTTAGCTTAAGCCAAGTGCAAAAATTCCTCCTGTCATTTCCCTTGGGTTTGAAGGGTATCATTTTAAAGGGTATCATTTTAAATGGCACAAAGATTTTGGTGGTGAAAATTCAGATATTGAGTTTTTAAAAAGAGATGATAAAATTTGTAACAAAAATGTTACAGAAACCAAATGCATAAGGAATCAAATAATTAACGCGAAGACATTTTTCCAGAAAAGAACTTAAGGACCCTTTGGAAAGCAACATTGAACCTTCGGTGTTTTTCTAGAGATTTTATTTTGTTCTATATATGAAATGCTCTAATCTGCACTTAAGGCTGGGGAGGAAGGTCAACATCAAGCATGATTATTACTTCTTGTAAATATGTGCAGAATCTGAGAACTCTAATTCTAACAACAAAGATGTGGTGGTTTAGTTTTCATCTTTTACTTTTTGTGAGATAAGAATTAGAAGGGCAAAGCAGGCTCAAAACTTTAAAGAATATAAAGAAGTTTATTACTAACAGAATTAAAGGTAATAAAAGCATGATAATGATACAAATTAAAGCAAACTCCCTCCTTTCCCTCCAGCACCCCTCCCACTTATCTCCCAACTCGCACAAAGGATAACACACATGATTTTAGGTCAGAATTGCAGTTCTTAAGTCTCTTCCATATTTGAAAGAAAAAGAGGTTTTCTTCTGCTCCAGTGCGGTGTTTCAAACTGCCACTAGCAACAGACCCGCCTGGAAATCTGCTGCTGTGAAATATATTTCTCTCATGAATTCTGCAGTCTTCCCACAACTGCTATCATGAACCAAGAATGGGGTATTCTTTTTAAGGATAATCGAATTCTAGCCTGGAAAGCAACAACTCTTTTAAAAGTCTCTTACAGCTCCTAAGTGACCT
>VWZT01013711.1:338477-370055 GCA_013397055.1 Pachycephala philippinensis
CGGCACTCTTCCGGCTGAGGGACCGGAACTAGAAGAGGCTGAGTTCCCCGCACCAGTGTCCCTTTATATGCAAAATCGTGAGAAGCAATTGGTCTAAAACCCTATCAACTCAGTCTCTTCAAACCACCACAAAAGACATCTAAGAAAACCCAGGATTTCAGGAATAACCCGTATTGAAGAAAAAATTATTTTTAAAACAGCTATGACTGTATGAGTGAGGCTGGTAAAAAAACTACCTTGAAATAATTTGCCTAGAAATATACTTATGCAGCCCTGGCTCTCAGAAAGTGCATATAAGGATAATGCTTTAAAAATTCAATTAAACTACAGTGGATGTCTCTTGCGTTAAAAAAGTCCCAAACAAACCCTTTTCGCTGAATCTCAGAGACAAAAAAAATGTCACCCTAGAAAATTTTGGCTTTCCAAAAATTTCTTGGCTCAGACTCCTTGGCAAGACAAATTTTTATTGTCACTCTTGCAATTTGAATGGGCCATCAAATCTGAAAAACTAAAAGGCATATTTCCTGCATTTATGCATACAATAGACAGATTTTCCTTCTATTCTGGGGTTTAAATAGCTTCCCATATTTTAAAATTATAATAACGAGGTGCATTACAAGAATTGGCTTCCCCATCACTTTGAAGAGGAGACCATAAATTATCTTCTGCCTTTTTTTTTTTTTTTTTTTCTTCTTTTTGATAACTCAGTGGGCAAGTTCAATGGTAGAGTTTAATGGCAGAATGATATGCAAAAGGCAATTATAAAAAAAAAAATGTTTTACTAGAGCTGTGTAAAGAAGTGGGTTATAGAAAAAAAACACTTGACAAGTGTTTGGGGGGTTTTGTGGTTTGGATTTTTTTTTCTTCTTTACTTGTAGGAGAACACACAATAATGTTAGACTGTAGTGAAATCCTACTGACCAGGAAACATGATGTGATAAGTTTCTAAATTTGAGGACAAAGCGGCAGAGATTCAGGGTTACACTGCTAACAGAAGTGTCAATGAGAAAAGCATGGCTGGAAAAACCACTTAGCAGAGCTCATGAAATGTCCATTTTCTCTGGCAAAGGTTTTAATTGCCATCACAATGCAGTTCCACTTCTGGTTGTAAACTATTAGTCTTTATTGTGCTATTAGCTGTTAAAAAGGCCATCAGCTCAAACTGAGCTTCTGGAGGTCTGAAGTTCTGTTTGTTTGCTGTTGTAATCTTGACTCACAACCGCAAGCCCCTGCTGGCATGGCCACTGGCTCTGAGACACAGAACCAAAATGCTTGTGGGTGTCTCATGCAGAAGCTTCTGGGGAAATAAAACAAACAAAACCCCCAACCTAGCGGCAACAACAGAAAAACCCTTCTTCTCATGCTCTAACTAGAGAGAAGGATTATTTCCTCAAGGTCCCAACAATTATTAGACCATCAGCTTCACAACCATTTGCACATACAAGTAGAAAGTGTAGGAATGAATTGCATAGATTGAAATCCTGGCATTTGAGTCCAGAAAAGTTAAATTGGAAACACAGAGCTGAAAAGCACTTTCTGGGATATCCACTCTCATTTGTAATTAAGATGAACTCTCAATCCAAACAATTAGTGTAGCTTGTTCCAAACCAATTTCCTATTAATGCCACACATGAATTTAGGTAGAGCATTTCCTAACCCCCCTCTCCCAACCCTTTCCATCACTACTTCCAAGCTCAGACCCAGACCTGTAGTGAAAGGGAGGCAAAAGGAGACCATCCTTGTCTACACTTCTCCTCCCCATTCCGGTTTTGATTTGAAGTCTGTGGCCAGAAGTGAAAGCGCCTAGATCTGCAGCAAACAAAACCAGTACTTTATCTATGGTATAGGCCTGTGTTTTGCTATATGAGACAATTGCATCAGCTTTTCTTCCTCCTACCCTTTTCAAGAGGGCTTTAACTCAGATAAAATTGCACACTAAGACAACAAAAGACTCTACAAGAGAAGAGACAGTGTTTCCCATTACATGACAGTATGGTCACAAGCTACTGAAGCAGAGTATCCTAATTGATAGGATATCAGGAGTGACCCCAGAATTGCTTCCCAAGCGTGTTATGTAAGCTGATCATGCCAGATTCAAAATAACAGATTTGAAGTTCAGGGAAAACATCATTTATCGAAATTGTATAAAACAGATATGCAAAAATTACTGAGAGCTTTAATTTACCTTTCCAGATATCACAGCTGGAGGTGGGGAGAACCAAACAACAAAAAACTCAGCAGGAGTAACAAGACTGTGACTAATCCAGAAATGAAATTTCAAGTCTTAGGAGACAGCCATAAAGACACAGAAGTGCTCATGTCAACCTAGACTAGTTGAAGCATTTAAAAGTTGGGTACAAAGAAGAATAAGAAGTGCATCAAACAACAAAAGAAGGAGGATTGCTTTGAAAGAAACACTTATCTTAATTCTTACTGTGTTTTATATTATTCAGTCCAGCCTGTGGAGAAGGAAGGACACCCGTGCTGTTTAAAGTATTCCTACTTGAATTTCGTTTTTCTAACCTGCAATAAATATGATTTTATTTCAGCATGTAGTTTAACAAATCTTATATGTATTCCCGAAACTGAGGAGAATTTGAAAACTAAGCAAGAATGCTGATGTATAAGCTTTGTGAAATTACATTTCAGCCTGTGATAAAAGTAAGGAGTAGCCAGAAGATGGCAACTGGAGACACATTGGACACAGACTCCTAGGCCAAGTCTTGGAACACAATTTGAAAAGAAACAGCAGATCTAAAGAGAAAACAAGAGGTAAATATTCATTTAATAATTAGCTTAATATTGCAGGTCAAAGACTTCTTTTCCAGTGCATTCTAAGTTAGAATCATATTTGAGATTTCTTTTTAATGAATGTGTCATAGTTCACAATTTATATTAGCTCAGCTAGATCATCTATTCCCTCAGGATCCTATTCCTACTGAGAACAACAGATGCCTTCAGTACTCAACCTTGTTCTTTTATGTTTGTGTCTCTCATAGTGCAAATATTCCCACATTTTAGGGAAAGTGTATAAAGCCAGAAAATGAAATTATGTCCCAAGAGACATTCTGAGTATTAAACTCAGAATAAAATATTAGAATAAAATATTTAACAGATGAAGAGAAAATCCCAATTTAGTAAAGCCTCAGGGACTTCCTACCTGTCCTTGATGTTACTGTTCCCCAGAGCTGCTACATGATATGAAAAACCTTTATACTGATAACCTACCAAAATATTCTTTTTTTGGTCACTGTAAATAAAAACCAGTATCAACAGGTTCTCAAGAAACATTTGACAAAGCACTTTATTCTGATATAACAATCCCCTTTACAATTTCCATATGTTCTTATCTCCACATTGCATTTTTATTCATCATTCCATCTGAGTTTGATATTACTTTCTACCTCTGTAAGATATCACAACAGAAATTTACTGTGAGTTACTGAAATTTACTGGCAATCTGATTCATCCTATCTACTCACCAGCTTTCCACTTATCACCAATTTAATCTCCTACTCCAGCATTTCTTCAGCGTTGCAGACTTCCCTCAGTTTCTCTGAACGCTCTCCAGCCTACTGAACCTTGCCGATTTTCAGTTCTCACCATGTAAGTATTTTACTGCCTCTCCACAAGAAATACTCAGAGCCTTTTCAGAACATTTTATTCACAGATAACAAGTATCCCAATTCATTCTTTTGCTCTTTGATGTACACATAGGGTTTTTTTGGTAGCAACCAAAAATTTGTTGGTAATTTGATAATCTACTTTGATCAGTTTTATAAAGCACTAAAGAATACACAGGATTTGTAGAGTAACACAATGCCTTGTGCTTAAGAACATGGGCACAATTAACAGATTACTCTCCTTGTGTATTCCTATATGTCCAATATCTGTGTAGACCCCTTCAGCACATGGATGGAGGAAGCAGAAGGGTATGCTGTCTGAATATAGGTTTCATTAGGAGAGAGAATGATCAAAACCCCTGTTCATGCAAAGCTGAGTTTGTGATTAGAGATCTAAACCAAGAATGGAAAGGGAAGCTCACAGGGAAACAGAGTTTCAGTTCCTTCATACCCATCCAGGAATGTATTAGTACAAGGAGAAACAAAGTAACTTAAAACAAATATGATCTTCCACAAACCTCAATGTGTATCAGATCTCAAAGATCATTTCTTGAATCAGCATAGGTATTTATGCATTATCAGTGCTCTCTGCAAGCTTCTTTCCCTCTGGGGAATTTTCTGATAGAAATATTAAGTTCAGAGATAATTTTTACCTCCATCCTTGCTTTGACATTTAAAACACTTTAGAAATGCATTTCCTCTTCAAGGATATTTTCATCTATTAAAGAATATTTATGAGTGCTGCTTCAAAGAAAACCACTGGAATGAGAATTCAAGAAACAAAAAAAAAGAGTGAAGATTTGCATTTGCAAATGTTTATACACTAACTCTTAGCAAGACAAAAAGTGACACCTAAAATGTAAACCTAAAAACTTAGGTTAAAAAAGGTATTAGCGCACAAATTATATTCTCTCATTTGTTCAGTGCTTAAAAGTATCATACAAAACAGAACACATAAAAAGCTTAAGATGGTACTACAGTTTGAGTGGCAGGAAATTAACCTACAAAGTAACTAAACTGAAGACAACTGAAGGAAGGTGGCCAGCAGGTCAAAGGAGGCGATTCTCCCCCTCTACTTTGCTCCTGTGAGACTTCACTTGGAGTACCACTTACAGTTCTGGTGCCTCCAACATAAGGAGGACACGGAACTGCTGGAGCAAGTCCAGAGGAGGACCATGGAGTTGGTAAGAGGACTGGAGCACTCCCCTATGAAGACAGGCTGTGAAAGTTTGGGCTGTTCAGCTTGCAGAAGAGAAGGCTGTGTGGAGACCTCGTAACAACCTCCCGATACCCGAATGGGCCTGCAGGGAAGCCAGAGAGGGACTTTTCATCAGGAACTGCAGACAGGACAAGGAGTACTGGGCAGAAATTGAAAAAGGGGAAATTTAGGTTGACTGTGAGGGTGGTGAGACACTGGAACAGGTTGACCAGAGAGGTTGTGGATGTCCCAACCCTGGCTTTATTCAAAGCCAGGTTGGATAAGGCCTTGAGCAACCCGCTTTGGTGGGAGGTGTCTCTGCCCATGGTGGAGTGGGGCTGGGACTAGATGATCCCTAAGGTTCATTCCAACCCCTTAGCGTTCTATGATTCTATGATTTTGTGAAGCAAAGATCTTATATGATCTCACACAAGCCTCAGAACTAATTGAGAAGCTTTATAAATGTGGCCTTTGGATCACTATCATACACGTCCAGAGTAAAACTGTCCTTTAAAAATTCTAAACTCAATAAAGTGTTCATACCCTGAAAGTTAGGGCAGCATCTGAAATTTTGTTTTAGAGGGGATACACAGTATACTAACTCCCAAGCCTCAGAAACCAGCTGGATCATCTGATGACAGCATCCAAAAATTCTATTTCATTAATTCTGATTCATGTTACAAAAATCCCCATTATCGTTGATACACTGCCTCTGGGGCTCCAAGGTGTTAGCTGCACTTCTTTGTCCCAAACAAGAGAACAATAAGTACTAACAGGATAGGTTTAAGTTTTCAAGAGTAGGGAGATTACTATTTAAAAACCAGAGGCCAGTCTTGACATTGTTAGCAGTACCATACTGCACCTCCTTTTTTTTCCCCAAAAAAATAATTGCACAAAAAACCCCTACTTTCCATGCAAGACTGCACTCATTAGAAGTTTGGGCAGAAAAATCAGGCTCCTAAAAAACACCATCTGTTTGTATATGCACAGACCTGCTTTGAAATCATTCAGGAATTTCAGATGTTCAGCTTTTTGTTTAAAAAGGGAAGGGAAACTTAGCAAATTCTGGATTGTACACTTGTAGATATTTTTGTAAGGGATTAAGAGTTGCATAAAAAGCACTTATTTTGAAACATTTGATGAGAAGTTCTGTAGAGAGCAACAAGACAAATACATATATTACTAAAACGGGAGTCACATTTATCTATCTATTCCTAGTGAAGCTTAGAAGCCAATGGGGTCTCAAAAGAGCGTATTTGGCTTACTTAGTTCATTTTGAAGACGGCAACATTTGTATCACGAAACTCAGCAGCTTTCTGAACAGTTGGTGCACTGACATTTTAATGCCAACTCCAAGAACACCATTTCCAGCAACGGCATTTCTAGGGAAATTGCTACAAATTCCCACATTCAGAGACAGGTACGATCAGTTGTTTCCCAAGAACTTATTAACCAAAATAAAATTGAAAAAGTGGTTGATTATAAAAGCCTTTGTCACAGACCTCTAGTGAATGATATTTCAGAACAGTCTTTGCTACAGCTAAGAAGGTAACAGTATTTTCAGTCAAACAAGACTGTGACATAATCAAATTAAAACAGCATTAAATATCACAAGTCTTCTTAATTGTGACATCCTTAGCAACATCAAAACTACACGTCCCCCAAAGATAGGCCAGTTCTCACTATCTTTATTTAGATATTTGCATTTAAGAAATTGCTGAAATGTCCTTAGTTTTCAGAAAATGTGTTGAGCTTCCATTTTGATAAACTGCATTTTTTTTGAGTTTTGCAGTCATAAATCTGTAATTGTTCCAAGTACTTTCACGCACTAGAAAGGCTTTGATTTCCCCTGTCTAGCACAATTATTTTCTTTGTAGCAATCAGAAATCCACTAAATATTTTGCAAGTATAATGGTTCCTAATAAAAAAATCACAGAAATAAAAAACATACAGGACTCAGACACTGAAGAAAAAGATACTTGAGGAAACTAATATATTTAATATATTTATTCTCTTGTATTTTTATTCAGGAGTGGCTTACTCATATCTAAATCAATTTTCCAATAGAGTCAAAATGATGAGGAAAGTCCTGCTAGTGCCAACTAAAATGAGGGTTTCACCCTGCTTACTACCAGGAGAGGTGAAATGGTTTATTGGGGGTTACAGAAGGCAAGAAGCTGAACAATTTCTGTCAGTTTTGAGTAAAGATCTATCACTCTTACTCATTACAGTTTCTGTGTGTGTTCCAGGGCACTATGTATTTTTCAATCATAGAAACGGGGAGAATTACCCAGTCTGAAGAACATAAGTTCTGGAAGAGCTAAAATGGACAAATTGGACTTAAAAGAAGGCAAATAAGCACATTAGGCTGAGTAAATTTAGACATTTTCTGTGATCAATTGAGGTGCAAAATCCATGTTGTAAAATCATAAGACTTTTGCTGTTTCAACCAGCCAAGCAGCCAGTATTCCCAAATTGTCTTCATGCCATTGTCTGCATCAATTATTACAGGTATTTGACCCATGAACTATATTTAATAAACATTATGCTCTCTGTGGCATCACAAGACATTTTATAGAAAGCCAAATAAAGCCAAGGTAGGAAACACTAAAATCACAGAAACACTCCTGTATTCTAGAAAGAATTCTATTCAGATATAATCCAATACATACATACATACATACATAGATATATATCTATCTCAGAAATTGATGAGTAATAAAAATAAACAATTAGTTCTCAGGGTATCACTATTGTCTCAGCTTACAAAGAAAAAGGAGTTCACATGAAAAGTATTTTTAAGAATTTTTCAGCAAATTAGTTTTATGGCTCTAAAAGTTTGTCCACATGAGAGTTTACAAGATTTTACTCAAATATAATTCATCTTTTAATAAGAAAAAAACCCTCACAGTTCAAGCAATATGGATACTGTATTGGAAGATTTGGCTTCTTTGGGTGATACCTGTTCTTTAAATGTTTTTCTTTTTCTTTTACAAGGCACAGGTATGACTAGATTACTCTAAAGGTTAGATTTTGAATTCTCCTAGCTGTACCAGTCAGAGAGAATCAGGAAAAGTAATTTCATGTAAAAAATGTATTATCTATACTTTGGTATTTACTCTCCATTTTTGTGTGTCTATATTACACAATATTTGCATTTCAATGGCCGAATCTCAAATTCTTAGATCGTCAAAAATCCCAGTACTGGTAGAGGTGATTTTGGTCCCACATGAGCTTCAGTCAACATACACATGGCAATACAAGTTGTGCAGCTGTCATGCAAATAATCTAGAATTAAGTTCCCTTATGACAGCAAACTTAAATTGCTTACAAATTAATTGATTTCCCAGTATATAAATATTAGGAAGCTAAATTTCTAATGGTGGCCTTAGTTTTTGAGAATATATTTTGAGAAAAATGAGTTGCCTGTAAAACATTCTATTATTAACAAAACCAAAACCCTGTTTGATTTTACCACCATACAATTAATCTAAAAGAGAAAGTATATTTTTGCACACAATTTCAGCAAAGCCACAGCTTTTAAGAACCTATGACTTGAGTAATCAGTGTCACTCACTATCAGAGGTAGAGACTGTGACAAGCTCCAGAAAAGGGCACTGCTAAAGGCTTTTATTACTTTTTATGTACCATCACCCAACTGTTGTTACAGAAATTCAATTACCATTTGAAAGGTCATTTATCCAAATTATTCAGCGCTACAAAAGAAATCTAACGTGCAAACAATTTAGATAAGGAATCCTACTGATCTAGTACCCCAAGTTATCTGCAATTTGTCACTTGGATTCAACTGTTACAGGTAAGTGTTCATTGTCCTTAGGAAAAAAAAATCCATTAAATGCACACTGACAGCTACAGTAGCAGATTAAAATCAGACAAATAAGTTTTTATACATCCTATAGTTATCTCCCAGAATGTTTCACCATGTAAATACCATAAGAAAAAGAAAAAAAAATTGAAAGGTGAATACTGTACACTGCACTGTATTTTGGTTGTTCCCTCATACTTGGGCAAATGATTTTTCCACTCTGTGTGTTTATATATATATTTTGCTGTATATGTATGTACAGAGACATATAAATACTCTTAACAAATATTTTTTTTTAGTAACTGACCTGGTTATCGAGGCACTGCATATCTGCCCATAGCAAATACATTCATTGCACATGCACAGAAACAGTTTAAGTTTAATCTTTTGAGTTCTGAAGATCTCATCCTTCACCTAATTTCTTGCTGAAAAAGCTACAAGTGTGTAACATTGTATATAACACTCCATCAATCTGGGACAAAATTCTACCCATTTTGACCAAGGTAGATGGGCCACCTGTACTTAACCTGGAAAAGGAACATATAGAAATATTTCATGCTATCCCAGGGGGAAACCCCTGGGCAGGGGTTTATTGAGCTCAGCAATAATCCCTCACCAGGAAGGGAGCAGTGAACACTTCAAGCAGACAGTTAGAGGAGATGACAACCAAAAATCCTTTCCAGCCTAAATCATGTGCAGGGTTTTGGATGCTGATGAAGTAGCAAGAGGGAACAACATCAGCTAATTGCCCAAGCAGCACATGGAAATCCAAGTGTTGTACAGCATGTCATCTCTTGTCTTTATTCTCCTACTAATTTCTGTTTTGTCATTGATACAAACAATAATTTACAGATCAGTTTCCTGATCTTTAAATGAAAGTGAAGTTTATTTCTCTTGAGGGTCCTCATATGTTCACATTCAAGCACATTCTTAAGTGAACAGAAGAAAAGAAAGTCCTGAATCTGAGGAACTGAGCATATTTGCAATGAGGACATAATTTAATCTGACACTCTGCTGGTGAAAATAGCTGAATATCTAAGGAAAGTCAAGTATCGTTTTTAAGAAGACTTGAAATCACTTTTACAGTAAACTAAGTGTAAAGGACAGTTTTTCCTTTTACAAGAACTTTTTTTTTAATAAAATAATTGAAAATAAAAAATGTTAAAGCATAGAAGTTTAAGTCTTAATTAGCAAACTCATGGTACCCTGGATACCATCTGTTTTACTGGAGCAAATGTTGGATAAAAAGCATTAAGTAAAATCCAAATAATTTTAACAAAGCCTAGTCTTCACTCAGAAGTGAAGATACTTATCCATGGAATTTTTTTCTGGCATTTCTCAGTATTAAAATACTAATCCAAATTTGTCGGTGATCCTAAGGAGTCAGGAAAAACTGTAGTAAAGTCATAATTAGCCTCAAAAAGAACTATACTTATTAGTAAATTCTGACGAGTATATTTAGGGAGTTACAAAGAAGCTGTATTTGTTTACATGTCATTGCTACCATATTCTAATTTAGTAACAAATAGATTTTGTACCAGGAATATTGTAATGTCAAAAAGGTATTGGCAAAATATTAGACAAAGAAATGGCTGCTTTCCAAAATAGGCATTCAATACTACAATATGAGGCATTCAATACTACAATATGCAATGCTAAATATGTTGGCATATCTTAGCTGTATTTATACCTAAAGATAAATGTTTCTGCCAAGATTAGGAAACAACCTGGGAGACATTCCTGGATCAAAAGCTATTTTTAATTTTACCCAGAAATGCATATATGTGCAAAGAAATTGCATTGGTCTCTACAGCAGAGTGCCTGCAATGTATTTGCTGAGCTGAAGGACACACAGTTTGACAGGAGCTGTCTGCATGCTTGGGTTGAAAGGGCAAATTTGTTCAGCCAGAGAAAACAGAGGATGAGAGACTCAGGAGTTGTACATTATGATGACATCTGCAAAATGATGGCCAAACAAGTCTCACTGGTGCTAGTTTTTCATGTTTTGTCAGTGAACTGACAAGGTAGCCTTGCCACTTTACCCACAGAGTACTCAGCAAACACGTTTGTGGGAAAAAAGCTTAGCATTACCATGGTCACTTCCTTAATATGCAAGTCAAAGAGGATATCCTACCAAAGTCTATCTTTCCGTGACATAGGTATAAACTCAGTCTTGTCTCACAGGGGTGTTGTGAGTATTAATCATCCCATAATATGTCTTAAGTCCTTCCAGAAGGGCCAGTAGTCTGAAATTTTACAGACAGTTAGTAATATTATATATTAGTTACACAAAACCTATTTAAACCATTTTCTTCATAATATGAGAATATTTTTTTAAAGAAGAATATAAGGTCCTTCTTCATTTCAAAATCTGACAATAAACTATGGCTTCATTGTAACAAACCATAAACTTATTTTCCTATTTTAAATTGGAAGCAAAGATAACTGAACATCACTTTTTTGTCAATTGGTATGTCAACACTCACAGGTATCTCTGCTTTTGACAATGTAACACAAACAGAATTTGTTCTGGTAGCAAATACATTATCTTTTTAGTAAGTAAACTTACTGTATGGTATTCTAGGGATAAAGATGGTAGAAGAACACAAACTTTTTTTGTGCCTTTTTAAAACAGACTACATTTATAGCCATTTATTCCTGTTTTCTAAAGACAACAAAACATTGGTTTACATGTTCATTCATTCTAGTCAATACTTTAAACTCATTTTTCTTTCCTGTTTTTCCTCTTTTTAGTTACAGTATTCTTTAAATTACACCCAAATCACACAGATGATTACATATAAGCATCCCTTATGGGATTTTACTGTGGTTCCAGTTAATCTCAGAGCATATCAGCATCAAATTTCTTGACCCGCATGCAATAATATCATAAGCATCTCTTCTGGACTGTGGCAGCTGCCTGTCTCAGTAAGAAGTCTGTTGGTTCAGGATATGACCAGTCACAGCAGTGTCAGCATCCTGCTAACCTCAACTCCTACCAGAAAACACAGCTTTTTTAATTAATTTAATAGTTTAATATATCACTTTAGTTCCACAGGACACCAGCACACAAACCATTCTGCAAAGATCTTGCAAAGTAATGGTCAATGCCCAAAACAGCTCTTGTCAGTCGTGCCTCTGGAGGGGAGGAGACAGAAGCATGTCCCCACCTGTGTATGGAAAATGGGGATCATGTTCCTTTCAGCAATATTCCAAAGCAATTTTAGATGAGAGCAATGCTTTTACAGTCTAGAAATACACTTTCAAAAATCTGAAAAATCTTGTGGAATTTTCTAGAAGCTGAGATCCAGATGAGAGATTCACAAATAAATCTATGGAGCGTAGTACAATACAAACAAAAATAATCTAATAGGAACAGAAAGCAGATAAATGCATGTGGCCTGTCAACTTTAAACAGCAGCTTCTCACAAAGCTGGCAGAGAAGTAAACAAAACCTATCAATTGAGCTGAGAAGGACTAAGCTATCCAACAAAAGACAAGAAATTAAGTACCATGAAGTCTTTTTACAGGTATCTACCACTACAACCCAACAGGACAACAAACCAATGTCCACGGCAGCCCAGAAAACAGTTCTGCGACAGTGGGATACATTTTCCCCTCAAACCAAGGATGCATTAGCATGATGTATATTGCACAAACAAACCAGACCACGGAGTTAATAACATCCTAAGAACAACAATTTCCTCATATATTTAAAAGACATGGAATACTGACCTTTACATACTCACATTCACCAGCTTTGCTCTTTGTCTTACAAAAGAATGGGGGCTGACACAGGGGAGCAGGAACTGAAATGATCTTGAAGATATCCAAGAGTGTTATTGATTCGCTTTTTTATTCCAGTGCATGCTCAATGAGAAAATTAAATCAGTCAGCTAAATATATTCTTGGAACTGAGTTGGTGGGTTTAGCTATTGAATAATAGGAAGGGAAGCAAAACAGAAAAAAATAAGTTGCATTTTAAAATATCAGCCTTACCTCAGACAGTTCATGAGATCCAATTTTTACTTTGGAAGCAGTGAAGATTCATGACTTTTGCAGTGAGGTTGTGTTGGTTTCATCTAATGCTACTGCAATAACAAATAATTGCCTGTTTTGATTAACGCTAACAAAAAAGCCCCAAAAATGAACAAAATAATTTTTTTTTAATATTTTCTTAAGGCAACTGATGAGATTATTTCCTGCAGAAGTTTAGAGAAGGGTGTCATTGATTAAGAAGGCCTCTGAAGTTACCTGTGTATAGAACTATTTTCCACTCACTTCATAGGCAAATAGACAGATACATTCCAGAAAACAAACACAGACAGGTATAAAGCCACCTGGTACTCAAGGGTGATGGATATCACAAAGTTGAATTAACTAGCCATTATCCTACCCACAACCTCTCTTTCAAAGGAAAAAGAGCAACAAGCAATGAAGCAAACAAACCCCAATCCTTGCCAGTCTGTCTAGATCTGTAGACCCTAGTGCATTTGCAAATCAGATTCTGGAAACCTATCTCACTCGTGTACAGAACTTGGTGGATAACTTCTTCATCAATGCTGAATACCTCTGAATAGGTTTAGTATACCAGCTGACGCTTGCAAAAGACATTGTCTTTACCCTTTAAAAAAAAGTACTTTCTATGGAAGACTTTCTAGATGGATTTCACATTGAATTCTTTCTGATTATCTAGGATATTCATTAAACTGAGACTTCTTGCATGCATCTAAAATTTATCTTCCATGCTTTCTCAGGTCCCAAAGGATTCAATTAAGGCATGGCTCTCGTATATTAGTAACAACACCTTTTCTTTAACTGTGAAACTTTTTTCCAATCAAAAAATGCCAGTACATTCAAACTCAGCCATTTTGTGGAAAAATAGACTCCTTGAGATGGAAATCTGCAGAACTAATCTGCTTGTTTCACCAGCTCTCTGGAAGTTCACCCTGCGAACTTCTGTGCCGTTCTGGACCTGTGTTTCCAAGCAGTTTGCATGTTCCCCATGACCAGCTCAGCATCTCCCAGGACTCATGGGATGCCAGAATTCACTGCATCTCCTGTTGAATGCACCATCCTCTGGCCACCCAGAGCAGCCAGGGTGCAAGATTCTGGCCTTCACTGACTCTCTCCACAGACAAGCAGAGCAGACCCATTGCAAAGGAGGTGTGAATTCCTTCGCAGGACTCACAACTCTGTATGTTACAGCTACAATATGTTAAGACTCGCTGTTGCCACACGGCTGCTTTGGACATCTGTAAATCTGGGTTTGCAGGATATTTCCGCAGCAGGAGAAACACTGGGAAGCACAAGCTGGCGTACTTTCAAATGCAACATAATTTCTCAGTGCCTTGCCAAGAGTTTTGTCAAGCGTAATTTAAAGCCTTGCAAATAACCTGGCTTTCACCACATCCTTTGGGAAGCGAATCAACAGCCTTTTATATTTCACTGACAACCACCCAGCATGACAGTAGGACACTACAACACCCCAGGACTCCACTCAGAGAAGATGAAACCCAAAGACTTTCCTGAAATTTCCCTATAGCAGATACATTATTTCCTCACCTCTCAAAGAAGCTGCAGATTTTATCCATTTGCTCACTCCCTACACATACACCCCAGTTTTTTCACAACCCTTCTTTGTGCCTTCACCATTGAGACCTGTACTGAAACTACTATAGATTGGACAGGCAGTCTCTTTCCACGTGTGAGTTCCCAGGAAAATAAACCCCAGTGATATTACAGTATCTTTAAAAAGTTAGCTTATTGAAGGTTTCGTACACAGAACAGAGCTGAAGATACTTGTACTTTGCTGTTACAATTTTGGGGATATGTAAGAATCCAAATGAGCGGCAGCATCCAAAGCCAAATGAACTGAGTTTCTCTCTGCTACATCCCACTGGTCAGAAATGCAGTAAAAAGGCTTCTGCAGAGTTTAAAGAAAGGACAACCCTTCATCTGTGCACAGAGCCATAAAACAGGTCCTGTAACTGTGTCACCATAAATGAATTTAATGTTGTTTGGCACAGATTTAGGAATTGTGGTACTGTAGATTTACAAGCAGTGCCATTAGGAACAGACACTTAAATTCACAAACAACAGATGAACATTAAACATGTTTATAATACTATATACAATGTCCCCTACATGACAAAGCTGGAGAAGTTGCTGTAACTCACCTCCATATTGGTACATCTTACAGCATACATATATATCATATGGATAGCTATTATTTTCCCTACTGCTACTATAATGCAACTTTTTTTTTTTTGGATGGGGGGCACAGACACCAAGGTAAGAAAATTACAAATGTCACCAAAATATAAAAGCATTTCAGTGATACTCTGAACACAGACAAGGTGCATTTTTTTAAGCTTTAATAGAACTTGAAACTCTACAATCAGCATTCCAAAAATTAACATTAGACCTCTTTATTATTAGATAGCAGTAATGAGCCTTTTTTGTTATTTCATCGTTGGATTATTAAACTAGATTGGGCTTTTGCCAGATTTTTAGACTTTTACTTGAAGCTGCAAGGAAATGCTTAATGACTTCAAAATCAAAACGAAATGAGATAATATCTGAGAAACATGCAGTTTGTTAAGAAAATGGAACTGAATCTCAAAGGACAGTCATGTTTTGTGATTATTCCTGCAATCTATTATCGTAAGCCTTGGGCAATCTATTAGTAAGTTAAAGTATTAACTATTTTCAAAAAAAACCAAAGCTTAGTTTATCACCCTGGAACTATGTTTTGCGAAATTAACTTTTTTCCTTGGAAATATAAAGGAGTGGTTTTTAACAAAAACAGTAGGTAAGTTTCAAAATACCTTTTTTGATATGGGAATGACTATTTTAAAGAAACAGGGTTGAAATGTTTGTTGAAACAAAATGTTTGAAACATTAAACATTGACCGATAAAACATTGAAATACTGGTATGGAAAAACACAATGACAACTTTTTACATTTATTAGTGCACAGTTTCAGAGGATCCTATTTACTGGCACAAATGAAGCCATTTCTGGTGCCTGTCTGTCACCATGGCCACTTAAAAATTCAGTGAATGGTCTTTGCATTTCTGAATAATCTCTGGGACAGCAGCCAAGGCCTTTAGATGAAGAGCTCAACTTCTGGATCTGGTCAGCAAAAGCTGGCAATATATTCCAAACAGCAAACAAAACACCACTTAATTGAATGATATTTACTTAGATCAAAATGTTCCGTGGGCAATCCCACTTTTTCTTAGAAGACAGTGTATAACACAACCAGAAATGCACCTCAAATTCAGCTCTGTGTTTGGGCTCTTTTTCCTTTGTGACAAACTCTCTTCAGGGGCATCCACGAGGTCCCAGAGCCTGGGAAGGTTATTCAGCTGAGGAGACACACCTGTGATGCACACAGGCCTTGGAGAAGTGACACAGATGTCTGTGCCAGCACTTCTCTTACACCCCACTGCAACGATTAGAATGCAGAAAGCTTCCACCAGTGGTAGTCTCCTCGACATCTCTGCTGCCTTGACCCATAAGCCTGGGTACAAAACCAACTGTTTGTACACCAGACACTTTTCACAGCATTGAGCGACAGCTGTTGTTTATGCTGCAGAAGCTGGCAGAGCAGAAGGAACAGTGCTATTCTGGCACCTGAATAGTAACTACTTTTTCTGAACTCTGGCATTTGACATTGAAGCACTGTGCTCAGCAATGAAGTCATGATGCCATTACAGCACATGAAACTGCACTGCATTATTACTAGTGTAATTTTCTAATGCAACAACTTAAAATGCATCATTTATACTCAGCTGAGTACATTTACACTACAATTTGACATGTAAAAAAATAAAATTAGCACCTGAATGCATAAGCAGGGAGGTATGGAGTATAAAATAGTTTTCACTATATTCGTTCTAGAACAGCTCTGGAAATTTAACTTGAACAAGATATTAGCCACAATAAGAATTAGATATTTTGGTTAAATTACATAAGGTATCGAGCACACCCTCTGCAAGTTTGCAGATGACACAAAGATGAGTGGTGCAAGTGATGCAACAGGACAGGATGCCATCCAATGGGACCTAGACAAGCTTGAGAAGAAGGACCCTGGGAACCTCCTGAAGTTCAACAAGACCAAGTTCAGTATGCTGCACCTGGGTCAGGGCAATCCCAGAGATGAGCACAGACTTTGAGAAGAACCCATGGAGACCAACCTGTGGAGGAGGACTTGGGGGTTCTTGTAGATGAAAAGCTGGACATGAGCCAACAGTGTGCACTCACAGCCCAGAAGGCCAACCATATCCTGGGCTGCATCCGAAGCAGTGTGGCCAGCACAGTGAGGGAGGCCTTTACTCCACCCCTATGAGACCCCACCTGGAGTGCTACATCCAGTTCTCAGCACAAGAAAGACCTGGACCTATTGAAACAGGTCCAGAGGAGGTCACAAAGGGCTATAAAAACTCTCCTAGGAAAATAGGCTGAGAGTTGGGATTGTTCAGCCTAGAAAAGAGAAGGGTTTGGGGAGACCTCATTGTGACCTTCCAGTACTTGAAGAGGGAGTATAAAAACGTGAGAGAGCAACTTTGTACATGGGCAGATAGTGACAGGACAAGGGGGAATGGCTCTAAACTAAAAGAAGAGAAATTCAGGTCAGATGTTAGTAGGAAACTCCGTGAGGGTGGTGAGGCACTGGAACAGGTTGCTCCGACAAGTTGTGGATGCCACATTCCTGGAAGTGTTTAAGGCCTGGTTGGATAAGGCCCCAAGCAACTTGATCTACTGGGTGGCATGGTAGGGTAGTTAAAACTGAATGTTCTTTCAGGTCCCAAACCATTTCAATTCTATGATAAACAATAAAAAGCTTTTTGCAAAGACTTACAGATAAAAAAGCTATAGGCTGACTCTTCCTCACAGTTCTTTTTTTCCCTGGGTGGAATTCTGATCTTTGTATCTGTCTGCCTGTCTCTCTATCATCCTTCCAAAATGGGGAAGGAAAGCAAGAGAGAGAAAAAGGAAAGATTCATTAATGAAGTTTAAGATGGAACTAAGAGGGCAATCTCCCTAGACAGCATCTGTTTTGAATATCTGCTCACTGTCTGAATTCCAGAATTGCCAATACCGTGTAATAAAACGTTATGAATAAAAACCTAAAAAAAAAAAAATTAAAGAAGTTCCTATATGCCTTTGTATTCTTTAATCTTTAAGAATTCACAGCTTGGTTTTAGGGAATTTTTAGCAACTTAAAACAACAAAATAATATATTTATACACAAATCTGCATTTACCAGAATTTGTGGTTTGTTTTGAAACTATAGTCTAATGTTGGTAGCATTTGCTTTTGTTTTACCTAGTAAAAGTGAGATATCAGAAGTTGTTAACCTTCGTCTACCATACAAAGTGTCCAGTTCATAAAGATCTAAATTGAAATCCTACACAAAGGCCAAAAGGAGTGGAAAGCAAGTTAAGGTGATGTTGAGGCAACTCATTTTTTATGTCCATCCTGTTCTACTTCAAGTACTTTTTTCCTATTTTCAGTGTTGTGACAGGCAGCAGTTAAAGAACATTTAACAGATAATGAGAGCACTGAGTGGTTTGAATACTAAACCATAAGAAATTTCACAGAAATCAATAAAATCTGACAGCTTCTCTCGTGTGCTGCATTTCTCAAGGATGGGGTGGAGAGAGAGAAAACGATGCATAGGTCATATAGTCACTAGAAAGACAAGGCAATTTTCTAAGTTGCACTTAAATGACAACCCTTGGAAACCAGCAATCCTTTCTCAATCCCTATCAGCTGTTCCGGTGCATTCTTTAAATAAGTGTGGCTCTTTAATCCACAGTCACTCAAAACATACAATTTCTTAGGCTTGCGACAGTTACTTCATGAGTGGCTGACTGTTCTTTCAAAATTCCTTTTTCTATTACCTGTTCCTGAGGAATCCAGTTTTCTGAAAGCTGTTTGAATAATATACTTAGCATCCAAACCAGCCATAAACTTTTCAGAGTATCTTGAACAAACACTAAATAAAAATAATCAAAACCCCAAAAGATGTAAAAAATGTTCCACAATAATGTGTGAAATTTGTGCAACCTGAACAAGCAGGAAAGTTTTTGAAAAACCTAAAACTTGACCAAATGCGAAACAAATAAGTCCACTACTTAAAATTGTTAACACAGAGCTCTAACATTTTCAAGAGTTGTACTTCAGCTACAACCTGTCCAAGTCTACAGTATTTCTGCAATGTGAAGTGAGCTGCCACATAGAAAAATTAAACATAACCTTCAAACTTTAAAATGAAGCAGTCAAGTCAAGTAATGGCTAAAATAAAGTTTTTCAAATCTGTTTCATATGTGAACGAAAAAACTACTTTTCTATGTATAGCTAGTGGTAGACTCCATGAAAACTGGCTTTAGTCAGAGCCACCTAACGGGACTCTAGAAATTCTCCAATTCTGAGCAGCCAAAAATTAAGCTGGATATCATGTGACCTAATATTTCCAAAGACTAAAATGTTAAAGTTTGAAAATGCATGTTTTTAATGCTAATGATACTGTTTAAATAGCATTAATGAGCATTTTGTATACTAATCTGTTTTAAATAATTTCACATTATATACTTATACAGGCTTACATTTTGTCTTTAGATGAGTCTGTATCATAGAAGCCTTGAGGTTTACACATTATGTGCCTGTTAAAAACTTTTGAATTAACCATGGATGCATTTCAGATGGCTACCTCGTTTTGTTGGGTAAGTAACCTGAGAATCATTTGCCTTTATTTTCTCCTAGCATTGCCACAGAACAGGCTGTCCATAATTAAATCACCCAGGCTTCGTGGTGTGTCAGTATTAGCGCTCCTCTCTGGAAATAGCATGCAGTTAGGAGTGTCATCCTGCAGAGCAAAACATAGCAAGCAAAAGACTATACTGTGAGAAAGTACCAGTCCTGCAGCTACACTTTAAATATCTACATAGTAGATATTTCCTTTGGTGGTCTTTTTTTTTGTTTGTTTTTTTTAATTATTCTTTTTAGATATATGCCTCTTTCCTTCATGTGTTCCCATAAAACTTTAAGAACTTGGAGGAATGCGGTGGGTGGAAATCTGTGAGATGCACTGAGCTCATTTAGGGTCTACCCACAAATGAGCAAATATTCATTGCTCATTTTATGGACAGGCTAAAGTTGGGCTTTGGGAGTAATCTAACCTTTTTAATAGATTTCAAGGGAACTAAAATTATGTGTCAGCTAAGGGTTTACTCAAGGTCAGTGAACAGCCAGCTAGTATATTTGCAGCTATAACAAAATGCGTGTTCTCTTAACAGTCTGTATAATCAAGGAATGAAGATGATTTTCAAGGTTCATGCAATAAAATGTCATTATGAATAACAGTTATAAGCTGGCCTAGTTATTTTGAGAGTGGCAATAAAGACTTTCATTTTTCATATTGCATTTTTTATTTCATTTTTTTGGTTGCAGAGGAGTCAAGAATCGCATTAAAAAATATATTAAAAAATCCTCATGTGTCCTCTCCTGATTATCATTTGAAAACATGAGGGCGTCCTGCAGATCTTATCTCTTAAGCAACTGAAGTCTTACGATGAAAATAAGTTAATATGTGCAAATTTTTATTCATAGAAAAATAAAGAAAAGTCATACAAAAAAGAGAAAGGTAGGATATAAAGAGGCTGGTAGATGCAGCCTCAGCTTGGGGCTCCATTCCCCAGGCACAACAGGCCTGCAGATGTTGCCAGCTGTAGGCAAGGTGCTTGGCTGTATCAAAAGGATTTTAAAGCCAAATATGTGAACTCATGTCCTTTCTAGCAAGTTATAGTCACGACCATGTTTATTTAATTGCTCTGTAAAATGATCAAAATTAACACTTTCATGCAGCAGCCAAAGTCAGTCATTTGTTCTGTATTTTCCCTCTGTTGTTTTTGGCAAATAAATCTGGAGAAAGCAAAACAGCAAGCAGGGCAGGGACTGTCAAAAGCTTGCAGGCTATATGCTAATTCCTGCACATCACTGCTAACACAGCAGAAAGTGCTAATAGCTAATTTCTGCCACAGTAGAAATGTAAAATACACAATTTGAGAGCCCATCATTTCCATAGAGTAGTGTAGCTACTCTACATGACAGGCTTTTAAGGACTTGGTGAATCCAGCCATCCATCTGAGGAGATGCTGGTAAGATCACAACTCCTAACTCCACAGCTAAACCCATGGAAAGCTCTATGCTATGATGATATTTTGGGGCTGTTATCTCCAGGCAAGAGCAGATCTCCAAATATACCCAGATACACAACATAGAGGGACCAAGAAACTGCAAGTTATTCAAGTGTATGGCTTGAGACCTTCAACTGGAATCCCTTTCCTGGACCTGGATGAATTAATAAGTAAAGAGAAGGTCACTTGCAAGACAGAGTAAGCACATCTATGACGAAAATATTAAGAATTATATAAATTAGAGGTACTTGATCAAAAATTTCCATGTAAGGCTTCAAAAGAGAACTCAGGGCAAATAAAGGGCATTACTTCTCCATATGTAGCCTTCCATCATCAGTTATCTGTGGCTTAAGGGTAAGCAGAGCTTTAGTAAATCACTGTTTTCAGTAGCCCTTAATGCATTTTTCTTACTTGAACTTATCTGATGGCTTTTGAAGTTATCAATAAAATTGTTAGCAGATATGAACTCCTGTATTTAATTAAGCATTGTGTGAAAAATTATTTATGTCTGGCACTTAATACTTTCATAAGTTATTCCCTGACTTGTCTATCCTTTGGAAGACTTGAACAATCTTTCCTATTTCCTTTCCTTGCTCCATTTATATGCCAGTGTCCATTAATTATCTTGCTATTTTTTTTCCAAACAGTATTCTAAAGTTTATAATTTCTCCTCACATGAAAGCCATCCCATTACCAAAAAAAAAAACAACAAAAAAACAAACAACAAAAAAAAAAAAAAAAAAAAAAAAAAAACAAAAGAAAAAAAAAAAAACACAATATAACCTATCTGAAAGAAGCAGACAGAGGATTTATGAAGAGCATCAGTGATATTTTGTTACATATTCCCTTTCCATCCAGGTTCCCAAGGGTATATATGCAAACAGGACTGAGTGTCCAATTCTGAATACATACATTGCCCATTTGCATAATCTACATTTATTAATAGTAATTTTATTCTTTTTTATTAACTTTCTAATTATTAAGGCTTGCAATCTTCTGCCAGCATGTCCACTGAGTGTTAGATTTAAATATGGTGATTAACTTGGGAAACTTCTACAAAATTGTTATTTTACCATTAAACTTTTCTCCCAGCTAATTTATTAATGTGAAAAAAAATCTCTTCCCATCTCTTCCTATTAATACTTATCCCTTTTTTTCTTTTATTTATTCTCTTGCTAGTCTAGAAGTGCACCTTTCCTGTTATCCCATTAAAACTATTTGGTGAGAAAATTTATCTAAAATTTCTTCAAGTGTTTATTATTATTTTATATACTTTCATCAATTCTAACAAGTTTACCTGAAAGCCTACCCTAAATTCTACCCTAATTAATGCCCTAGCGTGCAATTTCTCTCTATAAAAGTAACATTTATTCTTTCCTTTTGCAACACAATTTTATTCATCTAATCACTTCCACATTTTTGTTCTATATATCAGATTTAGTAGTCTGTAATTTCCGAATGTTTCTAAAGACCACTTTTACTTTCTCTCATTCCTTTGGCACTGGAGTCAGTTTAAGCAAGAAGTTATGCACCATACTGAGCAGTTTGGCAACTTCACAACGTTGCAGTTTGGCAAGTTTGGTGACTTCACTTCACTGACTCTGGCAATTTGCTGCTATTCATTTTACAAACTGATTTTGTTTTTATAGAGACATGCATTGGAAGGTTCAACGACTTGTAGGAACATCAAGGAGCTGTTTTGTAAGAGGCAAGCATGCCAATGGCTATAGGGGAATTAAGACTTAAAACGTCACTTCTCTGCCTCCTTTGGACAATAGTTTTAATCCACATTTCTTCCACACAAGCAAAATCTCTAGCCATAAAATTATCAGGCTGGTTTGAGGAGTCATTCTTTCTCTCATTCAAATAATTCCATTTTTTACAGTAAATATTAGATTGGGGCTGAGCACAAGAGAGGTCAGAGTAGATGGAGTACTGGTCTCCAGTATAATGATCTTTGATATTTCATGTACAAAAAGAGAAACCTGCTGATGCTTTCTTTAGAAATAGTGATTAAACATAACCTACGTTTTTAGTATTTTATATATTTTGATGTTTTAAATGCAAGATAAAAACTTTGATGCTATCAATTCAATGTTCTCTATTTAACATTGTTTGTTTCCCCTTTTTTCTCGGATAATAAGGTAAAAAATTACCCTGCTTTTATTTCCGTGCACTGTCATGTTACAAATCTACAACAAAAATAAGAATAAAATTAATGTAGCTCAACTCCACAACTTTTCCACATTTCAGTTACTATTAGGCTGCAGTCTTTTGAAAGTTTTTGTTTTGCTCCAACACACCTGTCAACTTCTTGTGCATTTTTTATAGCTTTCCTATGACCTCAGTTTTCACACAGTTTTTTAGTCTTACTGTGCAGTTTTACATGAGGAAGAGGTATGATTTTGGAATAAAATGAAAGAAGAGCTACATCCATTTTTCTGTACTAAGAGCATTATGACGCCTGTCAGTGACTATGGAGGAACACCATTATGCATGGAGCATTAACACATTAAGGCATTAATGACTCCTTTGAAACTATTCCTATCTGACTTTCAATTTCTATTGAAGAAGCCCATCATGCATATTAACAAGATTACCTGAATCGTTGTGTCTATAGAGGCGTCATTACTCAGACTCTCGACTACATGAGTACATCATTTAAAAAACCTCCCAAAGTAATAGTTCTGTAGCAAACTACGACTCTTCTGGAAGACAAATATAGCAATGGGCAAAACCTCAGTCTACAAAGGCTCACAGGACATATTAATGCTCAAAATCCCTTTGAAGCGAAACGAAAGATAATGATACAGAGATTGAAGGGGTTGGGGCTTAATGTTACTGCTCTCATGGGTTGAGCAAGTACTGAAGACAGGAGCTATGATTGCCTGGGATTTCTCCTGCCATATACCTATTCCTCCCTTGCCCCCATCTAATCTCAGTCATCCAACTCGCAAATAAGTCCTGTCAGTATGTCAAACATACAGCTTTCAAAATTCTCCCCAGATGCAGAAAAAAAAGCCAGTTTTGCAGGAACTGAGTGAGGGGAGTCAAGGATAAAGAGGAGAGAGTTTTGGAAACTTCTCTGGTGCCTGTGAATGCAATTCTGAAGCAGGACACACTTGGGAGGAAAAAAAACCTCAGAATGATTTGAGGAGAGGGGAAGGGACAGTACTTCAACTGAAATGGGCTGTACCCTATCTCCACGGCTTTTTGGATTGACTGCAGAAGTCAAGGCTACAGAATTGTTTATTAAAATGTACATGCAATAAACTAACAGTAGGACAGTTTCTGCATGTGCTAAGTCTCTAGTCAGTGGATATATTCAATATGTAAGAAAGAGGTGTGAGTCTGAACCCTTCACTTGAGTACACACTTGAGAAAATTGTAATAGAAGTATGCAGAAGGACATTTTTCCCACCTCACTTCCAAAGGATGGGTTTCTCCATTCTGGAAAAATAATGGCTGCTTAAGCAAACACACACCACCACCTAGTACCAGGTACTTACAAGGGCACAGGATACTAGGTTCACGTTTAGATGCTTCTTTGGAAGCTGTCATTTGCTGTTTGGATCATGCTGTACCATAAAACAGCTCTATGCCTTACAACTGATTTTTGGTGTCTTAAAAGGTACTAAAATAAGGCTTTGTTCTGGAATGTGAGGAAAACAACAAATTGTATGAACCTTGCCAGTGGTTGGAGCTTTGCAGTAGAAAAACAAGCAAAATCATAAGAACTCACAAAACAGAGTTAACAGTCATCTGCCAAAGCATCCCACAACCACTGAATAAATACAACTTAAAGCCAACCAGCTGATGAGGCATATAATCTCAGTTCTTGAGACTATTATTCAGAAATATCTGCTGCTATGCATAGTCTAGTGTGCACGGATTTAAGCAAAAGGCAGGCTTATTTGGTTAGTACCTGGCTACTACAGCAAAACAGCGGAAAATACCATGAAAATAATAAAACTCTCCATATAAACCTGTATGTGATTCTAACCAGCTCTTCATGCTGGTGAATTTCAAGAGGCTAGCAATGAAAAAAACCACCTGTAAGCTTAGGAAAAAAAAACCCACAGGGAAAAAATTTAAGAATAAATTTCATATCAAATACTGAAGTCAACTTCATTGGGAAAAAAAATCCAAATAAAAATAAGCGTGATTTGGGGCTAAAGGGGCTAGCAATCTCATGCAATCCTTCATCACTGCTTAGAAGTAAATATTAAAAGATACCTTCATAAATTAAGTCATAATTATCTTTGTAAGATTAATCTGTGTTCTGAATAAAGATTTTGATTTTCAACCTTTTTTTTTTTAAGTCTACTCACAAAGGCTAGAAGGTTAATATAAAGTTATCATACATTGCCAGAACTTCATTTTGCTTATCAGAAAATTACCAGTAGGCTTTTAATCAATGCAATTAATTTAATACTTCTGCACACACATAAACACAGTGTGTTTCTGCGAACTATCATAGTTCACATTTACCAGAGTTTTGGTGGGTTTAAATACATGAAAGTTACATATTGGAACTATGTGCCTGTAAGTGTTTAAGTTATTAGTTACATATCCCAGCCCCAGCTGGAGTTAAAGTCAATAGGGCCTAAAAAGGGATGACCGTGTACATTCCTGGTTCAGATCTTTTCACAACAACAGCTGGTCATTCAAAGAAAAGTGTCACCCTAAACATTCACTGGCCCAAGACGTGCCAATAATCTCTCCAGTAAAAGCAATGTCTAAGCTGTAAGAAATCTCAGCTTTCTTTTCAGGAAAAAGTGAGACCTAACAGATATGAATTAAAATATTTAGCTCCTTGAGGAACAAAAAAGAAACAAAACTCCAGAGTGTTGAAAGCATCAAAAGTGCCACGATAAGCCTTGTTCATGGTCATTAATGCAGAACTTTTGGGACTGGGTACAATTCTGCTTGCTTTCTTTATCCTGAAAGGCTCTGAAATGGTTTCTTTCCCACTTTTATTGCTTAATCTCTTCAAGGGATATCCTACCCTTCTACCAGTCACACAAGTATCACACTTCAGACCCTGGTGGCCCCAGAGAACCTTGCCCCAAGCTGAAAATAAGTGGAGAAGGGGAATCAGTAGTAAGTTCAAATAAAATTGCAGGAAAAATTTCTCATGGACAGAGTGTTAAGGTGCCAAGCATTTTTCAATAATAGGGCATTGTCTGGACAAAAATAAGACCAGCTTTGGGCTCAACAGATAACAACACAAAACATCTCAACCTAATGCCAGTAAACCCTGTTCTTCCAATAAGCTTGAAGGTCTTTTTGCTACAAAAAGCTATTAAAAACAAACCAAAAAAAGGTTTTAATTGCTTTGCACTCACAATTTCAATCCAGTTTAAAAATCAAACGTATCTTTCTTTAGAAAAAAATCCAATAGACCTCTCCATCATAACAGCTCAGAAGCAACAGAAATTAAAAGTATTGGAGTGAACATGGTGCTTTCTAGGCAAAGGTTAGATTTTTTTGAGGATTTCTGCAGCTTGGATCTCACCTATCACACTTTGGGTAGACAGACTACACAGCCAACATTTGTTGTGAAAACTCATATAATCACTAAGATGTTCAAAAAAATGAGAGCAGAAGACCAGACAATTACCCTTACAGACACATTTTCACTCGAGACATCAGATGGAATTATAGCAACTTCAATATGAGAGTTTGTTACGGGGTGCCACCTAAAGGGCTTTCTTTTATCGTATACTGACCTAAGATTGTGCTCCGTTTCCAGAACAAAGAACATTTACTTGATCACTTGTTTTTAGAAAGTATGTCCCTGTAAGCAAAGGCATTAATTAATAAAATATTTCTGAGAATTAGAAGTTCAGTCATGGAATGCTGTTTTAGACATTCACTCTTATCCCTTAACCTAGTCTCCACTGAATACTTGCAGGCTAACAGAAATAGTTCTCTCCCTCTTAGGACCCATAACATTCAGGAGCCAGACCTCCCTGACTCTTCCCTGTTCCGTTGCTCATAAGTGGGTTCCAACTTTGACAAAGAACTTGGGGTACTGCCAGTACAATTTATAGCTGTATTAGTAATCATCATATGGGGCCAGTTTACATTCTTACAGCTTGCCATTTGTAAAGGACAAATTAAATCATTTCAGTGTGATGGAGAGAGGCTCCATTCAGTCACATACCTTTCACTACCATCAGTGCCACCAGGCAAACGGAGAACAGGAGTTATCAATAAAGCTGCCCCACCTGGCTCTGCTGGAAGTTACTGAGGCAGATTTACAAGAGTACAACAGGGCCTTGAGAGGCATCACAGATGAGAAGAAAGAGATTAGGAGATTACAAAATTGTGGCAAACATGGTGGGACACAGCTGATAGTTATATTTCTATTGTTTTGGTTAAAGAAACATAGAAAAACAGAGAAAGGATTCATTTAGGTTGATCAAAGGAGAACAAAGGAATTCAAATGCGTAGTCAGCACATGACAATGTTCACAGAATCACAGAATGATTTGGGCAGGAAGGGACATTAAAGATCATGTAGTTCCAGCTCCCGTGCCATGGGTAGGAACACCTTCCACTAGACCAGGTTGCTTAGGGCCCCATCCAGCCTGGCCTTGAACACTCCCAGGGATGCGATCCATATCTTCTCTGGGCGACCTGTTCCAGTACCTCACCACTGTCACAGTAAAGGATTTATTCTTCATATCTAACCTAAAGTTCCACTCCTTCAGCTTGCATCCATTACTTCTTGTCCTATCAGTGCAGTTCCTGATGAAAGTTCCTGATGCTGGGGAAGAAAACTAGGAGTATGGCTAATCTATAATATCAAGAAGTCCAAACTGTAATGCAACATTATTGATACCTGGATCCAAATAATAGTCAAAACTCTTCCAGGAATTAAAAAAAAAATAAAACAAAAAAATGAAGCCCCTTCTTCCTGCCTTTAGTGCGATGCCAAGCCACCACTGGTGTCTCCAGCAGGCATGAACATGTCTTGTCTTCATCTGCTCCCTGCTGACCATGTGTATCAGCACACCAGTGTAGTTCCCTGGGGGAATGCAGTGGGATGTGACTGGTGCCATGAGAAACACCTCCCACAGTGAGACACAAGCCCATGTGTGCAGTAACATGCTGAAACACATTTTGCTAGTTCTTCAAATTCCCACTTTGCTGCATGACAGCAGATAAAACTCTCAAAAGATGGAGGGTACCCTAATCCATTCAATATACTAAGACATTAAAGAAAAATGTATCATTTGAAAACATTACAATCCCTTCATATTTTTAATCAGTACTATAAAAAGAAAGTGAGGAGGGCAGAGATAAAGACCACATTATACCATTTTCTCTAATCTAGCAACATACAACTGGATTTGAACTGAAAAATTTCATTAGATATTCAGAAGAAATCATTTCAGATATAATACACGGATTTTATCTTATCCTCTTTTTTTAGTTTTCTAAAATACTACTGGATTTGATAAAACCATCACCTAGAGAATCCTGGTAATTTTAAACTTAAACATTTTAAAAAATGGTATTAGACTTCCTCTTTAATGTAAAGATTTTTGTTTAGAAAAGGAATCTCAGGTGGATTACACTGAAAACCCTAAGGGGTGTCCAACCAACCAGCCACAGGTTTATTCACACTACTGATAAGTCTAAAATTCAGAGCAAAGGGTCAGAAGAGGAGAGTTGCCAGAGGAAACCCTTCCTGAAAGGGCAGTTAAAAAGTGCTTCATCTAACAATGCAGCAAAACACTTTTTTGACACACAAAACAATTTGTAGTCAAAGAAAACAGCTTCTGAATGGAATATGATTTTATGTTCACATTTATCAAAAAATGATTATGTCTGTTTCCACTTAAAAGAAACAAAGTTGCTATTTAATCTGAGGTACAGCACATAACTTCTGTGTGCTTAGTCTGTGCACTTGGACAATAATCTGTTCTCACTTTTTTATTAGGCGATTTCATATCTATGTAACATACCTGAATATTTACATAATATATGGATTTACACTACAAATCTAACAACAAAATTTTTCAATCAAATTGAAAGAAAGACAACAGATACGAAGTTCTGTAAACCACTTATGTTCTAAAAACTTAAGTAAGTTTAAAGCAACTAATGACTTTCATCAATTATGCTATTTTTCTAGAAGAATTTATAAAAAGAGATCACAGATCACATTTCTTTCTGGTTCACAGCAGCCATCCCAGTACTTAAGATGATAAAAGAAACCATATCTCTTTTTTCAGAAACATACAAAAAGGAAAAATAAATTGTTCAAGTTCTGACAGGCACTATATAGAAGCAGAAGCCCTTCCAAGAAGACATTATGCACACTGTTTGGGGAACAGTGAACACACTCAGTGTGGACATAAACGTGGAAAAATTGTCAATCAGTGCTACACTTCCAGTTTGACCAGTTCACTAAGACAGTGCTCAAGAAGGACACTTCTGGACTGTGAAGTGGACAGGATTTTATCTTGCTTTTCCTTTCAGGCATGCTGGCTTGGCTTAGTGCAGTACCTCATGAGATGCACCCGATGGCTCAAATATCTCAATAGGCCACAGCATAAAGCTCTGCAGACACAGTGGCTTGTGGCTCAGTGACACGTCAGCATGGTTTGGGAACAAGGTAATTTACCCTAAACTATGTAGACGCCAATCAAAGCAAAAACATGAAAGCTATCAGTGATATACATGATGATTCTGATATGATAATTAAGCAACCACATACTACTGGAAGTTATTTTTATTAAAAATTCAAAGTTTTTTTTAAGCAGTGTATCAAATGCATATGCATCAAACAATATATATAATCAATTCAGTGCAGAGCGGGTATAAAATGTAGTCAACTGCATTTAAAAAAAACCCCTTTTTACCCCATATAAAATAAACCTCACCTTCCTTTAAACATCAACAATCCATTTACAATCAATCAAAAAAACAGGCAAGAATAATAAAGTGATGCACTAACTAATTTCATCTACTTTTACATCTACAAAAGCAATACTTTTAAGAGAGAAATTATTAACTAACTACTCCTTAACAAGCTATCATACAACACGGAAAGAGAAGCCATAAAAAATTAAGCTGGTAAGGGACTACTGCCACGTTTATTAACTCGTTTTCTATCAAAGTTCATCAGTCTTGCTTCTGTGTATTCCACAACACCAACGAAAGCACAACAGCTATCAAAAATACTTATTTCCACGGGTTTGTTGCTAGTACCATTTCCCTATTACCACTAGGTGGTGATAGTTTAACACAGATCAGCTTTCATTCTGTTAAAATCAGTGTAAACTGCAACTGGAGAGTATCATTTCAAATAAAATTTAAAGGTCCTCTCTGCGTACTAAAAAAGAGCAACACTTAATCCTTTTAACTGCGTAAATTGCTGTAGCAAAGACTTACCTGCTTCAGTCACATCCTTTCACCCTGTTCTTATCCATTAAAACACTTATAGATGCCTTGAAGAGAACTTGGATCATTCACTCAAAACAGCCTTTCACCTTGTTTCTGGCTGAGTCACACAGCTCTTGTATGCTCTACAGTCTTTTTGTAGCAGATGCTTCTAAAAAATCGTGACAGTTCTATCTTTAAATCCTTTTTCCACAGCGCTACTTGTAAAGCTGCTTCCACAAGTCTATTAAGGCCCTCAAAGGTGAGGCTGCCGCTTTTTATTTGCTTCAAGCTCTCCTCTAGATTCCTAGGGCAGTTGAAATAGATTGCTTTTAGATAATACCCATGTCACTGCACTTTTTCTCAGAATGTTTGAGTCATAACTTTCCCCCAAGTTCATTCAGCCACAAAACCTAATCACAAGTGCCCCTGTCCAAAAGTAGCTCTGCAAAGCCCAAGATGAAATCACTTCTCTTAAAAGGCTTGCCCACCAGGCACACCTGAGCCCTGTTACCCTCCTTGGCTGCAGCTGTAAAACATTGCTTGGTTTGGATGGGGATGGGACATCTGTGTCTAAGTTATTTGCTAACGTAACATGTTTTCTAGTAAAGTTGTTTCTCTTTAACTCACACCCAATTTCTGCCCTGTAGTTTATAGCTCAGTGCAAATAGACAGTTTGGAATGAACTAAGTATAATTTATGTCAAGGAAATGGGGAAGAAGGATATAACAAGTACATTAGTTAACAGCATGGCTTAAATAGGTTTCAAACTAAAGCTGAGAAACTTCTACTTAAACCACAAGCAATCCAACATAAAAAATCAATAGGAAATCAAGATTTACAAAGCAGTAAAATGCATGGATCATTTCCCAAAAGAGATAGACTTTCTCACTAGACTGAGAACCATGCTGTTCTCAAGTCTGCATCACTCTGTCATGAAAGAGCACATCAGAGAATGATAAACTCATGAAAATAAAGAAAACAAACCCAAATCCTTAATTAAATAACTCCATCTCCTAAAAACGTACTCTTTCTCAAGCAACCTATAAAACCATCTGTCAGTTCTTACATTTTCCTGATATTCCACCTTGCCCCACGGTTCAGGCTAGTGCCTCTTCCATGACACAGGGCATGAATTGTACAGTACTCAGATTTTTCACCTGGATTCAAAAATGTTTTAAGCTAGCAGAAGACCGAGACCTTGGCCCCAATTCTGTCCTGCAGCAAGGAATTCAATGGATCAGTTATGGCTTGTACAAAAACAAAACCAAAATCCCATGAGAAAATTCAATCCACAAGTCAATCTTGTATTATTTAAAAAAAA
>VWZT01013711.1:370063-432172 GCA_013397055.1 Pachycephala philippinensis
TTTTAAAAAAAAAAAAAAAAAAAAAAAAAAAAAAAGAAGGTGCACAAATTAAAATCTGTCTTTGTTCAGTGCTTGATCTGTTTCCTTTCAATTGATAAATTTTCTTTTTGGCCTTGTGCTGGTCTAAAGACCATTGCAGTTAATACTGGTAACAAAGCTAAACTTTCTAAAGAAGGGGAAATTAGAAACATCCAACACAAGTCTGCACCATTCAGCACCTGGTCAAATTTCTAGGATCTCTTAGTAATTCTTAGTTTTAGAAGCACTGCTCAGATTCCCAGGGAAGCTTTCCACACAGCTAACCATTTTCACTAGACGTGTTTCTGCTGCATTTCTATAGGATCCTGTTTCAGGGAAGGAATTGGTGTTGGTATTGTTTTTGCTGCCACCTGTCATGGTCCCTTACTTCATTTTGAAAAGAGAAATAGGGGCCAAGTCTCATTCCTTCTGGCTGCAAGAAATATCACCTCCTTTTCTCGGTTTGTATGATACAGATTTTCTTCCACTGAGTTAAACTCACAGTACTGTCACTTAGTGTAAATGAGACACCAAAAAGGGCATTTTAAAGCACCCCAAGCACAAAATAAATGCTTGAATAATATCATCAAATGTTGTTTCAAAAAAAAACCACCAGCAAACAAACAAACCCATGAGGGAAAATAATAATAACCTCAGGCAATGTCCACAGTGAATTCCAAAGTATAAATAGCTCAGTTGAAGGCAGAACAAAAGTTGGGATGTGTTATCATGCAGCTGAGCCAAAAATAAAGCTTCTTTGAAAATGCTTTAGAGAATCTCGTAATTCTTACAAATCTTAATGCCTTAATCTTTCCCTTTAACCTTTCTCCAGCTAGATAAAAGGAATTAAAATAAAGCTTCTGATTCTGAGGAACAGAATGTTTGGTATCTATTGTTGATAAAATGAAGAATAATAAGCCTTTGAACATTGCTTGACCTCTCCTGTTGTATCAACCTAAAGATAGCATTTTTGTAGGTATTACATAATTTCAGTTCTAAAGTAGAAAAATTCTCCAATAGAAATTTTCCTTTGGTCATTTTTCTACAGTAATTGATGTAAAAAAAGTCAAAGGTATGAAATAAAATATATATTTGATTATTTTAATATTTACCTTGAATTTCAGTTGCTAAACAAGTCAAAACTATTGAAGTCTTAAGGAAGCCGCAACTGAAAAAGACTCAAAGAAAATAAAATTGTTTTCCCTTTATTAGGACCAACATCAATCATAGATGCCCAATCCTGTGCATGCTAATGAGATTGCAAAATGGCAACACAAAACAAAAGAAGTCAACTAAGAGAGGTTGTCCCTGTCCCTTCTTTGGGCTTCTTTCTATTTCCCTCAAATAAAAGAAATTCGTATTCAGTAGGTATGGTGTGAGCACCCTCTCAACACAGTGTAGTTTATTCTGAACACTTGATGATACTTTCAGAAGCAGAAAAAAGGAAGTTCCTCTTTTCTTCTCTTTCATATGATATAACTAAAATTATTTCGGATATTTAGACTACCTTTCCTGTTCATAGTAGAGATGGTGTCTCCTCTTACTTCAAAAAATACAGTAGGTCTTTTCATTCATTAACCAGGCCTACTTTTGTATTTATCCTTTCCTGAAACCAGATAGGAGAAGATTGTTAATAATATGGTGCCGAGATATACAGGATATTAATTATAAAGAATCTAATGTCTCCATGTAATTTTATATTAGTCCATGAAGTGCTCTGAAAAACACAACCTGATAGGATGTCTGATTGATTCTTAAATCAGTCACTTCATGAGCAATGTAAGGTGGAATTTATTGCCAAAACCAAAGAATGCTTAAACAACTAGCATCTCCTAAACATCTGTGTATTCATTCTTCACCCAGGAAATGCAAAATGACTCAACTTCAAAAAGATTATATTCCTGAAGGGGAGTATTTCAGAAGGGACAATTCTTACTGCATTTTCACAGTTGAAAAGACTCTCCTTTACCACACAAGAAACTAGTCTTCCCTTCTTCAGAAGCATCAAGTGCAAGATTTCCATACAAACTCCATTAATCATCTTAGAGCTGTTGGTAAGAGATAAGCAGGACATTTTCTGTGGGAGATGATACTGGAGCCACAGAGGACACCACTTATCGACATCACTAAAGACACAGAGCTTGAATCAAATGACATAGAGAGCCTTTAATATGGTGGGACCTTTTGTCAAAACTTGAGAGTTGTTTTAGGCCAAAAGGCCCTATCTGAACATTTCTCATTGCATTTTTAGTTTGCAGAATGAGTTTTTTCCCAAGTGAATAACTTTCTGTATATATTGTGTATAGTACTACTTGCTGATTTCATGGCATTTTGAATGTGTGCTCTGTGGCGGTGCTGCTTTAAAAAGAAAAGCAGGGTAAATAAGTTATTAATCATAATTTGCATCCATTAATTTCTTTCCAAATTCGCTGACCAGATGAAAAATGTGCCAGAGCTTTCCTGAAGATGATAAATGAACTACAACTCAGTAAAAAAAAAGGTATGGAAAAAGCAGTGTGTATCTAATTCATTAAGGTAGGCATTAACATCATGATACACCTTAGTATGAAGGAGAATTATTTTTAATTATCTCTTCTGAGCATGGTTTACCCTGAATAGCTGCAGTTTTGGTACTCCTACCACCTACTCATTACAACTGCTCCAAAACAGCTTCTAAGAACATTTTCCTCACTTAGAGAGACTGGGAAAAAAAAAAATATATATTTCATTCAACTGAAAGAATTTGTGGCTCTACAAAATCAACATCAGTTGATTTTTCTCATAATACAGGAACAAACCCAAGTTACTCTATTTGAAGCTCTTGTCTTTTTAACTTGTATTTTGTACCAAACATCAATTTTCCTAGCTGTTAAAAATGAAAAAAAAAAAAAAAAAAATTTCATTGAATGTTTTAGGTTGGAAGGGTCCTTAAAAAGTCTCTAGTTCCAACCCTCCCACCATCCACTAGACCAGCATGCTCAGAGCCCCATCCAGCCTGGCCTAGAACACTTCCAGGTATGGGCATTCTACAACTTCTCTGGGCAACCTGGGCCAGTGCCTCACGATCCTCATCATAAAAAAATGTCTCCCTTATTTCTCATTTAAACCTAGTCTCAGTTTAAAGCCATTCTCCCTTGTCCTATCAATACATGCCCTTGTAAAAAGTCTTCCTCCAGCCCCCTTTAGGTACTGGAAGGTTGCTTCATGCTCCCAACTCTCACTGCCTGTCTTCATAGCAGAGGTGCTCCAGCCCTCTGATCATCTTTGTGGCTCTCCTCTGGACTCCTTCCAATAGTCTTTTTATGTCTTTTTTATGTTGGGGTTTCCCAGGGCTGGATGCAGCACCCCAAATGAGGGCTCATCAGAGGGAAGCAGAGGGGCAGAATCACCTCCCTTGACCTTCTGGCCACGCAGCTGTTGATGCAGCCAGGACGGGGTTGGGCTGCGAGCACACATTACTGGGTCACGTTGAATTTCTTGTCAACCAACACTCCCAAGTCCTTTCCTCAGGGCTGCTCTCAATCCGTTCCCCTTACAGCCTGTGCTTTTGCTTGGGATTGCCCTGATCCAGCTGCAGGACAGAATCACAAAATCATAGAATGGGTCAGGTTGGAAGGGACCACAGTGGGTCACACGGTCCAACCTCCCTGCTCAAGCAGGGCCATCCTAGAGCACATTGCACGGGATTGTGTCCAGACACTTCTCGAGTATCTCCAGTGAAGGAGACTCCACAACCTCTCTGGGCAGCCTTGCATTTGGCCTTGTCGAGCTTCATGACATTTACATGGGCCCATCTCTCAAGCCTGTCCTGGTCCCTCAGCATGGTATCCCTCCCTCCAGTATGACAACCACATCACACACTTGGTGTCACTGGCAACATCTTTGGGGTGCATTAAGCAGTTCTCTCAATCCCAAACCATGCTTTTCCAGTTTTGGATCAACCACCAGAATTAATATCTGGCTATTTTCAGATCTCTACTCACAGGCACTAGCAAAGCTGCTAGTAATGTCTCAGTAATGCTATTTATATGAAAAGAATAGGATTTCCTTGGACAGTTGTTGTGGTGTTTTTCTTTCCAAATTTGTAGGGAGGTATCCAGTTTTAGAGATGACAGGAAAAAACCAGATTGCTCACATTCACTGAGCAAGTGGCAGCCTGGAAGATCTGCCACTGAGGCCAATCTCAGCAGCAATTGACTGAGCCTCTGTGTGTACCCCCGGGAGACCCCGCCCATAGGTGAACGAAACTCAATGCCGTTTGCCTCTTTTAAGTTTTTCTGTCACTTGAAGCAGCTTTCTTTCCTCTGCACTCCAGGGGGGAGCTAGATGCATGCAGTTCACTCTGAATAAGCGGTGAGAAGTTCACAGTTCCCAAAAATAGCACTGTGTACAGGCAGTAGCTGTGTCTCAGAAGCAATGCAGCCCTGCTTACATGGCATAATGCCTGCTATAGTTAGCATTGCTTAGTCGGCTAATTAGCCGAGTGAAGGTCCTGCATGAGCACTGGCATATTATTTCCCACTGCAGAGTTAACTCAGCTGTGATACCTCTGCATAATTCATCACTGTCCAGAAAAAGAGCTGGATTCCTGGTATGTCTGTATGGTGATGATCAAGCAGATTACTAACAAATATCTATACATCCATCTCTGTGGTTTGACCCACATTTTGCTCCTACGCTGATAAAGTGAAGGAAGAAATTCTGTTCTTAGTTTACATGTCTCAGGAAAACATATATTCAGTGAATATTTTACCTTAAAACATCAGAACATATACTCGCACATTAAAAAAAATGGCTTATTACAGGCTCACAAACTCTAACTGTCCCTTTTTAATATATTTTTATAGTTCTAAACCAACTACTGTATTTTAAATAAGTCATACAACAGAAGCTACTACAAAATTGAAAGAATATTTATATTGTAAGAAAAATATGTAAGCAGAACCACTGAACTTTTCCAAAGCATAGTGCTCTGATACTTTTAACTTATGTAATTAATTCAAATACGACTGCTTTATTACATCCTTTTGACATTTAATTTACTAAAATAGTACATGATAATGATCCAAAAATATTACTTGAGGGAAATATCTTATTATATTACCAATGTAAGTGGCCATGTTTTTTCTCTGGCAATGACTGCTTTTTATGGAACAATTATAAATAAAGGAATCTATGAACTCACACAGTATTTTGATAAGCAGTTTTTCCCTTGGAAAAAATCTAGAAAATGACAGCATTTACTAAATTAATGAAAAATAAATATATAAAACTTCTTATCTGGAACTTGAAAATCTTGATAAAACTTGAAATTAAGATAACTAAAAATGATTAGAAAATTCACCCCGAGGATCCCATAGAGCATTCCTAGGTGTTTAGAAAAGCTGAGAGATTCAATGTCTATGAAATGCAAAATTTTCATTTCCCCACAGCCTTTTCCTCAGTGAAGTAATCTATTTCTGGCATAAAGAGGGGTTTAAATGTTATTTCTGAATTGGCAGAGATTTTACTCAATTTTCAGAAGTGCATCTTATTACAAAAAGTGAAAGGCAACAAAGAACTGAACTCAAGCTCTGTTTTGCAGCAGGCAGAGGCAAGAACAAAGGCACCTGCACTTCTCTGAGGAAGGTTAAGAATATTCCTACAAGTGACATTAAGCAAAAAGAATAAATCATTTCCTGCACAATCCTCCCAGAGCCTAATGCAATGAAAGGCAGCTGACAATCAGACTTCTGCTCTGACAAGAGATGCTACATCCTATAGTTAACTTCAAATTATGTTATGAGCTACTGAAACACACTGATGTATGTCTCTGTTCTGTTAAAATTCAATAAGTTTTCAATTTTACTTCTAGTTCAGCTTGAGTTAAGGAAGATCAAACCTAAAAATTGCTCAAAAATTTTCATGTGTATCTTGTCCCTAGAAACAGGACTACGGTACCCTGGTGGTTACTGTAAACAAAAACATAACCACTCAGTTTGAGATGTCATGCAGAAGGTCACTCCTCCAGGACGGCATGACAGTCTATAGTGGGGGGGACCAGTGGATCAGAGGACAAAGCCTTGCATCAATTTTATCTGCAGTTCCCAAATCTTCAGAATCTCCAATCCTAGTGTGAAGTAAACTGTATATTATGCAACCACAAACTGACAGCCAGAGAAAGTACTACTGTAGGACATTTTTAACACTCAGTATAGACACTGCGGAGAAGAAGCCAGACATATGTTTATATGAAAAAATAACCCAGAAATCAAGAATTTAATTGCTGTCTAAGAAGCAACCTCACTGAATTGTAGTGCCTCACATAATTGTGAAGGAGTTTCATACAAGTTGAAATTACTTATATAATATACCAGCTCTACACATCCATGAAGTTTATGATCATTTATTCAGAGATATTTCATAAGCTCAATATTGCTATTATTTAAAAATTATAAGATCGGGATATAAAGCAGCTGCCATTTCAAAGATCTGATCAAAAATGGATAAATGGGCTTTATGATACTGGAAGAAGGCAAGAAAATTCTCCTTTTTGCATTAGAACTTTGAGGACTTGTGAGAAGGACATATTTTGGATATGTCTTTATTCATGGCCCTTTAGAGGAATGTTGTAGCCCCTCATCAATCAGGAACCCAGCAGAGTTTGCTCTGTCCTGAGGCATTGTCTTCCTTCACAAGTTTTCCTTTGGGGGTTTAAGCTATACCATTTTTCTTCTGGATTGGTGACTGAATGGAGCAATTTGTTATCCCAACCAAATAGCTTTTGCTAGCTTTTTTTCAATCACGAGATCCAGGATCTGACGTAAAAGAGCAGCAAATATTGTCCACCTCAATTTTTGCATGGCTTTCAACACTGTCTCTCACAACACTGTCATACGTAAACTCAGGAAGTGTGGGTTGGATGAGTGAACAAGTGGGATGATTTAAAAACTGTCTGGACAGGAGATCCCAGAGTCATATTCAGTGGCACAGGGTCTAGTTGGAAGCCTGTCACTAGTGGTGTCCCCCAAGGTCCAATACTGGGCTCAGTACTGTTTAAGTTACTGATCAATAACTTGGATGAAGGTCCAGATGCCTCCTCAGCAAGTTCACTCATGACATAAAGCTGGGAGAAGCTTTGGTCTGATCCCCCTGAGAGCTGTGCAGCCCTTCAGGAGGACCTGGACAGGTTGGAGAGATGGGCAGAAAGGAACCCATTTGAAATTCAACAAAGGCAAACGCAGGATCCTGCACCAGGGGAGGAATAACCCCAGGCACCAGCACAGAAAAGCAGCTCCACAGAGAAGGACCTGGCGGCCCTGAGCCAGCAGTGCCCTTGTGGCCGAGAGGGCCAATGGTATCCTGAGTGCATTAGGGAGAGCATTGCCAACAGGTTGAGGGAGGCGATCCTGCCCCTCTACTCAGCCCTGTTGAGGGACATCTGGAGTGCTGTGTCCAGTTCTGGGCTCCTCAGTACAAGAGAGACATGGAGCTCCTGGAACAGGTCCTGAGGAGGGTGACAAAGATGAGGAAGGAACTGGAGCATCTCTGTTATGAGGACAGGCTGAGGGAGCTGGGCCTGCTCAGCCTCAGAAGAAACAGAGAGGGGACCGCCTCAATGTCTGTCAGTACCTGAAGGGTGTCAGGAGGATGGGGCCAGGCTCTGCTCAGTGGTGCCAAGCAATAGGACAAGATTGTTCACTGCCAATACTGCTATCACACTTCTTGCTGTGTCTATACCAATACTGAAAGCTCATGGAATAAAACCTTTATGAGGGATTCAGATCTTTCCATAAATTTCTCCATTAATCCCATCAGGTAGGCTAAATAATATCAAACCTGCTTTGCAATTCTTTCTTTCAAACCGCCATGTTTAATAAATTATTGCTCACTATGACATACAAGATTTTCCAGAACAACCTAAGGTTATGCTGATGTCATTGACTGCAAAGTATTAATCTTAGTACTTACCCAAATTGCAGAATACAAATGTATCAATTGTGTATCAATTAAAATTACACTGCTTAGACAGTTTATAATGAGAAAGAAAAATCACATGTTCATATACTCAACTTTCTTTGTGCCAACGCATTATCTTTGTCCCATTAAAGAGCTTTATGCCATCTGCACCATCTGTGATACCAGCTGGTACAGCGGTCCAAAAATATCTCTTTAATTATAGTATACTAATTAGTTTTTAATATAGATTCAATTGTAGCTTAAATGAATTATAAAAATAAATTTATATTGGGGTTTTTTCCCATTTCTGTGATTTGATTTTGGTAATAAAAAAACTAAAACTTTCTGTTCTTTTCTGGAGATTTTGAGATTATACAGTTTGAATCACATAAAATGAAGTCAATAGTTAAAATGAGGTTATAAGTTAAATAAGGTAGGTATTGACACCATGTTCAAAATGAGACACTAACCATTTCTAGCAAAATTGAAATGTTATTTTGTTATTATTTATTATTCAAAAATCACAGAATCAACTAAAAAAATGAATACTTTTCCCCCAAAATGCTCCTTCTAAACAAATACAATATACATTAAAAAGGTAATTTTACAAAGCTAACAGTTGGGTGATACTTTGTTTTCCTACATAAAGACTTAACTTATCAGAATAGGGTTATTTATATAAAGCAAATTGAATGAAATTCCTTTTAAAATGAGACTTAATAGCAAGATTCTCCATCATTCCAGCAAGCCAAAATTCAGCATCACAGAGTTAATTAACTGAAAAGTGTACATCCTTCTGTACCCCTCACCCCTTGTAACTTTGGGATTGATGCTTAGATCAATGACATTACCCCTGCTTTTAAGCTGAACTACAAGCAAAGATCTGAGTATTATGTTATGAATCCTCCCCATGCAGAAATTCTGATGTATATATTAATTACATAGAAAGTATACATCAAAAGAACCCTACCGTGATCATGAATCATAACAGCATTAGTTCAGCCCCTTTCTACATACGCATTATGGTGCAACCTTTTAATGACATGATGATGTGCTTTAGTTTGAACAGGAGTTTCTTTTGATAAGTTAATTTAATTCACGGATATTAGCCATTTACCAAATTCAAAACTTCACACTTTCCTTATTTTGTGCCCCTATAACTTACTTATCAAACATTATTGAAAATCTGAACTGAACACAGAGTTCTCTGATGTTCATCACTGCAGTGTCTGAGTGCTTCACAAACATTACTACATTTATATTCAAAATATCCTTATGAGATGAGAGGTTATTATTATACCTACTTTATGCAGAGCAGAGGCACAGTGAGATTAAGATCAAAGGTATTGACTAATTTGGGCACTTGGAAGGAAACTCATGGAAGCTCATTTTCAAAATGCTTAATACACAGCCTTTCATATATGTTCAAAGCCTAGTTAGTAATGGTGCAACTGCTCAATATTCTGCAAGTCAAACCCCAAGGATTCACTCAGAAAACAAGAAACAACATAGCGTCAATACCTGAAATTTGTCTTAACTGACTCCTTTCACATCACATCAGGGCAGGTTTAGGTTAGATATCAGGGTATCAGGAAAAGGTTTTCACCCAGAGGGTGTTTGGGCACTGGAGCAGGCTCCTCAGGGAAGGGGTCACAGCATGAAGCCTGACAGCATTCAAGTGTTTGAGCAACACTCGTGGGCACACAGTGTGATTCTTGGGGTGCCCTGCACAGGGCCAGGAGTTGGACTCGATGATCCTGATGGGTCCCTTCCAACTCAGCATATTCTATGATTATATGACACAGGGGCTCTGTGGGAGAAGAAATCTCATTTTCCGGCATAAATTAACCATATGGACCTCTTTTCTTTTTTGTATCCTGTTTTGTTCACTATTTTCTAAATTGCTTATTCAACAACTATGGAACTGCACTGTTTATTTAGTAAAAGTAGAGGGGGTTTGGTTTCAGACAAATTTGACAGCTAGGAAAAAGATAAACAGATAGCTGCAGTAGGTTACTATGTCCCCATATAATTCAAAACTAGAAGGAAATGGAGTAACTTCCGTGTTTTCTCACAGCAGAGAATATTGAGATTCAGAAACACAAGAATGGATTTTATGTTATTGTAGGGACATACTGTGATGATTCCCCTACTCTGTCTAAGTTTGATTTTTCTCACTGGTCACTTTTCATCTCAGTTTCATCAGAAGTCGTATGAATGAAAGGTCTTAGTTTAAGCAGTGAAACTATCACAGCTTGGAAAGGGTACCTCTTGTCAACTGAAGAGTCTTCAGTTAAAAAATTTTACCTCTCAACCAGCAAAGATAAACACAAATGTGCAAAGATAAACATAGAGACATTTATGACAGCTCTGCTGATAGATGCTACAGTCAAAAAAGCTGTAATATTTTTATGGCTTTAAATATATATATATACATTAAGTGTAACAAGAAAGTCAGATGTAGTGATGCTAATTATATTCAGAGGAACTTGGTGATGTGAGCTGACAGAGGTTTAACGACGATGAATTCTTGCTGGCAGTCCTTCTTGCCGTTACATTCAAGACAACTTGAACCTATGCATAGGCTTAGGCTGGCAGGAGGTGATGAAACCAGCTGCACCTTACTATTGCCCTGGACCTTGAATTCTTGTATTGTCAGAAAAAGGTTTTCTCTACTGTTGAGATTAATAAGCCCAACCCTTTCAAGTATCTTACTTTTACACTCACAAGACCAAAGATAACAAAAATTAACTGATGTACTAGAAAAGGACTTTCAGTATTAGAGGTATTGAAATTTTTCAACTTTTTCACCTATTATAATTTTCCTTTTCCCACCCTGGATAACAAAGAAATCAGGTTGGCCTCAAACATGGAAGGTTGCAGAGAACAGTATAAAAAGCACATAGGTAGCTCAATATTTCCTGCACCATTTTCTGCGACATAAGTGAAGCCAGGTATGCCTTCTGCTTTCCTGCACAGTACAGGCTTGCTGGCATTTGGCTGGGGTGATCTGGAAAATTCAGTTGCACTGTTGCCACATATGACTAATATTGTCATTGAGCCCACTAAACATTTAGATGGCTTGGTGAAAAACTTCACCTCCTTATTGACTTTTTATTAGTTTCTTGCAGACAGAAAGGATGAGTAAGAAAGTTACAGAATAACTGAGAACGCATCTCCTTGCCAAGAAGATAATGCTACAGGGAGGAACAGCAGGGAGGTGCCAGCAGGAGAGCATTACTGCAGCAATAAAAAGCCCCACATCTTCCCACTTACTCCTTTTGGGCTGAAAGAAGGGCAAATCTATCCTACCAGAACTGTTGTGCGCCCAAACTACCAAGACCACACTGCAGCCTCCCATAGAAACAAGTATTTAAATTAAAGGGGGAAGAGGGGGAGGGATGGTGGGAGCAAACAAAGCAACACGCAATTCTGTCATTCCCTACTGTTTTTCCCTCCTTTCTTCTGCCCTAACTTTTCACTTCTGAGATATGCTGGGTTTCCTTTTGTTTTGATCTTTTGTGAAAAGTTATCCAGTCATAATGATTCAGCAAGACAAAAACAAAACAAAACACAATAAAACAAAAAAAACCCTGGTTTTGCATACTTCTTAAGAAGCTGCTTCTGTCAGCTACCTTGATCTGCAATAGAAGTGCTCCTTCCAGTCACAGGATTTTTTCCAGGGACAGATGCTTGCAAACGCAGTTGTGTTATACTGCACTAATACCCAGTAAACTCGGTAAACAAAATGCAGATATCGCCAACCACCACAACAAATTCAGCTCTTTATGAGCCATAGCATTTATAAAAAGACATTCAGAGCTCTCATTTAATCTGGAATACTCTCAGTATATTTAGTCATTTAAATTGCTGGAATAATGCCCAGATGGAAAGTGGCAAGTGATTTAAAGATTGATTCCATTTTCTAAGTATGCCATGAATATAAAAGTCCTTCCACTTAATCTAATATGCTTCTTTGGCCTATTAGTTTTGGATTGATAAAATGTTTTTAAATAAAAAATCAGCAGTTGGCAGACACAGTAAAAATCAAAGATACTGTGCATACAGAGACTTTAGAGAAATATATATTGGTTTCTTAAAGGATATATTTAAGTTTCCAAAAGTAGTGAACCTCTACCATTTATTGTATTCCAAACCTCTGATTGCTACAACTTGATTTTTAGGTAATAGATTTTCAATATATTAGCAACACTTCTTTTTTTGATTTCTAAAAATGGGACACCGACCTTTGCGTAAAAATGAAGGAAAATACGGGGAAGCAAAATTAGACATCAGATTCTCCAATGGAGAGGTCAGAACTTCATAGCTTGCTTTCATGTTCAGGGAATATAATTTCAACGTTGTAGTGCAATGGATAATTTTCAAATATCTGCATAATATTGAAGCAGTAACTCCAATTTTGCTAGAGAAACAAGAAGAATTAGAGAAACAATTATATTTCTGGTATAACTAGCTGATAAAAAAGTAGATAATCAGCTATTCCTTATGTTCTTCAGCCCAATTTAAGAAGATGGTATGATTGTGTATTAATAGTTTAAACTGATTGAACAATAAGGTGATCATTGGCAGTAAGTAGAATAAGCAGGATTAATGATCTCAATAGAAAAATAAAATTTCATTACATAGAGTCCAGAGTGACATTCCTGGAAAGGTTTCAGTCAGCTTGATGGCTCCCCATGCTTTTTGTATGAAAAGAAAACACACATTTGTGATGATTATTCAAAAACTAAGCGGTTAATAAAAAGGGTCTGTTCACAGCTCTTAATTAGAGCTAATTTAAAATTGTGCACTCTTAGGACCCTTATGCAAACTGCTTTGTGCTAGCACTGGTCAGTATGAAGAGAAAGAGACACAAAGAGAAAAAAAGCTCAGGAGTTCAAGGTGCTGTTGAGCAAATGCAGAGCTTTTAGGCAGCAATCTGCCATGAGTTAAGGCTTCACCTTCCAGCATCCTGGCCCTCCTGGTAATGGCAATGCCGAAATTAGAACGGTGGCAATTGCAGGAGACCGTAAAAATCCATTCTGACATGAAGGAAAGAAACCTCCAAGAGAAAAGGAGAAACAGACCTTGTTGTGTAGCGTTTATATATCCAGGGAAGCATAAAGCAGAAACTCCATTCAGGGATACACCCACATCTTTCTGAGCCTTATTTCTCAGGGGTTAACTGTGGAGCACGTTTTATCCTTTGAATGTCAAACCCTTAGGAAATCTGATTTCCACAAAATATCATTCTCCTTACATTACAGGCACATTCACTCTAAGAACTGACTTCATAATCTGCACTTTGCAACTTGCTATCTTTGTATTAAGCATCTTTAAAAACTTAGTTATGGATAATACTTAGTTTTATAGGCACTAATAACTGTTTCAAGGGCTCTAAAGATGCATGTATGAATTCTCCCCAGACTGTAAACTAGTGGTTATTGCAAGAGTTCAGCCACTTTATTTTAAAATTTGGAAATGTTTAAAAACCCTGTAAGAACAGAGTAAAGCTGCGAGATTTTTCATAATGACTGTGGCCTCTAACTATTAATTTTAAAATGTTAATAAGAATTAAAAATTTCATAAGATATATTTTCACAGGGTGTTTCTTATGAGAAATACAGGAGAGTGATTATTGAACTTTCTCTATCCAAAAATGATGCGACTTAATTTTATACATACAAAAGTGTGTGTCAGAGCCTCGCATTTTCATTAGCTATATGCACCATTCCATTTGACAAGTCTATACACAAACACACAGTAAAACCCCTTTTCAAAACATTAATCACTCTGGAATGATTCTAAATTGTGAGAATCAATGTTTTTCCAATTCCCATTTTAATGATCTGAAAGGCAGCAAGAATTCCTAAATACTACACTTCCCTGTTAATTTGTGACATTAACTGTTACTGCTGCCCTGAAGAGAGTATTAGAAGTCTTACTGAAATTAGATCTCTCCGTGCTACAAATTTAAAAGAAAATTATGTTCACCAGGGAGAGCCTCTAATTTTATTGCCATGATTTGTCTTTCAGAGTTAGCATTTGGCAAGAAGGGGAAAAAACTACAAGGTGCCCCTTTCTGTCAGGTAACTTAATACTCGTTTGTCTGAGATTATAATGGGTGAACATGCTTTAGTGTAAAGCAAAAGAAAAAGTATTTAAAATAGATTTAAATATTCATCTTTTTTCCTTTTCTTAGCATTTTTACAACAGTTTTTTCCTACCTAGTATATATATACAACTACATCTTTAATGTGAAAAATTATTTAGCTAAGAATAGAATCCTATGTTGGTTTCTAGGAAAAAATTTGAAATAAATAAAAATGTCCACTTAACAACACTTTTACATTTAAATAGAGTATATTCCCATTTTCCATCCAGTTCAGTGAGTTGAAAAAATATATATATACAATGTATTCAATATTTGTTCAGAAGGTAAAACTTTTGTGACATAAAATGGATCATTTACACAGAGAGCCAGAAGGTGTAAGGCAACGTGAAACCTTGACTTCTTAAAGCCAAATAAGAAAACAGTGCTAATTCACAGCGGTTCATTGTAATTAAAGAAATACCCAAAGCAATTGAGCAATGTTCATTAATTCTGAAAAAATATCATTCAAAGACACAAAGTGAATAAGCTTTTTTCCCTGTAAGTTTTCCTGGGTCTAAGTTCCAGGTAGCAAACTTACTTAAGATTAACATGTACACCTAGAGTAGCAGCATCAAATTATAAAACATTATAATAAGTATTTCAAATAGATGAAGTGGGCTAAACATTGTTTGTTTTGAATTCTCAAGTAAATTTATTTTTGTAGTTTTTACAAAATAAAGATTTCTGTATTGCCTAAAACCATAAAAGGTTCAATTCTTAAATGGATTTCTGTGTTTGTGTTCAGAGCATAAAATCTCAGATATGTTAATCTCTTCAGTCATTAATACATGCAGTAATATACTGCAAAGACTCCTTTTTCAGCATTCAAGAAATATTGCATAGGGTTATGATCTAATTATTTACATGTTGACCATCTAGAATGGAAAGGAGAAGGGGGTTCGGCAAGGGACACAGTCCTCGGTCCCTCCGTAACTTCTCTCTCCCTTCCTCGATCCCTCCTTCTTTTTCTGCCCTATTCCTCCCCCTCTTTTTTTCTCTTAGAGGCTTTCAGACTCAAAATTGAGAAGTCCTGTGAGCTTAATTTCTATAGGCACATAGGACAAACGTTTTCTAGTGCCCTTATAAAGCTCCTCTCCTGTAAATCTGTGATTTCAACAGAAACCAAACAATGCTCAAACTATCTGCAAGAAAGCTGAGGGGGAAAAATCCACAAAAACTACAGGATGTAGTTTGAAGTGACATGAAGTAAAAAAAGACACATCTGACAGGCCATAAAAATTCAATTACTGGACAAGTTAAGATCTGAACCGTGTATCAGCAATCCTGTAGGAGAGGACTGTTAGTAAAGAGCAGCTGAGACAAGGGAATGAAGTCAGGAGTATATGGTATTCCTGACATTGAATATCTGTTATTTATTGTTGTTTTCTGACACTTTTACCTACACCATTTATTTCATATGTTTTCTGTAGGGAAGGTTGACTAGGACCAGCCAGATTTCAGGAACTATCACTCCATGCACAAGCAAACAAAAAAGATGTTTTTGCTTCAGTAATCAAGTTAGGAAAAAAAAATCCTGTTTCACGAGTCATGGTAGTTTCTAATTAAGGCAGTTAAGGGCTTTGATAGTGGAATGAAAACCCTGTATGTAATCCTGATGTCATCACTTTCTACTTTACATGTTGTCTTTGCCTCATCACTGCTCATTAGAAAAGCACACAGGAAGTAATGCTGAGAGATATTTGAAAAATATTTCAGTCCAAAAGATGCCTATCCTACATGAATAAAGGTTTTTGTTAAGTTTTTATAACTAGGAGGAAAAGTTTTGCATGATGTTTGAGAGACCATGAGATGTGACTAGATTTCAAAGCAATGGTCAACTTATTTGCATAGGACAAGCAAAGGCAAATGGGTCGCAGGAGACAAGCTACTACCCTGTTCACATGAAGTTCATATTTAAAAATCTCGCACTGAAAATCTTCAGCAGGAATTTTTTGAGCTATCCAAGGTCTGAGACGGTATGAAGTACCCTAGGCAAAGAAGAATTTTAACTAGCTCTGAAATAACTTGGGCTATTTTTTCCTTACATACTTTTTCAAATGTACTATTTGACTGGGAAAAACACACACAATGATTGACATCTTGGGATTATTCCTAAAGCACTGATATCTCATCTCATAAATATGCGGTATGAGGAAACGCAAACAATGTAAAAAACATAAATAAACAGTTGATCATGTATAATATTTTTAGCAGTATGAAATGCAGAGTCAGCAGTAAGATGCCTCCAAATTTATTGTCATGACAGACAACTTGTTCTCTCGGTATCTCTCATTTGCATTTTATAAAATCTGCAGCAAATGTATATTCATGGCATAGAATGATCATGAAAGGCTCATAACTGCCCTAGGTTAGCTGAGGAGGCTGCCACTTCAGTGAGGGGATACTTCAGGGCTGTCCATTTTTGAAAGTGAGCATTTGAAATTGAAAGTTTTTCACTAGATCCTTTAAACTTGGGCTCAGGGTTTACTGCAGTATCAAGCTCTCACTGATGCATTCCTGGCACTGTCATAGTCTGCTCCTCTGGCCGCAGTTACAAGATACCTGCTCTCTGAAACTATTGTCTGATGGAATTAGACAAATTACCGAGCCTTGAGGATTGATTAAAATACTGGGTTTAGTATGGAAACGTTTCCCATTGATAACCATGTTACTCCATGTACTTTTCTTTGAAATACAATAAGGTGCTTTTTTTTTTTAATTCTCTTGATCTTCCTTTTGAAGATGCACTCGTGCATTGAATCCATGCTGTTCAAATACTGCATCAAAAAGGGTTGAATATAATTATCTTTCCAGTACTTATGGCATAACATTCTTCTTATTCCTAGATTTTGAAACAGGAAGAGCAGGAAGACATTCCCAGGGTGAGGATATTCTAAAATTTTATCATGAGAGCGAAGATTTTCCATTCTGAAAATAGAGTTAAATCATCCCAACATTGCAGTAAATCAAACCTTTATTTTCCTGTTCCAAATTCACAAATGGAAATTGTCTCTGAAAGAATAATTAATTCTGTGAAGCTAAAACATGTTGACAAATTCAGCTGCAAGATCATACAAATAAACTAAAACTTGAAAAATGAATTGTAGAGGAGAAACAGCAACTGTTTTAAAAGAAAGATCAAATATCCATTACTTTCCAGCATTTCCAGCTGCAAACTGTTACAAGGGCAATGAATTACCAAATAATCCGGTATTTAGAGTTATCATGATTTTTTAGAAATATGAACAAAAAAATTTCAGTAGTTTTTCAAATACTAAACTGCAAGCCTCAACTGCCTAATGACTACTTTTATACTTTACCAGTGTAAGTTAGCTTAAGATAACCAATGGGGAAGCTGATTTGTGTAAAAATCTAAGTGGGAATGAGCCACCAGAATATGATTTCGAAACCCACTTTCATTCTTCCAACAGAAAACAGTAGGTATTGAGCAAGTAGCTCTGTATCCATATGTTCTTAGTTCCTACAGCACTATCACGAGTACTAGGAATGCTCTATCATTGCAGTCCAACAAAATTTGGCCAGCGAGGTCACCTTGGACAACAGCACAGTACTGAAGAAAGTACATCAGGATGTCTGTCTTCTTGATCCTGATAAATATTCAAAGCCTCTTGTAAAGGTATCCCTGTGGGAATATGCTGTCTTTCATTTGGTTCTACATAAAGCAAAAATAATAGCTTCATTTTGAGTTAACTATGTGTCAGATTCTGATTTTGTCCCTGTTGGAGTAGCCCAGAGTAACTTAACTGAGCCCGATTTTACAGTGATTCATCCGTCTGCTAATTCACTTTACCAAAATAAAACAAATCCTTAATTCTATCATCACCTATTGACTGTTTTAAGACTCTTTTTGGAGGTGTAAATTACTAGCCAGCTTAAAGGTACTGAAGAATCAGACCTATAAACTTCAATGCAATTTGCTTTAGATTCACCTCATTTCTAGAAAGGTGATTGCTTCAAGCTACTGAGATTGATGATAAATAATCAATGAAAAAAATTCTAAAAATTCACATGAACTAAAGGATGAGTGTTCTGAAAGAGTTACAGAAAATCTATTTTTGCCTCATTAGCTCCAATAACAATACAAAAAAAAAAAAGAAAATGCAGCAAATTATAGGTACAACCTGACACAATAATAGGAAATCAAACATGTAGTTAGCAAACTATAATATGCATGTGATTGAAGCAGCCATTTGTTGGAATTATTAACTTAAAGCTTTAAAACTGAGTGACCGAGAATACCTAAATATTTGTGCTTAGATTAAAAGGCATATGAAGCACTTATTTACTTGGACAATGCAGAGATCAGTGCAGTTTAAAAACAGAGGTAGGTTGTATTTAACCAGAACATTGTTTCTAAAAGATGGAACTAAGCTACTAGAGCATAGCCTTTAAAGTAAATGTGTAAATAAAGTAACATATCACACACTCAGGTTATGGTGACTTAGCTCTTCATAACAAAGAAATGTCATGCATTTTTTTTCATTCTGTTTGGCACAAATTAAATATACTGAGGACCTGGTTTGGTTTTTGTTTGTTTGTTTTTTTCTGTCATAAACTGTGTACAAGGGAATGCAAAATGCTGCCAAAATGCAAAAGAATTGTTTGGGGCAGTGTTTTTTCTTCTGTTTCTACATAATGTTGCAAAGTAAAAATACAATGCTAAAAAGAGGAATCTGTGCTGAATAAAATTCTTAACTGTTTGTATGTTCCTGAGGGAAATAATGTGAAGCAGATAAACCATCGTTTCAGGATGGTTGCTGTTTAATTTATTATTCATGAAAGAGTTCAACTTTCAATGGTGAGATATTTCATAGCCAACTTCTAATTTAAAAAGAAGCATTTCTTTCAGTATTTATTAATAAATACAGTACATAACATCATTATGTATAAAAGTGACAGAATGTTACCTTTCTCCATTTCCTCAAAGACAAAGGGATTGATCATGTAATTTCCATGCAAATATACTCTGACAACAATGAAAGGAGGTTTTACTCATCAAAACAGAATTTTGGGTTGGGCCCTGATAAACTGATACACCTAATTGCTGGGGTTTTACATTTACTCATTTATCTTCTGACTGAAGGATTTTTTTTTTCTGCAGACCATGTATTTTTATGTGCTGCAAAATGAATACTCATGCAGTACAATTATTTTTATCACATTATGATAAAGCACCTCAATCAAAACTGTACCATTTTTAATCTCTTTGCACAATAGAGTCAAGACAGCAGAGACTTTTTGTACCTGTAACTTGACTGATGTTAAATTCAGTAATACCATTGTATCAAAAATTCAGAATTCTTGGAAGGACAACAATTTCTCCCACACTAAAATTTTCAATAGAAAAGGTACCTTTAGAGCTCAAACTTTTCCAGGCAAAAATTCGCTTTATCAAGCAGCAATTCCTAAGCATTTTCTTACAGCTTGCAGGCTTCTGAGGATACTGTTGCAAATCTTCATTCTCTTCATGTGTTTTCTTCTCAGGGGCTAACACTTCCATCCTAAACAAAAACTTAACCTTTAGTTTTCCTGCAGGATATATACACAACTTAAATCCAAAGACTATGGGTAAGGGAGATGGGGGGAGAAGAGAGGAGATGGACTGGGGATAAAGGGAAAATATTTAGAATTTCATTAACCATTATTCTCAGCTCATACATTCCTAGTATTAATTAAGTGGAATTAGTGTATTAATATTCTTTTGGTTTTAATTATTTATCTGGAACATTAATGTATTTGTAAAATATACCGATGGGGTAAAATCAGATTCTATCTACTACTTTTTAAAACTCTGATTTTAACTTAAATGATATAAATTATATAATATCTCTAGATGGTAAATAAATATTTACCTCTTACCTTAGTCAGTTGCTTAGGTAAAGGAAATAATGTAATCCTCTATGCATGAACCTATTATCCTTCCTATCTTAGCTTGCCTTACATCAGTGTCATAGAGGAGAGCTGCATTCCTCTAGCTGTTACTGAAAGACAGCTGCTCTACCCAGAAAAGATGAATAGTTGGGATTCTGTGCTGCCTTAATGCCACTGTCACTCAAATTCAGAAAAGCAGCTGAGCCACTTAAAGCCAGTTGTACGCTTGGGGACCATTTCTCTACACTACCTTCTCATTCACAGAGGCAGACCAATAAATTTCTACATGACATTATTTTTCTTTGTAGACTGACACTTTGAGGAAGCCAGAGGCCATTAGCAACAACCAACACCGACTAGGACCTAACCAAAGCTCTACTCAGTGGCTACAAACCGAAGAAAAGGAACCTACCCAGCGTTCCAGGGCTTTGGTGCTACTCCAAGGTCACGCAAGAGTCCTAAGCAGCATTCCTGTTTGCTTTCCAGCGAGCTCCAGCCGGAGATGCCGAGGAGATGACTGCTGCTGAGGACAGACCCACACTGCCAGCCGCAGCAGCCCTTTGCCAAGCAGCCATAGACTGCACCAGGGAGCCACTCTGATTACAAGCAGAGGCTGCGCCCAGCCTGTGGCAGGCCACCAAAGTGGTCCCTTTTTCACTCCCCTCTTTTTCCCCCCACACTGTGCTCTCACACACGGTCTGCATCTAACAATATTCAACACAATTTCTAAAGGAAAAAGGTAGGAAAGAGCCAAAGGAAAAAAAAACACCACAAATTGGCACAGTACACACCAGAATTTGATAAACAAAGCTGACTTTTCAATTGTAAACTTATTGCTCCTAAAGAAAGCAAGCAGAATGGAACGCATTACTGGAGCACCTCACTGCCTTTACTTCCATCAGGAGTTCCTACTGATTATGCAAAACAATCAAAGGATGCAAACGAACAAGTTTCCATTTTCTGCATTTTTTTTTTATAAGATACTGGAACTCAAAATTTTTTTAATCAGTCAGCTTCCCTTTGAACTGAATTAATCTTCATGCCAATTACATATATTTGCAACTTTTATGTAAGTGAAGTTTCCGGGGGACATTTGAACTACGGCTTAAGTATGTTGCTTTGTGCAAAACGTTACACACAAAACCCCACACCTGTCTATGACAACTGGAGCCATCTCAGGTCTATCCACACAGGCCAGGACACTAATTCCACCTCTGGAAACACCCTATCAATCAGCTGTAAGGAAAAAGCTGCCAGTAAACTTTGTCCGTAACAACAGAGAAGCATCATCCTTAACAACCAGTTTTTAGGCTGCCAAAGTAAAGGGAAGCACTTCCATTCAGATTCACATCTAGGGACATATTTCAGACCCACTGCTATTTAGAACTGAAAAACACTTGAATTTGCACTGTTGGAACAATCCTTGCTGGTATAAGGTCCTTTGAGTCCTTAGCATGACACAGCACTCCAGATATGGCTGTATTCCCATCACAAACTACTACCAAAATAAACTGAATTTCAATGTAACAGATTTTCTGCAACTTCAGCAGAAAAACTTCTTCCAGTTTAAGCATATTTCACAGGTCTTTTATCTTATATCTTTAAAAAATGGCATTCTGAGAATAAATATTAATTTTAAATTGGTGTTTACTGTGCTAAGAAATACATTTTCATGAGACAATATTCAGTCTGGATTTCCAGATGATTACTGGAATAGAATTTTGATTTGAAAGAACAAAATATGAATGCTAGTTATCACATAGAAATAATAGCTATTTCTAAAAGAGAATGCTTTCAACTGTTCCTACATCCCATTTTTGAAAGAAACGAATGTACTCTAGAAATTAGGAGTTCATCCCTTTGAACACTGGAGGTTCTCTTCTGATCAGTCTGTGCAAGGCGCCTGCAGAAAGTCGCCCATCTTCTCTGGTGGAACACATCTATATTGCTCCTGTCCAGTGCAAGGAGAAAACCAATCCTGTGCCAATGAGCACTGGAATATAGCGTCACGTAGTATAGCTTCAAACAGCTAAAACTTGAAAACATTGTTAAAGTAATTCAAGTTCAAGTTTTCTGGATATAAACCTTCAGAGAAACTGCCTGCCCATGTAACAGTCAGCTATAAAATCCTTGATGTTCCAGCTCAAAGGCCAGCTCTCACAACACATTCTGTCACACTTCTCAGAGGGCCTCATCTCAGAGGTTCATTAATCCATAGGGAGTGTGAATGGGGAACCAGACACAGGAGCTGAGGCAAGCCTCTGGGAGAATGATTCCCATGATGGGATAATAAACAGGAATGTGTACTGCCTAGACATGGAGCAACTGTCACATGCAGTGGGAGAGGGTTATTGGATATGCTCCCACATTAGTATGTGAATAAAGTCTTCAGGAGGTACAAGAATACAGAGGAGTTTTGCCAGAGATGGGATGCATAAAAGCACAAATGCAACAACACTGCTCAAGAGGGAATGGAGAGGTAGAATCCTTGCTGAAATCTTCAGGATTTGGTTCTATGCACCTGAAAAACCATGTCTTATTTGCCATGATATGAAGAGATTCACTTGAGATAAATGTCTAGAAGGAAGTATTTTTTCTAAAACTGATTCAGAAGATGTCAAGATGTTCAGGTTGAACTGTATCTGTTTCCTTACTTCAAACCTTAATCAAGTCCATAGCAATTTTCTCCTATAATAAAAGTATACATGAATCAGAAGTTCTTTGCAGTACTAATCATCATGCCATAATTTTGTAGTGAGTTTAAAATAAGCTTAAGCTGTAGAACACTAATTTTCAAGGTACCACTGCATTTTTTCAAACAAATGATGCTGTACTTCATATAATCATAATAATGATTTATAAAAGGAACTAACATCACTTTTCTGAAGCTGTGTATTTGATTTACCTCCTTCTCCTCTTCAGATCATGTACTCTGACGTTGAGAAAAGGAAATGGATTGACAGTGAATTCCACATTTATAAACCCAAGGACTGTAAAAATTATATTACACACCATGTTAGAGAAAAACTGGTCATATTGCGAGTAACATGAGAAAAGCATGTGTGAAAAGTGTATCAATCCAGGCTGCACAGGATCCTTCCTTTCCCAAAATACATTTAATCATTTCATAATTTAAGTGAAATGAAAAAGGAATTTAAAGAGCACTCTACAGAACCTGAGCAACTTCAGGATCTGGGAATGGGGAGATCTTACAGATGGGAGTGAGTAGTAAAACAGGTCAGAAAGAAAATAAACAGACCTATACACTAGTGGGAGTACCAACAACAAGACAAATGTGGAGGAGCAATTTGCAAAAAACACAAAATACCTCTGGTCTGAGCCCTTACGTGTTACTGCAGCAGTAAGCAAGACCTTGAAATCTTCCTGAGCACATGCAAGTCAGGAAAGGCAAACTCTTTAGTGCAGCTGTAACAGTGCACAGAGACAGGGACTGCCTAAAAAAACAGGTTTTCATAATTTCATGTTATTGGATTTTATCTGTAACCAATTACACCCAAAAGCAAGGCTGGTTTTTTGTATAAAATTTGTTATTTCCTATTGACGGTTAAATAACTATTTTTATGAGTGATCTAAATCGTACAAGCTAAAAACTCCAGAAAGTCACAAGCTGATGAATCACATAAGGGCTGTGTGATGCCACATAGCTACAGATATTTTGAGCAATACTTATTTGAACTACAAGGAAATTTCTTCTGGCTAGGTGTACTTGTCCGTGGGTGTATACAGGTTGTCTTAATATTGCTTGATCAGATTTGATCTTTGGGAAAATGAAACTGAACTTTATATGGATTCATGGAAAACTATATAATTCTTCCCTCAATAATGAAATAGCAGCTGGAAAGAGCAGAGGAATCATTATAGAGTGAGAAATACCTCAGGAATATTCCAGCTGAAAACAGTCAAAACTGGCATCTATATGGGATTGGGAGGAGAATCTTTACAGAACTGTCTGGTTGCATTAGCTGACTACTCTAGCACAAGTATTTCAGGAACTTTCACTGATGACTGTGTGTTCTTATAAGGGCCTGGAAGAAAGAAATTGTTTAACTTCAGCAAATCTAGATTAAACCAGTGATGTCTGCTGAAAACTTTGGGCCACTAGAGATTGCAGCTATAAGTTGTGAAATGAATACTGAAAAATAGGGCAAGCTTAGAGAATCCAGTTCTGGATGAATGTGTGGGTGACTGCTGACATATTACGGAATATTACAACGAGATGCTTCAGAGAAAAAGCAGGGTTTGCTTTGATTTTGTTTTTCTCAGCAGAGGCAATTTTCAATAGTATTTTATGATACCTGATTTTGGTAGATGAAGGAAAGGATTTGTGAGTGGAAAGGAAAATTTCATTCTCTTTCTGTAGAATGAAAAATTGAACAGAAAAAGATGGGAAGCAAAAATATATCAGCTATTTATTTACCCCCACTGTATAGTGCTCTCTAAGGTTTTGCTGTTGCATTAACCTGAACTTCATTTACGTCTTTTTATCCTTTTCATCATTTGTTTGTCTATTTATAGGCAAAAAAAAAAANAAAAGCTTCCTGTATGCTTCAATATTGACTAAAATTTGGGGGTTCTACTTTTGCCAAAAGAAAGCAGGTAAATTTTAATTTGTCAAGAATATAGTGAGGAGTTGAGCAGTGCTTGTCTCTCTGGAAAGTCTGTGGGAAGCATTTGAAAATCTTCCACAAGTATAGGTGAAACTGCTCCTTGTTTTTTTCTCATCTCATAAAGGTCATCCTCCTTTATGTATAAAATGTCTATAGGTCTTGCCTGTTCATGCATGGTGAATCTCTGTATTTTAAGTGAGGAGAAAAAAAAGAATTAGGAATAGGGGGGCAGACTGCTCCAGAATTCTTTTGGTTTTTTAACTCTGAACATTTTGCTGGGACAACAAATAATTGTTAATAATTGATTTCAGGTTGTATTCAGGTTGCCTGGCTTAGAAGGAAAACATCTGTGTTCACACGTTATCTCACAGTGCTGTATGGGTCACAGGAACACCTTGTGACACCTGCCAAACCTAACTGACTGCATGAGGACAATGAGAAACACAACCAAGAGCAAACATTTGTGGGTGGGAATTTCAGAGAGCTCCTTCGCTGTGCCAGAGGAATTTCATGTCATAATGAGCCCTCTTGGGGTTATAGGTATATTGGGATGAGCTCTCATTGGATGATTCAGTAGCCAAACTAAACTGAGAGAAAACGTTCACCTCCTGTCAGATTATGGGGATAAGAGAGATGACAGTGACTGTGATATGAGTAGAAAGGATTTAATGCTAATCCATTGTTAATGGTAATTAAAACATTCCTGCTTGCTATTAGCAGCTGTCTAGAGTGCATATATCTACTTCCATTGGTTAAAGTGGCAGGGAGTTTTAGATTTGCAATGGTAATAAATATTTCTCAGCAAATAGAAACAATCCATTTACTGTGGAAAAATTAGAGTTTTATAGCTGCCAAGAAGCTTTCTTGTCAATATGTCAAAGACTGAATTCTTACAAGACTTGTTACAGGTACAGAGTAACATTTCATTTTCCCAAATCACAGGAGCAAATTGGATTAATGAGGGGATAAAAAGGATATGCAAGCCCTAAGAAGTTTCTTGTTATTTCTAAAAGTTTTTTCACAGGTAACATAGCAAATTTGAACAATCGCATGCCATTGCTATGGAAGGCAATGACCCTTAGAAAATTTTTTTTTAAAACTATTCAGTAAAATCACGTAGCTGAGAAGACTACCTGGGCTGGGTATTCCAAAGCTGAAAAGGTCGATCCTCTGCCACTGAGAGGAACTCAAGCAGAGGGAGGTCAGAGAGATAACTCAAGTAAGGAAAACATGCCAGGACTGATCCATTTTATTTGTGAGAATAGTGTGTTCTGATACTTAAAAAGGGTCTAAAATCTACCAGAAAGTGACATCAATGTCATAGCTCATGAAGAATTAATGAGTCTATTGGACTGTTTAACTTCCTAAACAAAAATTTTTTATCTCATAGGATGAATATACCAAAGACTCATATGACTCCATACAAATAGGTTTGGGGTTTTTTCTATATCTGTATATCATCATGCTTCAACAAGAAAAATTCCCATTTTAAAAGCCTAAAAACTGAAACAGATGAAAATAAAGCTTTATGAGACTAATCATGGTAGCTTTGTATACAAATTATGGTGTGGCCTAGTGTATAATTTATCAAAAATACTGACAGATCAAATTGCTTCTTTAGAACTAACATAATGGGAGAGTGGTCCCAAACAACATATGAAACAATGTTTTCTGTACCAAAATTAGTATCATGACGGTATAACTTTGGGAAGGATGGATATAAAGTAGAGGAAATGAATGCAAGTAGATTATTGGATTAACTTCTGTAAACCTATAAAAATGCCAGCAAATTCTAAAGAGAAAGTTCCACTAGAATTTGTTGGAAATTATCTGCTCTTCGTTTAAATTTTTATTTTTACAGGTTTTACAAGTGACCTTATTTATCAGCAGCAGTACTAATCATATTTTGTGTTTTATATTAATGATAAAATTGTAAAGAGTGTTCTATAATGTATAATGCCTATGCTTTGCTTCATAACAGTAAGAAGTACTCATTTTTAAACTGGTCTCGAGTTTATTATATGGACTGGATACACTCCCTGCAACTGCCTTGACTTCATTTATGATGCTACATTTATAGTACTCAAAAGCATTGACATAAATAGCAGAAGACTCCCAGTTAACTCATAACTATCAAAACTCCATTTCAGATGATGATCACAGCTTTGGAAAGTGCTTCATTTTGCTTTTGCTCAGGCTCCTAATTAGCCCAATATTTGTCAAAATATCCCTAGAAACAAACTGAAATTTCCTTTCTCTGTGGATCTTTATCATTTACATACCATTTATACCTAAAGAAACATGAAACAAACTGTCCATCCTTATTCTGTGGCACAGAGTTTCCAAAATGCAACCAGAATAAATTTGTCCAGGACACATAAACAATTTTTCTTTTTTCCATACGTATAGATCACCCAGTACAGGACAGAGAAATTATGTTCAATTCTCACATATCCATTTAACTAATTTTTTATAATGCCACAGAGTTAAGAACATATGCAGTAAACCTCACAGGGATTGTGACTTATTTATGAACACCTAAGTAGTTCTAGAAGCAGTGAAAACCACTTATTATTAGCACAGCACTGGTAACAGGAAAGGGCTCATTACCATCAACTCCTATCCCAAAAAAAGCTGCTTATCAGAGACTGACCTGCAGATGGGGCAGCACCAACAAACGAAGCTAATTGAACAACGGCAAAACATTTCTGTGACCCCTTTATTTTACCTCCTTGTTTATAGAAACAATTTATTACTAGAATCTGAAATTATTATTTCTAAGCTCCTTATGCTCTCCTTAATCCAAGATATTTTCAGACATAAACAGCTTAGAATAAAAAAATGTTATAATAAATCATCTACACAATGAGTTCCTTACTGCTACAAAGCAATCATCATAGCTGTCTTTCATTCACTGAAGAACAGGAACAAAATCTGAATGATTTCAGATGCTAGAATGTCATGTTGATAGATAAAGTCCTTTAAATGGTTAAAGAAGAGAGAGGAAAAGGGGTGCAGCTGAGCAACTAATTGACTAGCTGAAATGAGAAGCTTCTAAAAATTCATCTGACCATGAGAAGTATTTATCCATAATATGGTCACTGGAGTGTGAAGAAATAGAAGAACACTGCTGCACAATATGCTTGGGAAGGGAAGCCAAAAAGATCTGGTATTTCGTTTTGGTTTTGAATAAAATTGATTATAAACCAGCAGAAGTTTTATGATTTCATATTTCAATAGAACATAACTCATACATTTCCTCCAAAAAGACACAGAAGCCTCATTTACAAGGGATATATACATTGCTTGGAGACAGTATCCATGAATCAGTATGAACATATTTGTCACTTGAATCCCTGATGAAGTATCAGCTAAACTTTTAAATGATCTTCCAAATTCAGAGAAAAAAATTCAGCTTGGATACAAACTTGCATTTTTAGGCTGCCGCGCAATGCTGTACTAAATAAAATCACGTTGAAAATTATAAGCTCATTAACTTCATGCTTGTTACCTTATGCTCAGCAAAATAATTGTAAACATCTCAGGGAAAATGAGATAGAAGATAAAAGAAAATATATTTCCAGATAGAATTTAAAGCTGTGTTTATTTGGATATACATGCAAAGAGAACAAAGTTATGAAGTAGATTAAATAAAGGTAGTAGAAATTTCTGAATTTTAATACAGGCTTTCATATAAAAAATTCTTATAAAACTTCATTCTTACAAAACTGTTTGCAAATAATTTATATTTTCCTAGATACAAACAGCCTCAAAGATTGGACAGAGGTTGAGAGAATATAAATTCATAATATAATCAACTGCACTATATTGAAGTCACATCATAAGGCTTGATTTTGTGATATGCTGAGCACTTCCAAATCTTACAGTGGATAAGAAAGTCATGTAGTGTCCAGCATTTTCCAAGATGGCACTCAGGTGGTTATCATACACTGAAAAATTATCATTTGAAACTATTTCATCTTTTTTCAATCTATAATTTCTTCCTCAACAGTCCTGGAGTGAGGACAATAAGCACATTGAAATTCACACTGTGGTAAGATGAGAGGAACTCAGGAAGCAGAAGAAACGTTGGCAAGCAAGGAAGTTATTTATTATTTAAAAATGTAATAGGAGGAGCCTTTTTATGCAATTTCTGGGTAAGTACATTCTATGTACAGTATTTAATCACATTACCATTTAGTAAGTTCAATTACTAAGTGACATGTTTTTGCTGCCTCATGTCAATAATTTACCTGAATTATTGTATCTGTTACCAGACAGCAAGTTAAAACTGTCTTCAGAACCACGCAGTAGCTTCCTCTACTTCTAGGACTGTCCAGCAATGTTTAGCCTTCACTGCATTAGACAGCATGCACAGTGATCAAAAATAGTTGCATGTGCCGTGGCCATTAAGAAAAGCATTCCAGTTGTTTCTAAATATCTACAGGCCAAGCTGATCAATACTTGAAATTGAGGTTCAAGCTAAACCAGCATCAGGTAGGCTGAGTGCCCCCACCACTAATCATTTGGGCCGCCCATAAAATTTAAAATTATTACTTTACAAAGAGTTAGTGTGTGTTGTGAATGTGCCTGACAGCAATGGAACAGAAATCTTCTGTTTTGTCACAGAACAGGGAAAGCACCAGTGCTGTATGAGAGCAACACCTTTAGTCTCCCACTGGAACAACCACATCTAATGTTTTTTACTTCTAAATGCTTGGTCTAATTGGAGAGAACAATAAGGCAGTTCGTTTGTTACAAAACTTCTAGTTGTAGTGTCTTTGGTGGCTGCAGTTTCTCAGAGAAAATGAACAGAAAACACACAAATTGAGTTACCAAACAAATAATAACTACAGTGTTACCACTGAAAGAGACAGCTTTCCTCAGTAATTAGCACACAGAGTATCAGCAGCTAAAGAAAGACCCTTTAATAGCCAGGTTCTAGCTATTGATTTTCTACCAGAGCCCAGTGATCTTTATGCGTACTAAATGTGTGGATAAAAGTGTGCCATAGGAGCTAGGAGCACCTCATCAATTTATTAATCCCTATCTCAGAAACACACATAAGAACATTTTTTTTAAACTTAAGTACAGAAACAGTCTTACATACTTATGTAAGTGTACACTTATGCACTTATATAAATGCACTTATACACTTGCATAAGACTGTGTTTTCATACTTCTAGCCACCTAAAATTTCCTCCAGGGCACAGGGTAACCAAATTGTACAGCATAGGCTATCTACAGTAGCCAGCACTTTCCAGAATTCCCAAAACTGGAACACCTGAGAGCTTTTTCTACCTCAAAATAATCTTGAAATACTGAAACAGAACTTTTCATTACAGAAAGAACTTTATCAGCATAGGCCTTAATCTAGTGATACATTTACATAAGATCACATCAAGAAAAAGCTGATTATTGTATTGCTTTGGGGGGGAAACAGCTTTTTCAAGTGGTTTAGCAGTCCAGCACTATTTAAAACTGAAAGATTGTCATTCGTGAGTATTCAAGGCATGGTGCTATCTTTGATTATGCCTGTCCAGGTAGAGCAGTGACAGCATATTTACAGTGTTACAGTGAAATCCTCAAAGGGAACAGTGATACAGGGTATGTGGAAAGTACAGAAACAGATTCATCAACAGCATACCTTATTCTAACAATTCCCAGTGACAGAAAGCACTCTGTAAACTTCCACCCCTGTCAGAAAATCAAAGTTGTCACTTCCTAGTGAACTAGCAAACTCTCAGGAATCTCCATATTGTGTTGTTACTGCAGAGTAGTACTGCAGGAAAGAAACAGAAAAGCTGTAATTTAAGAGTCTCACACTTTTGCAACGCAGCAGAATTCATATAATTTGGAAGACATATTTGAAAAACAAGGAGAAGTCTCATTTTTATCTGAGAAATTTTAAATGAGAAAACTCAGTTATTTCTCATTGTTAATGAACAAGAATTATCATTTCTCATCTTCCTCTTTGGGCAAATACATACATAAAACAAAATTACATTTCAAAAAGTGAGTCTGGAGTTAGACCGTGCTAATAAAGGATAAAAATGTGAAACTTCATGTATTTCTGTAGTGCTTATGAAGGCAGCATAGCTGGAGACTGTTCATCTTGGATGAATTATAATAAACTTTATATTCAGTAACTGCACATTTTGACAGCTGAGTAACAAACAGTTTTTTATGAACCCAAGGAGCTTGAGAAGATACCAGCGAGTTATAAATGTTACCTTAGACACGGGTATTTTTATGTCTTCTCAATCAAGTGACATAAAGATGTCTGACATAGTACCTTAGCTACATGCTCTGCTGTCAGTAGTGTGATCCATGGCAGAGGGCTTGAACTAGATGATCTTCAGGATCCCTTCCAAGCCAGGCTGTTCAATTCTTCTATGATATCCACCAGTTTTCATGTCTTTCAGCTATGTCTCTGTTCATTGTTTTACTCTATCATAGGTAAGACATGCTATTAAACATGAGTGGCAGGGGTCACTCATTAATGAGAATACATGTATGAATGGAGAAGGGACCAGCTCTGGGTCCAACCAGTCAATATTTTATCAGCAATTTAAAAGATGCTATTAACTGCTGATATGGACAAATACAAAGATTTATGGAACAAATAATCAGAAGAACATTTTATTGTTACAGGATAAACTCAGCGATTTTTTTTTTCAGTTCAGCAAAATGCAAAACCACATTTCTAGGAGCAAAGAATAGAGAGACTTTATCTCTGTTCAAACAAAAAAAAACCCCTCAACCCCTCAGACGAGCATTTTGGTTTAGAGTGCAAACTTCCAAAGAGATCAGAAAACAGAGGAGTAACTTCAAAGAAATGACTGCAAAGTAAAGGAAATAAAGGGATTACTACGTCTCTCTGTGAAGACACTCATCAGTGGCAAAGAGATCTGAATATGGAAAGCTTTTGAGGCTGATGGACATGGAGCAATTATGATTGAAAAGCTGAAAACTCAAACTAGACAAATCTGGAAAATAAGATAAAATTTTAAAGTAATTAAATATGCGTGGGGATCCCTTTATTGGCTCATTTTGTTAAAAACAATAATCACATCTGAAACATAAATCATGATCCAATTCCTGTGAAAAGACCTCTGCCTGAAGCAGGTCAGATTAGAAGATTACTGTGATCATCTCTGGATTTAAAAAAATGCCACTCTTTGCAGATTAAAGGAAAGAGCACTATGTTGTTCTCCCCTCATTTCACAGGTTGTTTGCAAGGTAACCTTTGTCATCATAAAAAGCTGGAAATATAAGTGTAAAAACAAGAATATAGAACACAGCTCTGCAGAAATTCTATCAAATTTTCTGGCAAATTCCAGAGGTTACAACAATGCTTCTAACACCACCTAAATTATAGCAGGTGAAGTCAAGATTAATCTGTTTCTTCAGGATGCAATCATTTGTTTGCATTTGCCTATGTTGTCCTTCAGCATGGAAGATTGTCAAAGCTCCACACAAATCTGTATGTAATCAGATGATTATAATTTAGCACTATGTTAAATGCCCAAGTGATTAAAACACATGAATAATTGAAGGCATTTCTAATGGAATAATTACAATAATGTTCTTTAGTATATCCCTATTTTCATAGCTGTAGGCAATATCAAGTGGTTCAAATTAATAAATCATCTCATAGATCAGATGATTTTCTAGGACCTACAGTTCAGCACTTGAAGCTATTGGTTAGGAAGGAAGCCATAAACAGTGCAAATAATAATGAAATTTTTGACCTTCCACTGTCATGTAAATTGATGTGTGCCTGGCATAGGCAGACTTTGCTGCTAAACTCAAAAGCTTTTAGCTTTGTCATTGTCCCCATCTTGTAATTGGATGTGTTATCTCTAAAAGGGACTAAAATAGAAGAGCAAAAGCAGAGAATAGAGTTAGGAAAAAGGAATATTCTTTTTCATAAAATATACACATATTGAATTCCTGTAAAATAAAAATTATTAAATACTTTATAGCAAAGGAGGATGTATACTACATGCTGACAATTAATGTATAGAGAACTGTAATACAGGTTATTCTCCAGTACCTAGCTTTTCAGATTGTAAAAATCAAGTCAAATTCATGAGAAATACTCATTCATACCACTTATTTGACTTTTTTCTTTCAAGCTTTGCTTCTGATATGCTGATTTTCTTTCTTTCTTTTTCATTATGACTTCTATATATATTTCATTCATTTCTGCCAGTACTGAGTACTTGGCGTGCACCAGCTGAAATACTGTGATTCTCACACTTTGATATAGCCACTTCTGTCATATACCATATAATGGTCAAGCAAAAAAATGCTAAGTTATCTTTTGCAATGATGACTGAGCAAATTTTAACTGCAGAGTTGAGCAAGCTATACAGAGTTGGTTAAGCACCATTATTGTCCCATACTAGAGATCAGAAAACTAAGTCAAATTAAGTGATTAACTTAGAAATATTGCCAGACTGGAGGGACAATAGCAAGCAAAGAAAAACGGTAAGTATGTGCTTTGGCAATAATAAAAAACAGCCAACTATTCAGGATAACATGCAGGTCCTACAAGGTGTGCCCCATGCTCCTGACAGGGTCACCACAGCAGCTCTTGGTGTGCATGTTCATGACAGCAATCAGCAGATCGATGCCACACACTGACACCAACAGGCCACGGCGATACTGCTGCATACTGCAGTGCAATGAAGTGATGTGTATACATCTGCAGGTACTAAACAATAACACAAACATTATTTCAATATAAAAAGGAAGATGAAAGAAAGAAACTCCTGACTGTGGTTCTGTAATGGGGGATGGAAATCGAAATGAGTACAGAAAGGCGAAGACTCAGAAGGAAGGGGAAAGCAGAAGAAATGTTGCTGCATGAGGATTTTCCATACCATATCTTTCTTTTTAAATTGAAAATTCAATTTGTGATGCAATAGCAATGAAAATGAGAGCTACAGATTCAGGACATGAGGCATTATAAACTTATTTTTTCATTTCCCCATGTTAAAATACTGACAAGTGGGAACACTACCAGTCCATGTAAGTAACATGACAGTTGTCCCACAACGTCCCAAACTCTTCTTCTGTCATTGCTTATCATCCAAGAAGAGAAATACTATGGGTTCAGCACACATTTTGAGAAATTAACACTTTGCAAAAGGATGAAAGGGTGACTTAGCATCCAGATACTTCTCACAGACCTAATTCTGTAGCAGATTAGCATTGCTAAGTGTCCTATGAAGTTCTGATTACTCAGGACAGTTAAGTTTTACTTACCATTTACTATAATAACTGGGTCACTATCACAAAACAAATTCTAATTTAGGTGACCGTGTATGACTTTCCTATATTCCTTTGACAATTCATGAAATCTATATTGAAGCACTTCATGAGGATCTTATCAAACAACCATCACACATCCAAGGGGACAGGTTGCTACTTAAAATCTGTATAATGATTCCAGAAAGCAAGATTTTATGATGTCTGAACTTCCAGCACAGGAGAAAAACATTGTAACTCAGTCCATCTTCACGAGACAGCACATTAATTTTCAACTTACCACACTAATACATACTGTTTTCTACTAATTCAAAATGGCCAAATTAATCTAAAAAGAAGAAACACTTGCACTACTGAATAATCTCCAACCTTGCTAAATTCCTGTCAAAATAATTCATGTTCTCATTTTCATTTTAAGTGATACATTAAAATTTGAGTACACACAGGTTTTTACACCATGACAAATTATTTCTTTCCAGATACTAATTTTGCTCAAACTAGAACTTATTGTATTAATAACTCTGTATTAAAAGATCATGTCAGAAGACGTTCAAAGACTGTTTCCATGTAAAAACTGTTAAGCTGAAAACATCATTACATACCCCAGGTCATCCGCAGGTATTTAAAAATTGCAGTTTTTCATAGTGGTAGCAAAGTGTTTATGTTGGAAAAAGATATTCACCTGAGCAAGATAAAAAACCTAAAAATTGCTGTATTAGAGAGAAGTAAAGACTAGAGAAGTCATCTGACTTTTAGCACTCAACCTCCCTCATTAAATTGAGTGGGTAAATTCCCTCAATTCAACCTATAGGCCTACAGAGAGATGCCAGAACAGAGGGCAATCCAGAATTCCTGCATGTTCTGCCCTGAACTGTCCTGTTCTGGCTACATTTTCAACCTGATTAAGTGCCTAGAGTTAGGCAGCGTGAATGCATTTCATTGTGTCCACTCAATCTCTATCAAGTCCTAACATTCATAGGCACTGTGGGATCATGAAATGCAAAAGAGCCATAAAATTGAAAGTTATATTTCTAGCAGTGCAATGGAAGCCATTAAAAAGCCATTACCTATCAATAGTTGATGTACTCTGGCTACTTATAATGCCCTACTGTAAGGGTGTTTGTGAGAGGAGAGGTTGGGCAGGGTGGGGGAACTCAAACAGTAACACCTCAGGGTGGTAACTACTGACAGCACTAATTCTTTACAGCAACCACAACATGGTAACCTAACAATAAAATATATAATCTGCCAAAAAGGCAAGGAGAAAGTTCTACACTATTTTACAACTGGTCTGAAGTAGGTTGCATATCCATTTCACAGAACGCACATTCAAAATGCTCCTGCCCAGAGGCTGTCATCCCTTACTGTATTATGGAAGTACCTAATGGCTCCAGTATATTAGGTACTATACAAACACATATTAAGAAATATTTCTTTTTCCTCTGAACAACAATAAAAATAGGCAAAATGAAGGCCAGGCATAAGGTTGCATTGATTTTCTCCGTTTGACAGATGGGGAATGGAAGCCCAGTGAGAGTGAATGATTTGCCTGAGGCAGCATGCAGCAAAGACAGGAATGTGACCTAGACAGCTCAAGTTCCAGACCAGTGCCTTCTCTCATTAATATCTGCTTCTTTATGCATTTTTTGGCCATAATCTAGCAAGTGAAAAAGGACTGCTTTGGCCCAGGTTTAATAGAATCAGAGTCTTAAAATGATACTCAGGAGTCAGAAACTTCAAAACTCAGATGATAAATTTTAAGCTGTATTGATTTCAGTTTCTTCCCTCATCTTCTATGTTCTTTAAACCCTCTCCAGTAATTTGATTCAAGAGTGGAAGGAAGTCCTTTGAGACCGTATGAAACAGTATTTCAGTTTAACCACTAATGTGATTTTTCATCAATCAAATATTAAATACCTGAAGAGAAAATAAACTTGAACTATAAGAAATGCTTCTGATGGCAGTTCAAAAGATGTACATCTGTGCAGTTCTGCAAATAGACAATAGATTCACTTTTGTGTCGCTACACTGAGTGATTATCTTTTGTGCCTCATACATCCATCTTCTGAAGTATGAGAAACGAAAACAACAGTAAACATGGATAAAACAAAAGTACTGGCTTAGATAAGATAGCTGCAGACAGCATTTGTACAAGAGGTTTCCCTACCGTTTGTTGCAAGGCAAAAATCACATATACAAACAGTAATGGTCAAATTTCAAAGTTTTCATACAATCCTTACTTTACTAAGTTCTAAGCCTATACAATGTAATTAATTATATATTTGTGAGCTTTGTTTAACAGAAAGATTTAAAATAATAAATTAAAATATCCATGTTCCAAATATTCAGCTGGTGATAATCCCTAGAACTGGGGGAGTGAGGAAACAAAACTCCCTAAAAATACACTAGACTAGTTCATGATAGAACGTTATGTAAATACTCACAAGACATTAACTTTATGAGATGTGCCAAAAATGCGACCTAGATGGTTTTTGTTTAAGAATAGTATTGTTTCTCTGAGTCTTGGGAAATGCAAAATACAGTCTGAAGTCCTGCTTCTGGGATAATAGCAAAATTGTATCCTCATCTGAAAAAAGCAGTGATGGAAGAAGCAGGGCAAATGAGGAAGCAAAAATAGAGAAGTTACACAATCTCCTAGGTGTCCATTGATTTCCATAAGCAAGTCTTCAAAATTTGATCCTATTTACTGCAAGTTAATTATCCACACCACTTGGAACACGGAAAAACAAGTCATTACCATTGCAAAGGAGTCAAGAAACTTTGAAAAGAATATATTGAATGCACATTCTGCACATATACTACAAATGAGAAGCAAATTTATAAATTTTAAAAGTTTGAGAGAAAGGACCCTGATAATAAACCCCCCAAAATATGAGGAAAAAGTAATAATCTTCTACCTTCTAATTTTATCACTGCCAGAAGAGGTCTTGTGGCAAAAGATGTCAATCCCAAAGCCACAGCTTTGCCACTTTGCCACTTCTTATAAAAACTAAAAATTAATTTTGAGACTAGTTAATGCAAGAATCTAGGCACCTGAGTGAGAGACTGAATAAACAGAAATGTTGGTACAATAATTGGCTGCAAGAAATATTTCTCAAAACTTTTGGACAATTTACAGAGCATAATTACCCATGAATAAAAGTACCTCCTGCCTAAGCAGCTCAAAAATAAGAAAATAATTGTCATCCAAGTATTATTCACTGGTTTGTTTGGGCTTTTTTCTTCTAACAATGAATACATTAAGAACCATGCAACCTTCCAGGGGAAAGTTAAGGAACTGTCACTGCTGTGGGAGGAAATCAACAAATACATTCCTATCTCCTAAAAAACTCCCATTGCTGTAATACTTATGCTGTGCTTGCAAAGGTGGTTTATTCCTGGTGTACCTGAGTTCTCAAAGGCAGAAACAAACCAGTTTCAGTTCTAGGCTGCCGATATGGTTGTAAGGGAGTCTATAAGACTCTACTAACAATAAGAACACTTGGTTCTTTCCTCAAAGTTGTGGGGCTTCTAGTTGGAGACTTTTAAGCAGAGCACTGGAAGGTTCTCTGCTGAAGAGCTGGGTCTCGTATGTACTGTCATCAGTGAGACTGTTCAGAATCAAACTTTTTCTGCACAGCTAAAAAGTGTAGTTCAACCTAACCTTGACCTGTTTCCACTGCGAAACTCAAATATTCATAACTAAAGGGCCTTTTTTTTCTAGACAAGTCTCAACTTTTTATCTTAATTGCATTACAGTTTTCTTTTTACTAATAAGAAAAAGTTCCTCTCCATGCTTTGTGACGATGGTTGAACATTTCTCCCCTGCATAAAGACCTGTAAAGTTTCATCCTAGTGCAATCAAGATTTAAGAGTTATAAGTAGGAATTAAACATCTGCAGATAAGCATTACAGTTCATCAGTTGCAGTAGCAGATGTAGTTGATTACTGGAATTTGAAAATAGAAAACAGAATGGCAAAGCTTTAGATTAAAGTAATTACACTGCAATAATTATATGGAATTGAATTTATTATATTACAAGGTAGTTTTAACATCTGAACCATTGAAAATATATGCTGGCTAGTACTGAAGTTGAAGTATCCCTCAGATGAGATATAGAAAGCAGATTAAACTAGCATTCTGAAAATAATCTGTGAATATACAGAGTCTGTTTTGCAACTCAGTTAAATGCAAAGGTATTCTATTGCACTCATATCAAAGAAATCTAAAGTAGTAGATAGTATTAAACAAATCGAAATACATTTAGGAAACTATTTAATCACATTATGGAGTAACAGCAAAACATTGCAGAATTATTACTTCAATTAATGAAAAAAGGTATCACTTTTTCTCCAATTATCAAATCTGACAACCTGCAAGCTTTGTAATGATCATGACAGAAAGACATAACTTTTATTACAACTGCTTTTGGAGGATATTGAATTCAAGTGTTATACTCCTGTTAAGACTTCTAATTCTTAGAGTTTATTAAACTCCATCCCCAAGTGTTGGTTTTGAGCTCTTTTTTGGTTTGGTTTGGTTTGGAGGGGAGGTAAATTTTACAACAGTATGTAAAGAACATTTAATCCTCTTCTGCAAAGTGTAAGCTCATCCCAGAAACAGACCCAAAATAATCCTCTCCACCCTCTGCATTTTTCAGCTGTTCCTCTGCTCCAAGGTTTCATGGCAAATACTTCCACACCTCCACTGTTCAGAGGTTATAATGACTTTGAGTCAATAAAGTATCTCTGTGCAGAAAAAAACCCCCGATTCTAGGACTCAGAAAATGCTTAATCCCCACAGATGACAGTCTAGAAGAAACGCTTTTCAAACTGTGACCTGAGGCAAAGTAAAAGGGAGGCTGAACATTTTCTTCATGATTCCTCAACACATCTTTAAAAAGTGGCCTAATTTGAAAGTGGATTGACTTTATATACTTGAATGCTTGAGGAACTGCAGTTTAAAGGTACCTAGAAAACCTGAAAAGGTAGGAACCAAGCAGGGGGACACTTCTTGGCTTTGGGTATAATCAGCTCTGAGCACAGAAAATTTCTGAACCATAATTAGCATTCAGTTAACTTTGCGCAAGCTGCCTGATGTTGGCACATAAAAATCTTTCCTTTTAACTAACTGATAAAGGGAGAGAGGTAGGTTTAATGCTGCAGAACATTAGAATACTTATAAAAGGAAGAAATTAGAGTTCAAAGAAATATCATTTATATAATCTCCAGCAGTGCACATTATTAAAAGTTATTCGTATACTGTGCACTGGATGGTTACTGAATTCTCTTGCTTGATTTGCACTCTAATTACAACAGCAGTAAGCCTCAAAATAAGAAGATAGAAGAAATATAGTAATCTACTGCTTTAAAACAATCCAGGACATTGATATGGCCAGATGCTAACAGGAAATCTAAGAACCAAGAGACAAACTGAAGCACAGAAGTCTCTTCATTTGTGATCTGACATGGCTTTGCTGGTTTCTCAGAAACCACCTGTGGCAGTTCTCCCACAGTCTTTAAATAGTTTTAAGAATCAGATCTCTGGTTCTAAGGGAGTTCTGGAAGGTAAATGTCTTTCCTTTCAGAGTTTAGAATAATTATATCTTCTTTTGTTTGCATGGCATAAGACTAGACATGTCTCCCATCTTTTCTAAGAAAATAAGTAGCTTTTGTTCTTCTTCATCTAGACCATATTTTTTCCTTTCTTATCCCACATTTGCATGTAAAAGAACAGGGGTATTTTATTCTACACACATCACAAAATGAAACAACCATTTCTGTAGTAAAATTCAGAGAGTTTTAATTTTACTTGCACAGGGAATAGGAAATAACACATTTCTTTATCCCACGTATTGATTCAAATATGTATGTATTCAACAATATTTTTCCACTTATATCGGGGAATGAAATCAAATAATGTTGAAAAAATATCCAACATTTGCATTTTTTCTATGCTTACTTCTTACTGCTTTAACTATCTCGAAAAAAAAGGATACAGTTCTGAATACAAGTACTTGCTCCATTTAAAAATAATACATTTTGGGCTTCAAATCTAATTTGCTGCTCATTTTTGATCAATACTTCTTAGAATTAAAATAGAGCAATATTTGTGCAGTAACTTTATATTCATTTATTAGTATTACTATTTGTTAACTCCCGTGATTATTAGAAAGTCTTTGAAGACTTTAATATTTTGATAGTAAAATTACCAAAATCTTCGGTTGTTCATTTTAAGTTCTGGGTTGACTAAAAATTCATTGGAAAAAAAGGCATAAATGCACAAGAATTGCATCTCTTGATGTCAGCAGTTCTGCTAAATTTAACAGCCACAAAGTATGCAACAGCAGATTTTTTTATACATGAAAATTATGTATTACCATTTTTAACCAATCCTGAACTTCGTTCATGAATGCACTTGCTATTTAAAATAATAAGCAGGATAAAATTATGCAAAAGTATTAAATAAATTTCCAAGGCCCCCAAACCCACTAAAATCTCCATTTATAGATTTCCAAGCTGTTTGAGAAGGCATTTTCATCTACTGAAAAGAAGGCAAATCAGTAATCACTGGTGTTCTTCAAAAGTCAATACTAAAAGACATTATCAGGTTCATCAGACTTTTCTAATCAATGGGCATGACCAGAAAGTGCCCATATCATTGCAAAGCCACATAATACAAAGAAATTACTTAAAAATCCAACATTGGGGTTACTTCAGTCTTTTTGTAAGAAGTCCAGTACTACCTACTTATCACATGGCTAGAAAATTCTAGAAGAAACTTCTTTTGAATTCAGCATTTTTGCTTCCTCAAGGCATCCATCCAATGAAAGCCAGAACAGGTAGGCACTAATGATAACAATGTAATCACTTTCTCTAAAAATTGCGAGACTAGTGTGGATAGCAGAGCTCTCAGTGGCATGAAACTGAGCACTGTAAAATATTCTTGGTCATCTGAGGAGGATCCAAGCTGAGGTACAAATGCTTTGGAACAGTGCCCTCCTCAGCTTGCCATGAGGCTTGGTAATGGGAGAGGAGAGCAAGAAGCAGGTGCCTACGAGCAGCAGCACGAGCACAGGATGGGCGATTGCTGTGCAAGGCACCAGGGCCCCCGAGGGGCTCACAGCCCCTGGAACCCACTGGCTGCACAGCTGCTGAAGCTTTTGGTCCACTGTGCTGCAGTTTATAGCTTCCCCCCACAGGCTCTCAACCCTAAATTTTGTATAAATTTTAAACCATCTGCTTGACTGAAAAAAAGGCTCTGATGAATTCTGCTGTGAACAGTGATCTTCTTATTAGTATAATTAGCATCACTTCAAAAAAACTCTACATTGTCAGGGCTCTGTTAACACATTTATAGTTCTCCTAAACTGCGGTGTTTGTCAGTGATCTGTATGAACTGGGCAGAATATTTTTGCTTTGTTGTGTCCAAAAAGCATGCAAGCAAAGGAAAAACATCAGATTATTTTAGTATTTGAGCCAAAACAGTGTATTGCAGTTTAATCAGAAAATTATGTCCATTATGGCCTTCTCTTACTACTAAGAAATTTCAGAATAGTTCTGCCTTCATGTAAAGTACATATTTAATATTCTTCTGAGTCTTTTAAAGAAGCAGGCCAAGGAATAGCAGTAGTGTAGAAATAAGAGGTTAATATTAGTGGTAATTTTCTACCTCCAAAAGTTGTTAAAGAAACCCCAATTACTTTATACAGAAGGCTGAACCCTCCATGACTATAAAAATAATAATGGGCCTAATAAGATAAAACAATGTGTTGTGAATGGATAGTTTTGAAATTGTCACAAGTACTTCATAAGAGACAAAATAAGAAAGTTAATGGGTTTTTCCATTAAATTAAAAATAACTAGATGAGACTAGATTTAAGTAAATTTGTCATAAAGCTGTGATTTGACTAGTAAAAAAATGGTAACTTATGTCTTCCTTCTATTATCATTATCTAGTCTGAAAACCTTTAATATACATGGCAATGAACATTTCACTGCACACCGCATTTGCCAAAACCCTACATATTTGTATGAAGTGCTGCTGCATGTCTTAATCATAAAATAAAACATAAAAACTCTTTTGCTGCTCTTGTCAGGACAATCTTTATTTTATTTGAAATTCATCTTACAAAATAGCTAATAATCTCAGAATTTAGTCTCAATCTTCTTTATAAAGAGGGAAAAATCACAGGAGAATTTAGGACCCTGTAGTGCACTTTGAACAGTACAATTGTATTTTAGAACAACTGCTATTCTCTGCAGAACCCTTGAAATTTGATGTCAGCGAAAAAGAGCAATTATACTTGAAGATTTCCACAGAGAGAAGCAAAGGATTCAGAGTACTACTCTCCCTTCCAATGCCTACAGATTTTTTTTTCCCTTTTCTTTTTGCTGTTTAAGTAAATTACTGACATTAAGAATAGGAAGAAAAATGTCTCCAAAAATTGAATTAATCATCAAGGGAAGTTAATGCCATTGAACATGAGTCAACCTAAATTACTTCGTTAGAGTTTGCTAAATTGCAAACAGCTTTAGTATGTCTATGTTTGCAAGTCCTCAAGGGTGCAGAATTCTTATAGGAATCCATAAGAACTCTATGAATGGACAATCTGTAGGGGGAGGACCTAACATCAATATTTGATTGGTTTTGTTGAAGGTTGAATTATAATTTGAATAGAACACCAAAGCACCTAGGTTATTACATCAACCATGCTGCACTGCAGTCTTTATTACTTATAGAAAACTAAACTTTGGTCCTAAACTATGGAAAGAAAGGTCTTAGGCTGATTGAACAGAAGCATAAACCAGGCAGCCAGGTTACTGCCAACCTGGTTTTAATACCACATCATGTATGGACTAAGCAGCATCAAACCTATCCTCTTGCTGCGTGGTTTCTCCTTTCATGTTAAACAGAGTTACAAGTGCAGCGAAAATAAAGGGCTGCATCATACATTTTAAAGACTAAGTCATAAAGATACCCAGTCATGATAACCACTTGTGATCAAAAAACAGCTGCAACAATGGGAAGATAGACAGGATCTCTGCCTATTTTTCTTCTCCCCCATTCAATTTTTCTCTAATTTCAGTTTGAATACAGATCTAATACTGCCTGATGCAATGTATCTTCAGACATATTTAAATGTACAGAAAGAAAAAGAATGAAAATTATCCATTGTTTCAGAATTTTAAAGTATCAAATGTGCTTTAAGCAAGTGTTTATAGCACTCAAAAGATAAAAGAGCCTTTATAAAATAATCACATAAAACCACAAGAAGTGGCTCTTCAGTAAAAACAATTTAAAATATAAGTGCTTCCCCCATTACCAGTTATGAGAATCCTTTCCTAGATTAATCATAGGATAGTATCTAAGCCTGCTATCATCCACATTAAAGTAATTACACGCTCATTAGCTTCAACTTTAATAAACAGGATGTTTAAAAAAAAAAAGTATGCTATCAACTTTCAGTGCCATCTGTGTCCCAACCTGAAAAGCTGAACTTGGTTGCAAAACAGAAGAAACAAGATAAAAAAAAAAAAAATTACCTTACTAATTCTCCACTTAAATTTACTGTCAGTTTAGTAATTTCAGAGCTTTATAACTGAACCTAAGTGATTTCCAATTCTAAAGGGATGCCTCCATACAGCACTTAGCACTAGCTTTAATTAAGGTTCCATGTATCCCCAGGTTGCCCCAAGCTACTATTAACAGTCATCTTACTTAGTGAATGCAGAAGCCAAGGTCTTGGAGGGGTTCTACATTAACTCGGTAGAAGGTAGCAAACTGATATAACCAGGCTCTTCTAGAATACCTTTTTCTTGCAGTCTAGAGCATGGATTACCAACTTCAGCAGTCATGATCATGTCATGGAGCTTGAAGAAGCTGAGCAAGGCTCTCTCCTGATCAAAAATACCTTTAATATCTTTAATTTTCAAGCATAAATTCAGTCAGATTTTATGACTTATCTCATCCATGGACGACTCTACATCATCAGATTGTGAGAAACAAGTTAGTAAAATTGGCTTTCGCTAAATATTATGTAAATGGATATTAAATATTACAATGTTGGTTTTGGAAAATGTTAAGATAATGGTACATGTTAAAAACTGTTTAATGATTGTTGTAAGAGTCTGGTTGTGAAGTTGGTTTTTGCAGGGGTTGTATGATTTGTGTGTTGTGATGTTAGCCTTGTAAGTTTGCATGGGAGGGGCTGTTGCTGGCCAAACTTTGAAGACACAACCATAAACCACAACATTCCATCCAAAGAGGACCGCGACGACCACAGCAACGGAACTGCGCCGGCGCCTAAAAGAGTGACATGGGGCGAGGCTATGCAAAACTGTAAATAAATATGCATCAGGGTGATGCAATCACAGGGGTATAAAAGGCGAGACCACCATTTTGTGATCGAGCCTCTGGCATCATGGCACATTCCCAGCACTTTGCCTGTTTTCTACAGTTCTCAGTAAATTTGTAATAACTCATTTCCTTATTGGATCTGGGTCGTTTATAACAAAATAAAGGTGTTAATAGCAAAGCAGCTCCAGAAGTCCAGTCTACCACTTTGTGGCAGTCAGTACAGTTTTCCAGAAACAAATAATTTTACTGATCTTGGGCTTCTGTAATTTCATCTACACTGTGCTCTGCACTTACGACTTTGTGAGTTTGATTATGACAACTGTCCCAGGCAATTTGCATTACTCCCTGCAAAATGCTAACACCACTTTCTCCATCCTGGCCATACATTCCCTGAGACTTCATCAAGCAGCACCACAGAGCTCTCTGCTGCAAAATACAGCACATTCCAGGAACCTGGGGCTTGCCAGCTTGGGAAGAAGCTGTTTTCTGATAGTCTGTTGTCTACAGGAGTTTTGGTCAGTAAATGCCAATCTGCTTTCCTAGTGTGCAAGGGTATGAACATTCAAAATATAGTTATGCAGTTCTTATGTTAAAAAAAAAAAAAAAAAATAAATGAAAAAGAGGAAGCATTTTGAGCTTAATTCATATCTAAGGGGAAAAAAAAGCAAACCAAACACAAATGGATACTTATGGTGGTCAATTTAGTCCAACTTTTTTAGCCAAAAGGTAGTATCAGATTAGCAGATCTAATATAGGTAGGGGGCACGTACTAAAAAGCTCAAGCATAGTAGTTGCAGTATTTCCTAAAAGTTCTTTACGTGGTTGTAATTCTTATAATATTTGGTGGTTTATTTGAGGTACAGCTATAGCCATGTTTTATTATATGGAAATTCTAATTTTCATTTTTGAAAATCAAGTAATTTATTTTATATTCACTTTGAAAAATATAAGGGAGTTTAATAAGTAATTGTTGGTTGAACTGACTGAATAGATATCTTCTCCCTACTAAAATAACTGGTATAGTATTGGCAAGTTCTAATAGATTATATTTTCAGCACAGAAAGATAATTTGGCCGAATGTCCCACTGGAGTCCTTTGTATAAGACATGTAGGCCTGAAGACATTCATTAAAATCTGTCTTGCCTTCAGAACTGTTAGAGAGCTAATGTGCCCATCAGAACCATCTCAGAGTATTAAACTCCTTTTAAACTCCCATGAGTTTTCAAAATCTAATGGTGAATATTCCTATGTGTGCCTTCAACACAAAACATAATCTGATAATCAAAATTTTAAAGTTTTAAAAGGTTGGGGTTTTGTCTGTCTGTGTTGGGGATTTTTTGCCTAATTTTCATCCTGTAACAAATGCTTGTAAAGCAGGTTAAGTTGACACGATGTTTTAAGAATGAACAAGTACTATGTAAGACCATTCTTTAACAAGAAGAGTCCTGAAAAGCACAAACATTTCAGCTCATGCTTTTGCCTCAAACATTTTAATGTGTTTTTCATTAACAAAATAGTTTTTAGTAATAAAGTTTAAGAACTAAAGGTACACTCTTCCATCACCATCAAAAAACAAAACAAAACAAAATAAAACAAAACAAAACAAGAAAACAACCGTAATTGTGATATCAGTATCCCACCTAGCATTAAGGATAAAACTTCAGGTTAGGTGGAAATGTGCTATATTTTCAAATAAAGATGAAGAGTAAAATGTTCTGGTTTAGACTATGAGACAATCACCAAATATTTTTCTTTATAAAAGAGGCTAATATTGACATGAGCTCAGCTGAGCAGCTCCCCGTGTTCAACAAGTAACTGCAAAATTCTTTGACTTGACTGGAGACATGTCCTCTATGTGAGTTAATGCACAGTCTTACAGCATCTGTTCTGACTGCACTTCTTAAGTGGGTCATTATGTAATATCTAGATAATGCTGCTGTGGGCTATAACACATAAGGAACTTTCAGAATCTCTTAAAGTGAAAAACGTGAAAGAACTCCAGAACCCCTAACCTAGTTTATGTTTTCCCTGAGAAAAGATGACAGCTTAGTACATATCCCAGACTCAGGTTTTGAAAAATTCTGCAAAATCCAGTATCTTTATTTTACCCTACACTAGTATTTTTATTTTTCTGCACAGTTCATTTAGGGATACTATAGATGTAAAACAGTGTCAAGTACCATATACACCAACACAATGAAACAGAAAATTCAGTTATTTTTGATTCCTTTCATGATCTACATGCAGATCCAACATTTTCACACTAATGGCTCAAATTTCCAGATATTAATCCTCATCTAGGCCTCTGTAGGCTCTTCACAAAAACAGATGACCAACAAGGTTGATCAGACAGATCTAGAGTTCTAGAGAAAGGGCAAAAGGAACAGATCCTATTTTAAAGCATACAAAACTAGCAGGAGTCTTAACAGAAATGAAAATTATATTGGCACAACAGTTCTCAAAAATTAGTTTTAGATAGATCATGGCAATAATATGTAATGTTTGAGTGCTTACATCTTGGAGTACATGTTAAAGAAAACTGGGGTTTTTGGTGTGTCTATGCAGTGCTCTAACTGAGAACTGAATTACTTAACTCTGAACATCTGAACTCTGAACATCACTTCCAACCCATGAACTACTGGTTAAGTGCATCTTACACTGCAGAACCACCCTTTCAATTTAATAGGCATCTACAGTCTTCCTTGCCATTTGCTTAAAAACATTCAACCAGTTTTCTCTTCTCCTCAGTGAGAATCATCCCTGAAACAACTTCTATATACAAAACTGTGCAGTGAAATATAAGCAAAGACGAAAAATACAAAGAAAATCCCACAAGCATCCCAAGAAATTTATTTACAATTAACGTACACTTTTTTTAAAAAAAAGTTGTCCATTTCAGTCCCAGCATCATATAATAGTTGAGGTGGGAGGTACCTTCAGAGGTCATCTGGTCTCACCCTCCCTATTCAACAGGGCTACCTAAAGCAGGTTTGGCCAGGACCGTCTGCAGATGGCTTTGGATTATCGCCGAGGAGGGAGACTGCACCACCTCCGTGGGTAACTTGTGCCCAGTGCTTGGTCACTCCCACACTCCTCATGTTCAGAAAAAACCTCCTCTGTTTCAGCTTGTGCCCATTGCCTCTGCTCTTGTCACTGGGCACCACTGAAAAGAGTCTGACCTCACCCTCTTTGCTTCAGGTATTGATTTACATTGATGGCATCTTCCCTGAGCCTTCTTTTCTCCGGGCCAAACAGTCCCAGGCCTTTCCTCATAGGACAGGTGCTCCAGTCCATTCATCACCTTTGTGGACCTTTGATGGATTCTCTCCAGCCCAGGTCTCCTTTGTACTGCTGAGCCCAGAACCGGACACAGGACTCCCTCCTGGTGTTGTCTCACCAGTGCTGAATAGAAACTTTCAGTCACTTTCAAACTTCAAGAAATTACCATTAATAATTTGTATTTTTAGCTTCCATTATGGAAAGCCTTTCCCTTATACAATTCTGGGAAAAATAAACCTGTATGATTTTTTGTAAGTTAACTGAATATGGGAGAAAAGTCTTCATGTATTTGAGATTTCAAAACATTTTTTGCAGTAGGCTGTGAAGGTACTCACATGAGCTAAGAATAAATCTGATAGTTGCATCATCTTTGAAATAATTTGATTTAGAAGCAATTTAGTAATGTTTAAATTAAGTATAATCACTCTGAATATAAATTTGATTCCTTAACATAGAAATAAATTGTGAGATGTAGTTATCGAGCATGGAAATATGACAAATATAAAATTAAGTTAATTTGGCTTTGTGGTTATTTCTATAGCAAACAGTACTCGTATTAGACTTCAAAGTCAGGGTGTGCAAGGAAAACACTACCCAATGCATACGTTCAAAATCTAGAAGTACTTGAAAATAGCCTTGAAACACTCAACAAGCTGTATTTTGGCCCACTATTTTAAAAGTTCCAGCTCTAGTGCCATAACAAACTAATGTAATTTATAAAAATAGCCAACCTTCATGCAGGGTTACACTCTTTGCAGTGCTATTGACTTAATTTTCTTTCTCAGTTTCTAATGATCTTTTATATTCTCTCTGGACAAGCAACTGCATCCTGAAACACAGAAATTACAAGAAGTTACGAGGGTGTGTTCTATCTTGTTGCAGAGCAGTCTGCAAACAGCCAATCTAAGACAGTGTATTTACCAAGTCCAGCACTGAAACTCCAGCACACATGTATTCTGCTTTTAAAATCTCTGATGTTTATTTTTGACACATTTATACATTTCCCTATTGAAGAAGGCATCTCGCTGATGGCAGTTCTGTAACACGTTCTGCACATGTGCTGCTCCAGTCACAACCAAACGAGCAGCCTGAATACACACAATAAGAATTAATTGCAAATTGTCAATCAGGCAAGTGATAGCAGCTATCAGAAAATGAGAAGCCACTTCTGCATAATGATGCTGATGCTTGATGATGGTGATTAGATGTTAAGAAAATCTCTGACAGAAAATTTGGTCCTAAAAAGACACAATTTTGGGGGTATTAATATAGTAAATCCTAAAATAAGTAGGCCTAATCTTGAAAAAAACATCCCTAAAATATTAACGTGATCCCTAAGTATGTCTCCATTAATTCCTGGAGATAGAAAGGATCATATTTGAATTTTGCCAAAGAGATGGAAATGTGCAAACAAGCTCACACAACTTCTGGGCCCAGAGAAGGGGAAAGCTCCCAGAGTTCTGTCTGACATGTGGACCTCTTAGCTTTTCCATTCAGATCCGGAATGTTCTTTCAGAAGTCACCTAATGGTTCTCAGCATGGAATGCACTTGAAACACACAGATTATTTTAGGTGGAACTAAGTGGGAAGATGTGTTCTAGAAGCTTACTTAATGCACTACAAATATTAGCAGGCATTTAGTCAATTGAACTAGACTAGAATTATTCTGAAGTGGAACTCTGTAATAATTTTTATTCATTATTACTTAAACAGTTTCTCCCTGTTATTCTGAGCTACTGTTTCCCATATTCAGTCATAGCCCAAATGCCTAGACTGACAAAGCAACAATTTTTCCCACAAGACTTCTCAATTTCATTTCTCTATCACTTAAAAATTATTCTTCAAGACTTCACAAAGTGTCCAGTAATTTAAGATGGTGACAATTCTGATCAAAAAGCACTGTGATCCTATCATCCAAAAATAATGTAGTTCTCTCCATCACAGTACTATCAAAGGTACGTTATTAGTGGCTTAATAGTTTCAGAAAGGACCAATGAGTAGACTAATAAAAAGTTATATAGAAACAGACACAACAAATAGAACTCACTGCACGTTTTATTTCCAGCTAAGGTCAACTGTCTAACAAAATTGTTCTGAAGGAAAAGGGCAGTGCTAGAATGATATACTTGCAGAACATTTAAAATAAAACTCAGAGGGAGAGTAAATGATGTGAAGAAGACGACACACAATGTATAAAATAGATTAGTTGTGATGGATATTAACAAAGTAACTGTCGATCAAAACACTGTGAAGTTGCCAAAGTATAAAGACAAGAAGATGATGTTATATATTTATATAAAAATCAAGTGTAACATTTTCCCAGCAAAGCCAAAGCAAGGAATGCTGATTGGTATAAAGCCAGAGCGCCAGCTCCCTGCCTCCAGAGGACTGCCTGATAAAAGCCTCTGCCTGGGCTCGTTAAAATAGCTTTATCACATCTCACAACTCAAGTCAAACACACAGTTTAATTTATTAACATTCACAGACCAGCTATCACAGAACTCTCCTGGAGCTACAGGCTTAAAGAACCATATCCCTAAACTATCAGACTATAAAAATGAATTTGGGAAAGACAGATAATAAATCCTCTATGGTCATTTGTATGCAAGTGCCATTCTAATGGTGGTTTTAATCAGGCAGTGGACAAAAGTTAAATACTTTTGGAGTATGCACACCAAAAATTAAACTAGAAAAGCTTAAGCTGGTATAAAAGTTAAAATATATGACATCTTCTTGATTAAAGCCTCCTAGAAACATCAGCCTTGAAAAATGAGAGAGGAATGAGCATACCCTATTTTATCATTATAATAGCATTTAGCAAAGACACTCATAAAAGCGGAGGCACATCTTATCAAGTGTGAGATGGTACAGCACTGATAAAAATAATCTGAATAAGAAGTGCTTGAAACTTCAAAAGCTTCGCTATTGCTTGTGACATTGACTTTTCATGTTAAGAAATTGTTTAAAGTAACTGTCTTCAGTTTTTATTTATGGAAGAGAGAACTAAGAAGTTCATGCTACATATCAAATGTTCAAGAGATAAAATATTCTTAGAAAAGATAGAGTTCATAAAGGGGTCACTGACAAAGTTTTCTTTCTGAAGATCCAAATGCAATAAATAGCTGGAAATCAGTGCAAGCTAAAGCTGTGTTTCTTTATTTATTTGGAATATCTGTTCAGATCATAAAAGAGACAAGTTCTGGAGGCCCTTGAGAATCCATGTAGTCTTCCATCAAGCTTCCCACAGAGATGAGGGAAAGTTGATGATTGTTATTTCTTGCAAGACAATGATTCCTACCTCATCCCAAATTCTTGAGAGTGATTCATACAAAGAGTTGTGCACTGCAAGGGCATAACGTACTCCCAACACGAACTGGGAATAGCTGATCTCATCTCCATGGAAGCAGTAGCTTCTACAGAGCTCTTGTAGGATGGGAAGAATTACCATCAACAGGGGCAAGCTGTAATCTCTCCTCTGTGATAGACAGGTAAGTTGGAATCTTTACCCTACTTTTAATTTTCCAATTTCAAGCATTGTAGTCACTAAGCTTCCAACAAGTTTGCAAGTTAGAAGATAAAAAGCAACCCTCAAAAACTAGTTATCATTTGTAAAGGATAATTTAGAAGACATCAAGTAAATTTCCAGAGAAATTATCCATCTTGTTAAAAAAGAACGGAGAAAAACTATTCAGGTGACAACTGTGTATCTGGGAAGTCTGCCACTGCTGAACATGTTAAATCACAAGCTGAGGACAGGTGGAAGGCTGCTGTGGAAGGAACAGCAGTTCAGACTTGAAACTATAAACAAGACAAAAATCCAAGACATACCAAAGAAAGTTTTTGTCCTATTCAGTACTATAAAATCTTGGCTATGTATTTCATCCATTTTGGGTACCAGGCTTTACATTTAAGAAGATTTACTTTAGGACTAGGAAGCAGATTGTATCAGGAAAGATAAATTCTGGAATAGATTAACCAGCAATGTCATAAAGCACCCAGTAGTAATGAATTTTAAGTACATTAAGCAAAAAGCCATCTGAACCATCATATTAATATTTGATCCTACCTTGGGGAATCAGGACAAATAGGAAGATTTCTCAACTTCTCTTCCAAAATATTTTTCTGTGATTCCATGGGTTTTTATTGCTTTTATCTCAAAAGTACAAATGAAATCCAATGTAATAGAATTTTTGAGCTGGATTTTGTATCAGGCTTTTGCCCTGAGCAGGCTGTATGGATTACACACAGTATGCAGTCAGCCTGGTTAGTCACTGTCTGCCTAGCATCCAGAGACAAATACAAACATGTAAACTTGACTGAGTATATGTCTATTTATTTTGTCTTCAGCCAAAAAAGTCACAACTTTGTCAGTGGTGGAATTTTTTTCTTATAATACAAGTTTCTCGAATGAAGATATTACACAAAAATCTCAGCATTCCTTGAGGAAGTTTTGTTTCCCAGAAAGCAAATAATTAACTGACTCTTAAAAGCTGCAGTTTTTGTGATTTGAATTAGAAATACTTTCCATTATTTTGAATAGGTAAACAGGCTCTCTTTTGATATCTCTATTTGTTTCTCATATTCTCACATTCTTTCACACTATATTAGCATGATAAGATTACATTAGCATTAGAAGGTGCATTGTCAGTATAGTTGGGTATCCTTTACAGCCACAGTTTTGGCTTATGAAATTATGGACTATGCAGGAAGACACAAAAGCTTTGTTTCTTCCCTTCTCTGTAAGAGATTTCAGAATTTGAAGGACTAAAGCCAACTGTTCAAAGGCACAGCAAGTGTCTTAAGTATAACAGGATGATCATCAGTTGCAAACACTGCACTGTACTGCAACTGCTGCAAGATAAGGCTTTCAATCATAATGAAACAGGCCCAGAAGATCTGTATTAATTGCTTAAGTGCAAGATGCCTTTAATCAATACACATCCTTCTTGGAACACAAAATATTATGTGTTATTGAAACAAGAAACTCTAATGAACTGCATGTTCACTATTGCATACTCATTTATTCTAACACTACACCTGCAGAATGGAAAGAATACCATCTCCACAGTCAGCAATGTGAGTTGCCACTTACCAAATAGTGGTTTGATAATGCCATCAACTTTTTCTTGTTCATTTTCATGGAGGAATTAGTCACTTAACTGACAGCATTTCTGTACGTATTCTTTGTGAAGAGGCTTACATGAAAACACACTATTAATGCTTTGGGTGCTTGAAAGGAAAAGAAAAATACACCAAAAATGGTGCCTACTTTCTTCTGAATTCTTTAATTGAAAAACCCTAACAGATTGTCAGCCTAGTAGTAATTTAAGTGCTGTTGATTAAAGTGACTGCTGATAAAACACTGCTTAATAAGACATTATAAATTTACTGACACCTTTTACATAGCTTTACTACCTAAACAGGTCAAAATATTCTTACTTCTGCATTTCTAAGTATAGGCAGTCATTTTTGAACTCTGGCAAAATAAAACATACAGCCAAATTATGAGTAGAGGTTTGTTTTTTTTAGTACAACGTGGGATCTTAGCCGAACACCTCCCATCTCTTCAGGAACAAAAAAAAGTTACTGATTCTCAAGAAGTATGGAGCAGCTCAAAGACTTTAGATACATGAAGAGATCTTCAGGAGTCTATATTGAAACAGAGTTGCTTTATTCTATTTAAGTATCAGAAAATTAGCTGAATGTGAACAAAAGGCGTAGCCGACACAAATATTTTCATGAGTCAAAATAATGTCTAAATATTGTTCAACCCTGCAAGTTAAGCAATTAAGCAAGGCATATAAGTCTGTCTAATTTTAAGTCCTGCTAGTTCATATTTTTAGTAAAGAATTAATGTACTGGGAGAAACTTGACAGCAGGTGTGCCATGTCAAGAACTATGTCACTATACCCTCAGTCATGTCTGTTTCCTCCTCACTTTAGCCTCCACTTGCTATTTTTCCTCCAGTCTATCAGAATTCTGTTTTATAAAACACACATTAGAGACCACCGGTTCCACTGGATGCATCACCTACTCTCCTCTCCTTTGACTGACAATCAAACAACCAAGAAAGAAGCATGTAACCTAAAAATAACAACCCTCTGAGGAAAAAGATTATGCAAAAAAGGTCAGAAAGTGCTCATTTAGCTGAGGGGTTCACACGTGCTTCCAAGTGACAAATAGGCAGAAGCAGAAGTCATCGCTTGAGAGAGTTGGTGTCAATCTCCTGCAAAGAGGTTTGTTGTCATCATCATGTAAAAGAAGGCAGGAAGGCCAACACCTATCACCTGTCTACCAAACCCATCCTGCTATTTGACCTCCTCTTTCCCATATACCAGGCAGAGAAGGCTGGAAGGAACAGCTTTGAAGCAAACAACACAGGGAAGAGAGAGATCCTAGACACAGAGGTACTTCTCTCATTTACCGAGTTCTCAAAGGTAGGCTGGGAAGGTAATGCACAATGTGGCATATTCCAAAAAAAAAAAAAAAAGGGAACTGGGAAACCCCACTTCATCACCACCACAAAGATCAAAGAATGATGCAGTATATGAAGTAGACCTAGTTACTGAAACAATAGCATGAAATTCTCTGTATTTTAATCATACTGCATATCCTCACAACTTGTATAACTACTTTATTTTTTTTTTTCTTAGACATCTTGGATTTGGTAGACTGTCTATGCAGAAATCAGGGCAGCACCTAAGAGCGTCTGTATGTCAATTACAGCACCTTTTTAAAAATAACAATGAACTTTAATGTGTACTTGTTTCAGTTACCAGCAGGTGGATGCTGCCAGCACACAATACCCTGGACAAGCAGTCTAGATTTATCTTTCTTTATTGGTAGAATTACAAGAGGTGATACTTTTTATAATGTCACAACAGAAAACACAATAACTTCAAATTTCTATAAATCAACATGAAAAATAATACACAGAATAGAAAGAGTGAATCATAAGATATGCAGTGTATAATTCACTTACTGAGAATTGGAATATAAGTCAATAGTCAGAATGATTAAGGACATCTGGGTATCCCCTGGTTCAAACCAGCTACACTGTCAAAACCTGTGGTGATCTGAGGAAACATCTATCATACTGCTACCAGCACACAATGAAGCAAAACATGAATCTATGGTTGCATATTCTTGATATACATCTGTTATGTTGCTTCAATGGACTATTCTTTAGGATTTTTCTCCTACTTATTTTAAGATAAAGAGGATTCAATTATCTCCGTCTAAAGGTAACAGAACACCAGACCCAGATCCCAGAGTCCACTTGCTCAGATACCGCTAAAGCCACACACATAAAAGGCATTTCTTGATCTTTGTCCTCTCCTTTCTTTTAACCATTTAGGTAGGGACTGTAACCCCACAGTGTACTTTTCATTCTCCTGACAACCCTCTGCACTGGGAAACCACATGCACACAGACAGGGATGCTCCTGCCAGCAATGGTGCTAACTGTGAGTGAGTGCAGGGGCTTTCCCTGATCCATCTCAGTTCCTGGACAGGGAGGGAGCACCCGCTGCTGCAAAATGCCAAGGAGTGGTTGGTGCAACATGCTTTGGCACACTCTAAAACAAACAGTCTCAAAAAAGGTCAATCCTTCTCGAGTGTTCTTTGAAACTACGAGCTGCAAGATTCACGCAAAAAAAAAAAAAAGGATTATAGTAGTACTGGTCCAGGTATCTTGAAAATGTGATTATCGTTTGTTGATTTATGGTACTTAGCATGTACACAGACATATTACAAAATTCCAAACATCAGTGTTCAGTTGCAACAGTGTTTGTATCTGACAGATATTATATAATGTGATTTTCAAGAGATCATAATTTCAAGTTGCATCATGTATGCATGTTAAAATTAAAAAAATAAAAATCAAACTTTTTTCTCTTTTTCAACTTACTGCAAGTATTTTGGATAGATCTTTTCTTTCTATAATGTGTATCTTTTGGCACAAAGTTGTTTTTCAATGTGTTTTTATTATAACTTGCACGGCAATATCATTGAAATTTCTAAATCAAATAACTACATTTAATTTTAAAAATCCTTATTCATTACAGTTATTCCCACTGGTACCAAAGGGTTTAGGAATAGTCAATAGTCAATAATCAAATGACTTACTGTGATGATATGCTGTTCTGGTCATTCCCACTGTGAAGAGCCGGACCCATCATCACACTTTATGGCTACTGTTTACCTTTCTAATAAATCCTAAATGTTTCTTCTGGACTATTAACAAAAGTTTGATTCAAAAAATAAGATTTTCTCTACTAAATCCTAATAACTACAGCAATAGTCATAATATATTTCTCTGCAGATACGGAGAGGTAACTGAAAACTGTGAGAACAAGTAAAGTTTATCAGTAAAATTGGGGGGCTTTTTCCTTGTCATTAAAACAGCAAACCCTTTCTTACTGACTGCACGAAATACAGCAACCACCTTGAAGTCTATGTCTTAGGACATTCAAAGCCTTTAAGCTGGAATTTTTTTTTTTTTTTTTTTTGCTGTCACCACTTAGCCACTTTGTGGCATATGGATATAATGTGCTGTGTAGTGTTAGGCATTTAACTGTGCTCGGGGACTAGGCATTCTCTGGTGAAAAATACCTGGTAGAAAAACAAAGATATTATCTCCTGTAATAAAACCCAAACATTAAATGCATCATTTTTCTGAATAGGGCAAAACATTTATATTTCAAAATTCCCTATTTTCATGCCTTCCACCTGTAGTCCATTTCTCCAGCGGACACATAAGCATCTATGACTTTCATACCGCTGTTTGCGTTGCTGCAGTATAAATTATAAACATACAACAGGGGATCGCAACTATAAAGTGTATCTCTAAAGAAATTTCTTTTATAGGTGAAAAAGAATATAAAAGAGAGACACTATATTTATTTTCAGACCTCTGACAGAGAGCTCCTTTTAATACCATATTAAGTCTCTGCTGGGCTGCCAGAAATAAAACACAGTATGAGCTCAGATCTACAGCTTTTATTCCGTGTTTGGGTTTATTCTTAGAGGCGAATGGATTCAATATATTTTCAACCCAACCACATATTTTAAACTGATGCCAGCTTATAGCTGTCTACAGATCTCCCAAATTCATAGAAGTAAATCTAGAGCCCAACCTCCTCCGCTGCTGCATGTATAAAGGTGATAACACAGAAATGAGCTCTCCTGTAGAGTGTGAGAATGGAAAATGATGAGAAAAAAAAAAAAATCAAACCATAATCTCTATGAATCTAAGACACCTGTAATACAATTACGAACTAATAATTAAGAACATTACAGAATAATTGGATTCCATGCTTTCCATAGTTCTATAGGCTCCAAAACACATACGTTGCATACACTTTTGCTTCTCTTCCACATTCTACCTGGGGTACTCAGTGGGAAATCCAGGCCAAATACTACTTAGACATCAAAGCAATAGAAAGCAAAGCCCTAGCCAGAGAAACTGGGATTCTGAAAGGAAAACTACTATCAAAAAAACTAATGTCTATGTCAAACTGTTGTACATTTACTTTTGATGCAGCCATACATTACAGTTCAGGCCCAACATTATAGAGACAAACCATCCCATTAACCACCTCCACCTGCACTGCCACACCATGCTCCAAACAATGAAGGGTTTGGTATCTGCACTCCGTATGTCCCAGAATAGGCCCAAGCCTATTAATTGAAGTGTGTGCTAATAAAGAAGGGAATCCTACTTGGTTCAGACTGTATCAACTACAACTACTGAAATATGGATTTGGCTCCTTGACTTCCAAAACCACAAACGTTTGCTAATGTTTTCTCTCTCATCTCAAATAGGAGTAATGGCCTCTCAATGGCCTGCTCATCGGAGACAATAAGTGGACAGCATTTGTTTAGCAAGGAAGAGTTCAAATACAGTCTATTTTGGTACCTGAAATAAAGAGAGTACAAGCAGAATTTGGGAGGGAGATGGGGAGAAGATAGTAGGACAGCCTGGCAGGAATGCACATATCTATGAAATAGTGAAGCAATCAGGCGTTGTATTTTTAGATACTTTCTTTTTCAAGTGCCAAAGATTCCGAATAAATCACAATGGCAAACTGAGAGCCTGAGATGGGATAGATTACAGCTGAATGCTGCACAGATCAAATATTCAGCTCCAACCCAAAGCAGAAGTCCTAAGTGCTTATCTGATACACTGTAAAAGCTTTCCATGACACACACCAGCTACTTCTTTGATGGCTACACTTACTGCTAGATACCATATCTGTCCCTATATGTTTTAAAATGTCTAAAAACACCTGGAAAGCATAAGTTCTCTAAGCCAAGTATACCTGAAACTTGTCCAGATGTTCAGTTATTTATATATCAACTCTCTGAGCATAGGTAGTAACCTTGAAAGATAGAATAATGAGTAAGAAATCTGTATTTTGTGAAAATTGATAATTACATGATGTAAAATTTATATTGATGGAAAGACAAGGTATTTTCAGCATTCATGTCAAATATGACTCTCTGTAACAGAATTTTGCATATAATTACTTCTTTACACTCATTGAACAGAGGAACCAGAGATGGAGACAGAAGTCAAATTTTATACAGAGGCTTATGCTGCAGTCAGTTCTCTCAAGCGTCAATTATCTCCTCCACCCTGCAGGAGTAGAACATATATTTTACACTTAAAATATTTGTGTCTCCTTGCATGTCAATTATACATCCTTTATTAGATCATGAGTCCCTTTAATTTATTCCTTCCCTTGTGTATTTGCAGATTTCACAGAAAAAGCATCACATTTGGAAGCAGCACTTCTAGCACAGTCTAGACAAGGTGGTCCAGCACCCTGTCCATCTGAATCTTAAAAGTGTCCCATGATGAAGAGTGTTTGGGGACAACAGATCATTGGTAAATATCATGACGCTGACTCTTGACTGACACAAACCAAAGCTTTCACGCTGATGTGAATATTGATGCAAATCACTTGGAAAGTCACTGCCTGCTTTTCATCGTGTCAGATGAATCCTAACTGAGATATAAAGAAATTGGTCCAATATATACCACTAACACATAATAAATTTGTGTCTCAACGTGTGAGATACAAAATCTGTTTCCTCCTTTCCCTCCTCCCACCTCTTCTTTTTTTTCCTGTAATTGTTTCCCAGTATGCTTTTTATCACTTTCTTACTTTTTCCTAGCATCTCTTTTCCTAAATTCCTATTTTTAGCTTATTCAATATGTAATTTTTTGTCCTTTTAGCATTATTTCCTTTGTCTTCTAAGAATGCCCCAAGCAACAAGAGCAAGTCATTCATTAAAAGCAAAAGTGAGCACTAGTGCACAAGGATCTCTCAGAGGTATGACAGAGAATATTTTAACTCTAAGTAAACTTAAAGTTGGATAAACACTGCTTAATAATACTATTTGGTCCATTGTGGTCCTTCTGCCCACAATGTAGAAATTACTGCCTCTTTCCTAACATGAATTTGTGACTGCCTTCTCTAACAAGCGAAAATCTTCAAAACATGTCATAAATAACACCATGGCTTTTGTAAATATTTCTGTTTTTTGAATAAGCATGGTCATACTGGTCAGCACAATCCCCATTCTGAATTCATCACATCCTAAAGCAAAGCAACCAGTTGCTGTGATAATGTCTTATTCATATTAGTATTCCCAACAGCTTAAGTTTGTCCTAGATATTGAACCCACAGGACATTTTGTGATTAAACTTGTTCTTACCCACACAAACTTTTACTGATAACCTCCTGCTCTTCTCATTTTGCCCAGACGCTGCATGCCTTTACCCAGCAGCAAACGGGTTTTGGCTATCCCTAGCACAAATGTAGCTTTCTGATAGATAAGATATTGATAAAGACGATTTTATGAAGCAGAGGGATGAAGCAGTTCATCCTTACAATGGCTCAGTATTCCACAGAGGACACATTCGGTTACTTCAACAACTCTCAGTGGTGCTTCAATTGACATTAATTTGAATGCCCTTGAACCAGAAGATGCCCTGCAAGGTGCAAGATTAAAGGTAAGGAGATGATCAGCTTAAGGCAGTCACTACCTGTTAAAACGTACAAAATGTTGTCTTTGTCATTAGTAGTTTTCATCATTCAAGCTGCCTGTGCGTTATTTGGGCTTTATTTCACTAGGAAAAATGAAATTGAGGAACAGTCGCACTTTTGTTGGTTTCATTTTCTGACTCTCATGCACTAACATCAAATCCCTGTAACAACTCTACTGCGGGAATTACCATTTAAAAACAACTAATGTTTGAAGCTATGATTCTATTTGAAGAGAATTAATGAGAAAAAATCCACCTTCCTTGTTAAAAATCCAACAGACAGGTACATTCAGAAATGCTGATGGCATTGAAAATGAGTTGAACGTTTAAGAGCCTGAAGGGAGACAGCTAGAGAAGAGAAAAGTGGAAAGGAAATTTTAGATGAAAAAGGGCCAAAATTGTGGGAAGATGAAAATAAATGGGCCCTCTCACATAAGGAGAAAGCCCAGAGGAGTGAAGCTAGACACTTGTTAGCTTCACATCACATCACACTAGTGATGAGATATGTTGAGTATTGCGTGTCATTCTCCAAAAGAAAGGATGTATTTCCTTTTAGCTGTGTCATTTTTCTCTCTCCATATTCTTTTTCTGGCATAAAAACTTATTTTTGAGAAATATTTTTCCTACAGTAAGTCATGTTTCAGTCAGATTTTGCTTTGTATTCTAAGAGAGTGCAAAAGTGTATCTTACTTCCTCTTACCATTACAAGCTTAAAGTGAATTAAAGCTGTCATTAATTTTTAAAAAGCTACTAGGCATGCATATCAAGAGAACTAAAACAGAAAACACATCTAATATATGGCTCAACTGAAGATAATTTCCATAAAAATATCATCTGGGTATTTTACATGACTTGCATGACATAGATTCAGATCATATTTCCCCAATTCTTCTATAGACACTTTCCTGTTACTGTGAACTATACCTGTAAGAAAAAACATTAAGCTTTAAACTCTCTTTATGCTTCAATACCTACATTAACGATCCATAAACCAAATAATTCCTCAACAGCAGTTGTGCAAATCCACTGTGTCTAGATCATGACCCCAGTTTTGTTTAGCCTAAACAGTCCTGCATGGTGGTTGCACAGGTAGCCAAGAGCCTGCTTAGTGTTTGTCGCTGATGATGTATGTATTATGGAAAAATAGTTTGACTTTCGGACCTCTAACAGACCAAAGCGGGAAGGCTGGCACTGGTATGTAGAGGGAAAAGCCTAAATTATAACTTGGGGGGGGGGCTAGATCTGAAAAGTAGTGAGAAGTATCACAACATCACTTTGGTGGCCATGTCCCTTGTTAGATAATCATAAGGACTACACATTTTTTCCCAAAAGTTTAATGAAGTGCAAAGATGGATTTACAATTGAGCTGATAGCACAGTCGAATACAAAGTTCCCTATCCCCAACACAAATGATCTGGCATCCTATGTGAAAGGCTACACACCCTTAAACATTAAAAAAGCTGGGATATTAAGGAAAGACAAAAACCAGGTACAATCCGACAGAGAACACATGGCTGTGAACCTCTTCTGGGAAGCAAAAGATGCATTCTGAAGGATTAGAAATCAAGCAAATGGTGGGATTGCACTGTGTCTTTCAAACAACTTGTTGGTAAGGCTAATATTCTACACTAGCATCACAGTTTATGAGAAATCTAGCTGCACAGCAAGAAACATCTTTTCTAAGAAAAGAAGTTTCCCCTGTTTCTGATTGCTTGTTTTGCAAAGTTTTATATTAACTGTCCAACCATCCTCTGCTTACCCAGCTGGCTTGAGCTGAACACCTTTCTCGGCAACATCCTCTTACACATATTGCACCCAAGCTTCATTTTTAAAGAACTGGGGAAAAACTCTTAACACTCCAGGAGTCACAATCACTGCGGAGGATAGCAAAGTGTGCTTTTCTTCTCCCTAAAACACAAGTTATCCTGTAGCCTTTCTCAGGTGAATGTGCAACTGCAATTTGAGATACGGAGCAAAGAAAGGCACCAAACAGCCTTTGGCTTACCAGAAGAAGCTGGTCTCCATCAAATAGTTATCACTTAGGCACCAGAGAGGTACAATGGAGACCACAGCAGGGAGGTGTAAGGGGGACTGACCAAAATTACCTCTTGGGAGTTGGTAACTAGAGAAGATGTGCCATGGAGGTTCATACCCAGCCCCAAGTCATTTCAGCAAAGGCAAAAGTACCAGTTAGGTCAGAGCAGGCATCTTAGGGCGGGATTCGCGAAGCCCCGAACGCTTCTTAGCCCGAGATCCCAGGCATTAAGCGTTTGCTTGCCGTCCCCATAGACAAACACACACACTTGCCCACGACTACACGGGTGCGTTCACCCCTCCCAAGCGGACAGGCAGCTCCCCCCTCCCCGCCCCACGCCAAGCTGCCAGACTTGCTGCCCAAAGGAGAGGGGACGAGACCCCCAATTAACTCAGAGAAGCAGCCTCGCGTCCCCGCGCTGCCCGCGTCCTACCGCCTGTGGAGCTGGCCTCCTCCAGCTGCGCCGAGATGC